>ONZH01003517.1:950000-1408943 GCA_900303285.1 Rhinella marina | reverse complement strand
CCCTTCAATAATTATTGGCACACAGTGTCCTAAAATAACTGCGCCCAGCAAATAGTGTCCCGTAATAGTGTGAACATAACGTCCCCCAGAAATAACTGCGCTGATACTGTGCCAGGGTGCCCCCCACAGTAATAGTGCCCCCCACAGTACTAATGTCCCCACTGTGCCCCAGAAGTAATAATGCTTCCAATGTGCCAGTAAGAAGTGCTCCCCACCCATAGATGCCCCCCAAATTATGTGCCAGTAAGAAATGCCCCAATAATGCGCCAGAAGTTCCCCCCATTGATTCCCCCCAAAATCATGTGCCAGTAAGAAATGCCCCCAGTGCCCCCATGTGCCAGTAAGAAATGCCCCAGTGCCCCCATGTGCCAGAAAAATGCCCCTAGTGCTCCCATGCCATAAAGAAATGCCCCAGTGCCCATGTGCCAGTAAAATGCCCCAGTGCCCCATGTGCCAGTAAGAAATGCCCCCATGTGCCAGTAAAAATGCCCCCAGTGCCCCCATGTGCCAGTAAAAATGCCCCAGTGCCCCCATGTGCCAGTAAAAATGGCCCGTGCCAGTAAAATACCCCAATGCCCCCATGTGCCAGTAAAAATGCCCCCATGTGCCAGTAAAAATGCCCCCAGTGCCCCCATGTGCCAGTAAAAATGCCCCAGTGCCCCCATGTGCCAGTAAAAATGCCCCAGTACCAGTAAAAAATGCCCCCAGTGCCCCCATGTGCCAGTAAAAATGCCCCAGTGCCCCATGTGCCAGTAAAAATGCCCCCAGTGCCAGTAAAAATGCCCCAGTGCCCCCATGTGCCAGTAAAAATGCCCCCAGTACCAGTAAAAATGCCCCCAGTGCCAGTTAAAAATGCCCCCAGTGCCCCCCATGTGCCAGTAAAAATGCCCACAGTGCCCCCATGTGCCAGTAAAATGCCCACAGTGCCCCCATGTGCCAGTAAAATGCCCACAGTGCCCCATGTGCCAGTAAAAAATGCCCCCATGTGCCAGTAAAAATGCCCCCAGTGCCCCCATGTACCAGTAAAAATGCCCCCAGTGCCCCCATGTGCCAGTAAAAATGCCCACAGTGCCCCCATGTGCCAGTAAAAATGCCCACAGTGCCCCCATGTGCCAGTAAAATGCCCACAGTGCCCCCATGTGCCAGTAAAAATGCCCACAGTGCCCCCATGTGCCAGTAAAAATGCCCACAGTGCCCCCATGTGCCAGTAAAATGCCCACAGTGCCCCCATGTGCCAGTAAATGCCCACAGTGCCCCATGTGCCAGTAAAAATGCCCACAGTGCCCCATGTGCCAGTAAAATGCCCACAGTGCCCCCATGTGCCAGTAAAATGCCCACAGTGCCCCCATGTGCCAGTAAAATGCCCCCAGTGCCCCCATGTGCCAGTAAAAATGCCCCCAAAATGCCCCCAGTGCCCCCAATTGAGCTCCGGTCGGTGAATGCTAAAAAAAAAAATAAATAAAAAAAATTAACACTTATACTTACCTCCATGGTGCTGGCAGCGATGCGATGCAGGCCTCTTCCGACCTGTGTCCCGCGCTGTACGGCTCAGGCGGCGCGATGATGTCATCGCGCCGCCTGAGCCGGCCTCTGATAGGCTGCAGGCCCAGTGCCTGCAGCCTATCAGAGGAACAGGCAGGGGAGACGTCTCTCCCTCCCCTGCCCCAGTACAATACAGGCATCTGTATCGCCGTCCTGAGGACGGCGATACAGATGACTATTGAGATGAGCGCTTCCACAATGGAAGCGCTCATGTCCCTCTGCCCCTATCTGTACGCAGGGCCTCGCCGCACCTGGCTAATTGGCGGTACGGCCCTACAAGTGGCAAGGGGGGCCCTCGGGGCCGCCCTGGCTTAGGGGCCCGATCGCAACTGCGACCGCTGCGACCCCTATAGCTACGCCACTGACAGGAGGTATACCTAATATACGGTATATCTCCAACAGATGGCTCAACATTGGAAAGGGGTAAGGGTTTGGCCCCATTATCCTGATTTCCATGCAGCCTGGATGGTCAGACCATAGACAACTAATAAAAGCAACCTGTTTTCTGCTTCCGATGCCTCCGTGTTCTTATGCATTAGGACAGTCCAGCGATGCCATTCTCATTTTTTTTTTGGTCAAACAGGAAACAGACTCAGCTTTATTTCCCTAATATAAAAGTCCATTTAGTGCTGGTTAATCCAGTAAGTATTGTTTTGTGCATATCTGGAAGTGGTAAGTTATTATATGTCATCTGTGCTCTAGCAAGTTCAAGACAGGACAGTATATTTCCCCCTTGCTATAGTCCCGAGCATTTATCATTTCATTCCGAATAAATATAGATTATTCAGTCTCGGGACAGATTTAATGTCCACTTTCAGCCCGCAGTAAAACAGATCATGATCTATAATAATATAAACTTTAACGAAGCAGAGATATTTTGGTAGGAACTAGATAAACTGATTTCTCCTCTGAGCACTGGATAATAAATAGAAGTCTCTCCCATTCTCCACATCAGATGTGAATAAAATAAGGACAGTTTGTTGACTAGTCCAAAATACCGCCGACAATACACATTCTCGAAAGCTTAGCCCATATCTGAAATACTCTGTGCTGCTGGGGACCCTCCTCCTTTCACTATGTAACAGTCAGCTATAACCTGTCTCCATTCTCCTCTAAGACAGTGTCTCTGTGATATGCAGCTCTGCCTTCACTAACCTCTTTATGTAATAGAACAAGTTACTGTTTCCCACAGGAGCTGCAATCTCGTCCCCTGAAATACTCTGTGCTGCTGTGGATGCCTGTTTCTTCCACATTCGACTTGTCTCCTTGTTTTCTGCTCATCATGACAGTGTCTCAGTCACATGCAGTCCCAAGCTTACAAACATTTTCCCATTTGTGGACAGCTTACTACTCTCCACAAGTTCAGCAATCTTTCTTGAAATACTCTGTGCTGCTCAAACTCCAATGCTTTACAGCAAAATACTGCATTCAAAGCCTTGACGGGTTTCCCGAATTGACATGTCCACTTGTGTTACTATATTAAAGGGATTGTCCCATTAAGTATTTCAAACCAGCACCTGGATCTGAATAGTTTTGTAATTGCATGCAATATAAAAGCTTAGAATTATTTCTCAGTCCACCTCAGTAATATTGCTAAGGTGGTCACACATGCTCAGTTGCATTCTTCAACTGCCACCAGCTGAATCTATTGTGTGAAGCTGTAACAGTTAAGTCTTGTTCACACATCAGTTATTTTCAACAGTTATTGTGAGCCAAAACCAGGTTTGGGTAAAAAAAAAAACAGAACAGATGCAAATCTTTCCATTATACCTTATTTCTGTGGAGCCTCCACTCCTGGTTTTGGCTCACAATAACTGATGGAAATAACTGATCAAATAACTGATGTGTGAACAAGGCCTTACAGGGAGAAAGCTGCAGTGGAAAGGACACACCCCTTGAAAAGGATATGCCCCCTGAGCTGCCAGCTTGAACTAAAAACTAAATTAGCAGAGCAATTGTTGCTATCTCTGAGGTACAGGGCTGGATCTAGTTTTGTTAGAAATGGGCTGTAATGAATTATATGATGTTTGATTTTCATTGGGGTAACCCCTTTAAGAGGATTTTGACTCAATGTCATGCATAACATGCCCTAGTTAATGCCTGGCAGGGGCAATCAAATCTCAGTGCGTTTAGCATTCTCTCACTACCAAAATGGAAGTTTGGGGGGGGGGGGGAGCTGTTCAATTGGTGCATTTCCGCCCTCATTACAGG
The DNA here is from genome assembly GCA_900303285.1 of Rhinella marina. Classification (NCBI taxonomy): domain Eukaryota; kingdom Metazoa; phylum Chordata; class Amphibia; order Anura; family Bufonidae; genus Rhinella; species Rhinella marina. The sequence continues at coordinate 1,405,190 of ONZH01003517.1, read as the reverse complement.
TGACTACAGGGGCGTAACTATCATAGCGGCAGACCATGCGACTGCTATGGGGCCCAGGACAAGAGGGGGCCCAGTCTTAGTTGGGATCATCTCCTCTTCTACTGGAGGTGGAAACTTGGTCAGGACTCTACCCTCTAAAGGAACAACTTTTAGCAAATGAGGCAGTGGAAAAATAGCCCAATAGTCATTGAAAAGGGTTTAGGCGGAAACCCTTCTGTCCTGTGTGGGGGCCTGGTCTAATCCTTGTTATGGGGCCCTTACTTCTCTATGTACTCCACTTGATCCAGCGATACATGGATTTCGCTTGCATCCATATAGAGATATATCCGTCATAAAGTGCTCTAAAAACCTCGCACACCTTTCTTTGTTTCAGACCTCAGTTATCATATTTTGAAAAAAGAAAATCTCTCTGCGACGTTCGAATGCACACTTTTTTACCAATTTGCATTTTGGAGCAGGAATCACGGCTTCAATAAGCTTACAGCCATTGTCTCCATCTTATCATACTTAATATGCCAGGTTCTAAATAGAATTTTTCTATGCAAAACTGTTAAAAACAATATAACATGCCCTGGGTTCTGCAAGACAAAAAAAAGAATCCCATTATCTTCATTCATCTGCATATAGCTGCTGCTAAATTTCTATTTTTCCTTTTTTTGTCTACTTGGCAGCGTTCAAGTATTTTTTTTTTTTTCCAAAGGAACTCACCCTACTTAAATGCAGTAATAAATTATGCCCCATTAGATCAAACACAACTCCAGTCGATGGCCCTGCCTTACTTTAGGGAGCTGGTTGCGGTCTATTTTATTCTAATACTGTAAGGCTGTTTTGATCTCGCTTCACAGAGGCCTCACAAATCACGCACAAGCCGCGTTCTTGCTAACTTGTCTGTATTATGTTCATTTTCTGGGGTGGCAGTAAAATATTGGAATAAAATAAACTGCAGGGCCGCAAGCTCGGGTTCTGCTGGAAATCTTTAGGATTTTCTCGGCAGCTGAATGACATCTCGGGCTGGAAGCAGGCGGTTCCCCCCTTTTTTTCGCCAAGTAAATTTAGCCTTGGGAAGGATGAACATCATCTAACTCTTGAGCTGTGATGCTTACCGCCAGTCAGTAAATCAGTCAGATTTTAATTATCGGACACATGACAAGGAGCAGTGACAGGCCGCAGTCCACTGGAGAGCCCTTCTTTCAAAGTAGCTTAAAAAAAAATAAAAGCGGACTAGCGTTGAGGAAGAGAAAAAGCGAGAGAAGACAATACAGTCACAGCTGAACTGAGCGGATTTAATGGCATGATCGGATTTCTAGCCTAAAAAATATTAACCCCTTTGTTGCTTGGCGTTGTAACCATTCAGTTTGCTGTGACACACGTTGTAGTAGTAGCTATCATTTTAGCAAACACCGTTATGAGGACACTAAACCTCACCTATCACACCAAATGTTATCTATTTTCCCCGTTATTAGTCAATTTAAGCAGGGGAGTAAAGGTGCCCATGTCCCCCCGACTACCCCATACACATGATAGATTTGGCAGAGCATGAATGAGTTTTTATCGGCAAGAGATGAGAAGCTGATGCCGAACGCCTCTGGTGGTGACTTATCTCCTCCCCGAACAAAACTATTGGACATTGAAATTTACGTTGTCTTGACAGACTCATGACCACTTAGGGTCTGTTTGTTCATATTCTGATTTTCTCAGCACGTCTGGCTCATGTGACGCATGCCGGCCCTCAGATGGACGTGTGATGTGGAGAGGGTAGCAACAGAGGCAATGAGGTTGATTGTAGTCCTCGTGGAGGCTAAGCCTGGCTCTGGTGCTCTTCTGGGCCGTGTGGGCAGTGAATGAGGGAGAGCGACCCTTCTTCCCCTCCGGGCACACCCTGGATTTGGGGCTTCATGCTTGGTGGTGACCGGGTGATGTTGGAGTTGACCAGACCCGTTTGGTTGAACTAAATAGAGTCTCTCTTTACTGAATAGATGATGTGAGTTACAGTACAATTCCAAGCAGCAGGCACAGATATTGCACAGGGTAGGCTTTTCCCAAAGGCTGGAAGTGGCAATGATGATGCTAGTAGAGTCTCTTTGTATAGGTACTAGCAATATTCCCACATTGACCATAGCCTTGCAGTCACTTTCAATATACTTTCTGCAGAAACCAGTTGCAGGATGCAGTCCTAGATCAGATAGCCAGTCTGTCTCAGAAGTCTGGTGGGCGCCAGGGGCAATCAACCCTTTCCTCATGCAGTAAAGTCTATTGCCATAAATGTGCGTTACCTTACCAGCAATGTCCTTACCCTTTCAGGGACTACTTGTAGAGCACACCAAAGCAGGTCTTTACTTTAGCTTGGTCAGCAGCACATTCTCAGCTAACTCTAGCCAGGATGGTAGAGCCAGTCTGTCTTCTGGCAACTACACATAGAACTGCCAGTTGAATATTTTTCACCTACCTATAACCTTTTTGGGATACATATTACACAGATAATCTCAGTAAACCTTGTAACAGCTTTTAAAATGTGAAACACATCAGTAACCCTTTAGCAGTAAACCCGGTATTAACCCTTTCATAGTGATGGGTCAATGAATGTGCGCCAGGAAGCCAAATGTATTCATAGGCTTCTATGCACACAGTATATTCCCAACTGGTGTCCTTTTGGCATTAGCTGGGCCAGTGTGCATCAGGATCTGCTACACTTTCCTATACAGAGTGATGCAGTACAAAAAAATGTGTAGTGCACTGGGTGTCAATGGCTAATATACACTCACCGGCCACTTTATTAGGTACACCTGTCCAACTGCTCGTTAACACTTAATTTCTAATCAGCCAATCACATGGCGGCAACTCAGTGCATTTAGGCATGTAGACATGGTCAAGACAATCTCCTGCAGTTCAAACCGAGCATCAGTATGGGGAAGAAAGGTGATTTGAGTGCCTTTGAACGTGGCATGGTTGTTGGTGCCAGAAGGGCTGGTCTGAGTATTTCAGAAACTGCTGATCTACTGGGATTTTCACGCACAACCATCTCTAGGGTTTACAGAGAATGGTCCGAAAAAGAAAAAACATCCAGTGAGCGGCAGTTCTGTGGGCGGAAATGCCTTGTTGATGCCAGAGGTCAGAGAAGAATGGGCAGACTGGTTTCGAGCTGATAGAAAGGCAACAGTGACTCAAATTGCCACCCGTTACAACCAAGGTAGGCAGAAGAGCATCTCTGAACGCACAGTACGTCGAACTTTGAGGCAGATGGGCTACAGCAGCAGAAGACCACACCGGGTGCCACTCCTTTCAGCTAAGAACAGGAAACTGAGGCTACAATTTGCACAAGCTCATCGAAATTGGACAGTAGAAGATTGGAAAAACGTTGCCTGGTCTGATGAGTCTCGATTTCTGCTGTGACATTCGGATGGTAGGGTCAGAATTTGGCGTCAACAACATGAAAGCATGGATCCATCCTGCCTTGTATCAACGGTTCAAGCTGGTGGTGGTGGTGTCATGGTGTGGGGAATATTTTCCTACCTGAGTATTGTTGCTGACCATGTCCATCCCTTTATGACCACAATGTACCCAACATCTGATGGCTACTTTCAGCAGGATAATGCGCCATGTCATAAAGCTGGAATCATCTCAGACTGGTTTCTTGAACATGACAATGAGTTCACTGTACTCAAATGGCCTCCACAGTCACCAGATCTCAATCCAATAGAGCATCTTTGGGATGTGGTGGAACGGGAGATTCGCATCATGGATGTGCAGCCGACAAATCTGCGGCAACTGTGTGATGCCATCATGTCAATATGGACCAAAATCTCTGAGGAATGCTTCCAGCACCTTGTTGAATCTATGCCACGAAGAATTAAGGCAGTTCTGAAGGCAAAAGGGGGTCCAACCCGTTACTAGCATGGTGTTCCTAATAAAGTGGCAGCATACATCAGAGGCTCCCAATGGAGGTTTATGCTGAAAAATACTCCCGATGTATATCTACAACAGGACAAACCAAGAAATGCCAACAGATCCTAAGGCTGTGAACATAGTTGGTGTAAGCGCCGGGAAAGCTCAAACCACATATGCTGAATATAGCCTTAATGGGGCAAATAGGGACCAATGACTGACTGTCCTTTTGGCATCCACCAGGATGGCCTCCACCTGAATAACTTGTTTCTTCTTGTGTGGAAAGTGCATCAGCCTAGCCTTACCTTCTATACAGGGCTAGATGCATGGCACCCGTCATGTTTCTGGTCTGAAGTGCTGTAAAAGTTGTGTACACTGGCAGAGGCTATATATATATATATATATATATAATATATATATATATATACACACACATTTGAGTTTAGCAGCGTTCTCTTTCTTCCATTAACTTTATACATTAAGTTTTGCATGGCTTGCCAATGAGACACTTCCATAGGGTTATGGTTTTTAGCATGGTGAAGGTCAGTAATGTATAAATGGAGACAACCTGGCAATTAAGGATTATTGTTTTTTTTCTCTTAGATTCCAACTGATGATACTTGTCTCCCCAAGAGAATAATTTAGGTTTAATTATCAGAATCAGCAGTGAAGCCTGAATAAAAAGCATTAAGACGTGTTTAATAAAGGTGCAGAATTGCAGTTAAGGAGCCTTTTTGGTGACGTTTTCCAATTATTTTTCTGCAAATGTACCTGGTTCTTTGGGGAAGCATACATTTTCATGTAAGTCTTCAGGGGGTTGGGGACTAACCTTTTTGGTAAAGATTAGGTGCATCTTCAGTAAGCAGTATTATATAAATGGAATGCCTATAGACATTAAATTGATTGCATGGATTCAAGATTTAGGTTTCACTTAGGGGCTATTCACATTACATTTTTGTCCCATGGTTTACATATCGGTTGGATGAACACTACGCTTTTCCATCCTGCATAGTCCAACAGTAAACATACGTTACTGGAATAAATATTGGACAAAAACCATGATGTGAACACAGCCTTAGATGAGCATCTAAACTTAAAGGGAGTCTATCACCTGATCTCAGCGTTTTAGACTGCTCAGATAAGGTTATAGACTGCTTTGGCCACATTCCAGAAGAACCTTTATTAGTGATGTCCTTCTCCAAGATCTTCCAAAGAAGACTTTTTAAACATATGATAATGAAGTTCAGCAAGTGCCCAGGGGCGGCATTACTGCAGCAAGAGCCCAGGCCCCTAAGCGCTGTGCCCAGAAAAACACGCCTCTTTAACCTGTCTGGCCCGCCCTCGTATCCTATTATTACCTCCTCTGCCTCTCAGATCTCGCACCTGCACCGCTCCACACTCTTGCTTCACTGTAGTCCTTTGGTGCGGAGCAGGCACAAGATCTGAGAGGCAGAGGAGGAGGTAATAATAGGATACGAGGGCGGGCCAGACAGGTGAAAGGGGTGTGTTTTTCTGGGCAGAGTGCCGAGGGGCCTGGGCTCTTGCTGCAGTAACTCCGCCCCTGGACACTTGCCGGACCTCATTATCATACATTTAAAAAGTCTTTTTTCAAAGATCTCGGCGAGGGTCAGCACTAGTAAAAGGTACTTTTGGAATGTGGCCAAAGCAGTCTATAACCTGATCTGAGCGATCTAAAACGCTGAGATCAGGTGATAGACTCCCTTTAAGTAACTATTTAGGATGGCATGCATCTAGTAATCTCTGTTTATCTACCATCTATAGCAACCTCAGGAACTCCAGCTGTTCTGAAACTACATCTCCCAGAATTCTCCTTTCCTTTCTACGGGAGTTACAAAAGCAACCAAGTAGGCAGGCATGCTAGGAGTCTTAGTTTCACAGCACCTGGAGGGCTGATGGTTGCTGATCCCTTATCTATAGAGTCAGCTTCATTGAAAACTGAATATTAACCCCTTCGCGCCCAGCGCCGTACATGTACGGCGCTGGGGCGATGCGGGCACATGGCACCCGCTCGCGGGTGCGGCGGGCGTCATGGCCGGCAAGTCTCTGCTGTTTCTAACAGCAGAGACTTGCCGCTACTTACCGCCATCGGCGGCGTCTTCCTGCTTGATTAGATGCCGTGATCACACGTGATCACGGCATCTAGTTGCGTTTCAACCCGGAAGCATTCGCTTCCGGGTGGTGTACAGACACCCCGTGTGGCCAATCGGGGTGTCTGTACACCATATGAAAACTGTAATCCTCGCTGGTGAGGATTACAGTTTTCAAAGTGCAATTCTTATTCTGGCCACTAGATGGCAGGCCAGGATAAGAAATGAGCAACTCATGGATTTCTGAGTCTATAGAATCCATAATTGCTCATAAAGAAAAAAAAAGCCACAATATATAAGCCCATATTTGAGCTTTCTAATAGTAAAAAAAAATTAAAAAAAATGTTAAAAAATATATAAAAAATAAAAAAGATGTAAAAGTTCAAATCACCCCCCTTTCCGTATAGGTAAAAAATAAATACCTAAATAACAATAAATATAGACATCATGGGTATCACCGTGACCGAAAACGCCCGTACTTTTAAAATATAAAAAAAAAAATTCCAATACGGCGAATTGTGTGGCGGAAAAAAGCGTCCAAATGGCGATTTGCCATTTTTTGTCGCTTTTTTTTTCTAAAAAAAATTAAATAAAAAGTGATCAAAAAGTCATACACACCCCAGAATGTATCAATAAAAACTTCAGATCGTCCCGCAAAAAATGAGCCCCTATACAGCTCTGTACACATAAATACCAAAAAGTTATAGGGGTCAAGATTTGACAAGGAAAAAAAAAAAAAGGGCAACTTTCTAATTATTTTATCACTATGAAAACGCAGGAAAAACTATACATATTAGGTATTGCCGGATTCGTACTGAACAGTGGAATTAAAGTAACGGATCAGTTTTAATGCACATCGAACGCTGTAAATAAGAAACCCGTAGAACTGTAGCGGAATAGCGTTTTCTTTGCAATTTCACCCAGTTTGGAATTTTTTTCCCGCTTCCCACTACACCGTATGCAATATTAAATGGTGGCGTTGGAAAGTACAACTTGTCCCGCAAAAAACAAGCCCTCATACAGCTATGTGAACAGAAAAATAAAAGCGTTATGGCTGTTTGAAGGCAGGGAGCGCAAAACGAAAATGCAGAACCGAAAAAAGCTCCGGGGGTGAAGGGGTTAAGCTTCACTTATTGTCTTTTGACCAGTAACAGCTTAAAATAGGGTACTTAGATATGCTACATACCTTTGTGGACATTGATTGCCGTTTTATTGCAAAGAAAACAACTTTAATTCAGTAAATAAGTTCCTCAAGGGTGGTCTTACTTGCAGACCCTGCCTGGCTCCTCCTCCTTTGCCCTGAAATGACAGCCTTATGCTCCGCTCATACTCAGCACATGAGCAATACATTTCCTGCCGTAGGCAACTATGTGACCAAGCATGCTCAGGATTTCTGTGTGGATGCCAGGAAAAAGACAAGGGCTGTCTATCAGGGCAAAGGGTAATCAGAGCTGGTAGTGGCAGACTGTGCAGGGACACACCCCGAACTGGTAACACCCAGATGGACCTTTAGGCTAATTTCACACAAGTGAGTTTTCTGTGTGGATGTGATGGTTTTTAAGAATGGATAGCATCCGGACTGAATCCTGACCTATTCAGGTCAACGGGTCTGTGTACATGAGTTATACGTTTTTCACACGTCATCTCTGCGTTCAGGAAAAATCACAGCAATATTGTATTTTGGGCATTTTTCATCATCATAGAAATGAATGGGCCCTGTGTCAAAAATGGAAGCCATCCTGATACAATGCATTTTTTCACTGATGGTTACTGGGAGATGTTGAGTGTTATTCTTCAATTTTAATTCACACATGTGAAAAATGGAACAAAAATTGCATCTGCATGGAAAAAACGAAAACACTAAATGCAATCGCTGCCAAAACTGATTCAACTTGCTTACAAAATCATCAGTTTTTTCCTGAACAGATCCTGACACAATCCGTATTGTTTGTATGAAAGAGGCCTTACTGCAGACTGCTGGCAATTAACTTCTAGAAGGAATACTAGAGGAATAACTCAACATAGAGTTATATAAAGATGCTCCTGAATTGCTATTGCATACTTTAAATATTTAGGCCTAGATGCAAGTAGCTTTCACTGCTGTCCAGAGGTAGAACAGGAGCAACTCCCTTTGGTAGTTCATAGTCCTCCAGCTGTAAGCAGCACGGAGTCTTGGGGGTTAATTAAACCTTCACAATTCCTCTTCTCTTGATGCATACATACATTTGAATATTCTTCGTACCTAAATGCAATCTATATTGAAATGACGGAATTCATTTAGTGCACCATGCCAGATCAGTATACAATTTTCTCTAATCAAGAGCATCTCACTGCATGAACTTTACACAAATCTATTCCTCTCACAATCTTCCCTCATCTGCAGGCATTAAAGGCCTTGCTCTTTGGGACATTTCTGAGGACAGGACAGTCTAACGTGGCCAGCTGGACAAACAACCATTGAGGACAAGTGGAAGCTGCTAGGTGACTACCAACAAGCTCTGAAATCCGACCCTGCTCCTGACATCTACTCTATGGTTGAGCAGCAGACATGTACTAAACAATCGTCCATACGTCTCGCATAGTTCTTTGACATTTTTGTATTGCCGGAGCATTTAATGTCATAGGAACGTCAGTGGCTTTTATCAGTTTAATCCACCAAAATCTCCTTTTATTTATTCTGGGTTCTTCACAACATTCGTATATTTCTATGACCATTTTTGGCAATTTTAAGATCCTATAAAAAAGTACCGCTAAAGATCTTTGTCAAGGACACGTTCCCGTGCAATGTTGAAGGGTTGGAGAGGCGGCTTTTCAGGATGGGGAATCTTTTCTTATGCTTAATCCTTAATACAATATCTGAAAGAAATCATCCTGCACTGTAAGGACGAACACTTCTGTCATCATGGGTAGTGTTGGCCGAGCACTAGGGGTTGCTGGAGTGCTCGGCTGAGCACCCGAGCATAATGTTAGTCAATGGGACTAAACCAGGCACCCCCCGCTCGGAAGAGGGGAGGGTGTCTGGTTAATAGAATCAGGTCAGAACCGCGACTTCTCCTCTTTTACTCCTTTCACTCGTAAATGTATGCTAATTAACTGAATTTGTACGCATTAGCGTACAATGCGTAGCATTAGCGTACAAATCAACATTACAGTGAATGCCAGTACTCTCCCGCAAGTTTATTCACTGCATAGCAGCGAACAAACGTGTGGGGAAGAGACTCGAGCATTGCGCTCGAGTACACTTGGTGTTCGGCCGAACAGCGAGCGGACCCGAGCATAGGCATTCTCGGCCGAGCATGCTCGCTCAACACTAATCATGGGTGAACTGAGCGGCTGGATGAGAATTCCACACCATTAAGCCAGTGGTGGAACTTGACTGGATTTGTTTCCATTTCAATGGCTGCATCACCCTAACAGATTGTCAGCTCACTTGGTGCAGTGATGTCACTTCTCTCTTCCCAACACTTGTCCCAACAAGTCCCAACACTTGTTGAAAGTCACAAAGGCCATGGTAATCCAAAACGACAGGCAGTTCAAAAACTCATGAGAATAGTGGTGTGCAGATAGGTGGCAGCAGCTCGAGGGGCCCCATGCCATGTTTTGTTAGGTAAGGGAGCCCTAACCTAAAAGAAGCTCTCGCCTTTCTGTAAAGCTCTGTCTACACTATGGCACACTTTAGACGCAGGTCTTAATAAACCCCTAAGCTGGCGGCCTCTACAGAACTTCAGCTGATCCTCCGCCAGATCTAAATGTAAGACAGCTTCCTAGCCATTTTAAATTTAGACCTTTTTTTCTACGCCTGAAACAGGCGTAGAAAATTGTAAATCAGATGGCCCGCCAGCCAGTCACCTTCCCCACCCACTTTTTAGACCTGGCGCGAGTCACAATCTGCGCTTGGAAAATGCAGAATATAGGAGTATTTCAGCATCATGAATGACCCCCTATGTTCAAGGCCTACATTTGGTGCATTAGTCAGTCATATCCATAGATCTCCTTTCACCTGATGGAACTTAAAACAGAATCCTTTTGGCCTCCATCAGGTTGGTATATGTTGCTATACTTATTTTTCAGGTATATAGTAAAGTGCAGTAGACCAATCATTCCTATACAGAAGACCACCACAAAAAACGTATGCACTATTTTTACAACTGGAGTCAGGGGGTGACATAAGCCTACACAATAGTATATGTCACTGCCCTCTGTCAGAGGTTTACATTGTGAAATTTTCCCAATCTAAACTTCAATGAATGGCTTGAATGTCATGAGCACAGAGCCATGACTGAGGTTATGAATTTCATAGCTCCCCGGGGGACCATGAGAAAGACAGAAGGGGCGCTCTATCATGAGCCATCAGAGAGCAAAGTGCCTATCTACATACTGTTCTTGCACCGGGGTCCTCTGCTGCTTACGTTCACATCTGTAGCAGGTAGTTGAGAAAGAACTTATTGAAGAGGTGGCTTTCAGGAGCATTCATCTAGGATCTTTTTTTATATGACCAACACGAATATCCATTAATCCAGAATCAAAATGTTAGCATGCCTGGACAGATCATAAATGAGCATGCTTATGGTAATGTTGCAGGCCGGCCAGCAGTCAGATCAGGAAACCTCATGGGATCAGATAGCACATTGGATGTTCCCAATCAATAAACCATGTGGCCCTACAGCCGTTGCAAAACTACAAAGTCCGTCATTTGGGGATAGTCTACAGCTATCAAGGTATCCTGGGAGTTGTAGTTTTGCAAAAGCTGGAGGGCCATGAGTTTGACATCCCTATCATAAATAATGCTGGGTGCACAACCAAACTCCCAGCATCCTTTGAGAGTGTAGATAAAATGAGCCACAGCTGGGGGTTGTCTCAATTACACAGACATGCAGTAAGGTTACATTGGACAAAGCTGAAAGTTTTATGTTTAGGACAGTAACCTATCTGCAGCAGGTTGTAAGAAGTGATAGGTTCCCTTTAAATATCCTCGATCTCAGTCCTTCGAGGGCAAGTCTTCCGACACCATAGAATAATTTCCTGATTGCGAATGCAGCGCGACGCCTCTAATACATGCAGATTATATCACTTACACATGTTTACACTCCGTCCTGATTTTTTAGCAGAACGCGACAACGAAATATTACACTGTCCTTACACTGTAAGAGTTAATGAACTGAGCTCTTCGGTAAACATCGGCAAAGTAAATGAAGAGACGGGTTTACTAAATGCAAAGGGACAGGGGAGGGGAAAAAAACTAATTTTAAACAATTGACTTTCTAACCTTTTTGGATCAGTGAAATCAGAAGCTAATTAATAATCTGCAATTAGCATTTCTTGAGGCGTGTGAACAGGCGTAGATTATTGTCTTCTCTCCCCCAAGATGTGCCTTCCTCCTCCTCCTCCTTTTTTTCCCGAACCCTCTCCAGTTAACAGTTTAATATACATCTAAAAGCTCGGCCCATCAAAGTGACAGGGTCATATCTCTCCTTTATGGTCCTTTAAAATTAATAACAGACAGTTTTTATTTTGACGTGCCCTCGCCTCGGCAGCAGGATGTGCCTGTTTAATTGCAGGGGGTGGCCTCTGGTGGCCAAGTGTTCCTAATGTTTAGCAAGGTCTGGAAATATGGATGTTAAGAGAAAAACTGGCAGATGGCTGACAATGCAGTTTTACTCATAACACACCAGTAAAACTTTAACAGAAAAGATTTAGTGCACGTACGTTGCAGTCAGCAAGCTGCAGTCATATGCAGGTTCCATTTTCTCAAACTTCTAAACTGATGGTTTTGCAAAGTATGCATAAGCAGCCATTATTGATTATGATGTTAAAAATTTAAAGCGTCAGTATCATTGAGCTCGAGACAGTATCAGAGGGAAAAAAAAAGAACATTCATTTTCATTATAGACGGCTTAAAGGGCCATTCAGAGGCGCGCACGAGCTCCTTAGATTCGGAACGTGCACTCAAGGTTCCCGTTCCGTTGCACGAGTGGTTAAAACGTCCACGTCATACTGACTTTGTTGCAGTAATGTACGGCTTTCATCTGTGCGCAATAGTTAAGTACCCAATTATGAGATCGTAATGCGAGTGGATTTTAAACCATAATATTCTTGAGTGTAATACTTGGGCAAATTCATAGTTGTAATAATACTTCTTATATTGTTATTGTCGATTGTTCCTAGTTAAATATCCAATGGAAAATTGAAATTCGCCTTGGATCGGTTCAGCAGTGAATGCTTTGTAATTCTAAATGGAATAGGAATAGGAGGTGCAAAATGTTATGCCGCTTATAGCGCTGTACTCAACATGTATCACTCTATTGGTCTGGCTACGTCTGCTCTGTCCATCCAGCTTTGGTACTCGGCTGACCCTATCTCTAACGCCTTTTATTCCCCCCAACACATAGGCCAAGTGTGCATGTGTCCTCAATAGGCAGAGGACAGAATTTGCTGCTGACACGTTATGGCGGTTATTTCCAAGAATAAAAGGATCAAATATATTGAAATTCAACATGTCCAGACTTCTTTACCCTGACATCTGTTGCTGGGGATTGTTGGGATACCCGCATACACATTAGATGATCCCTAAGATAAAACTAAGAATTAGAAAAGCGGGAAATGTTGATCAGCCCATAACGTGTTTCTGCAGAGGACCGCCATCTTCCTCAGATAAGCTAAACAGAGGAAAGTGGAAGTCCGCTGATGTAACATGTTATGGGCTGATCAACATTTCCCTCTTTTCTCTTAGTTTTTATGTCCAGTTTTTATTATTTTATATGTAATTTTGATTATTTTATATGTAAAAAGTAGGAAAGAAGATACAGGGAACAATCCCTATATTATAGAACAGGAGAAGTGGTGTAACTAGAAATGACTGGGCCCTACACAAAATTTTTGAATGGGGCCCCCCTAGAAATGTCTTCACAACCTCCTCCTCCCATGCAACCCCCACTTCTGTGGCTAGTCAAAATCGCTTTCTCAGATGAGGCCTGGGAACTGCTCCATCCATTTCCTATAGTGTTTCTGTATTTAATGTCATTGTATAATACTATTGAGGGGCCCTGACAATAAAATCTATCAGTCCTCCTTCTGGGTGGGCCCTTTCTGAGTTTGGGCCCCAAAACAGCCACCGCCCCTGCTTTCCCCTAAAGCTATGCCCCTGGACAGAAGATACATGTAACAATCTTTACATTATAGAGAAGATACTGGTAACAATCCCCTGGCGTAACTATAGGGGTCACAGCGGTCGCAGTAGGGTCTCACTGGTGGGGTCTGGAGGTCTAATGGGGAAGGGGGTTCTGAAGGACTCAACTGTGGGGTCTGGAGGTCTAATGGGGGGGGTCTGAAGGACTCACTTGAGGGGTCTGGAAGTCTAATAGGGGGTTTGGAGGTCTCACTGGTGTGGTCTGGAGGTCTAATGGGAGGTTTGGAGGTCTCACTGGTGGGGTCTGGGGGTCTAATGGGGGGATCTGAAGGTCTCACTTGGGAGGGTCTGGAGGTCTAATGGGGTGGGTCTGGAGGTCTAATTGGGGGGGGCTGGAGGTCTCACTGGTGGGGTCTGGAGGTCTTACTGGGGGGTCTGGAGGTCTAATGTGGGTGTTATCTAAGGTCTGATACTGGGTCAGGGTCTTACTTGGAGGTCTAATGGGGGTTTGATCTCAGGTCTACAACTGGGGTCTGACATAGATGTCTATTTGTCTATCTGTATTTTTTGTACTAGTGCAAAATATAAAGGCATGTTTTGGGACTGGCGCATAGTGTTGTACCGGTATTTTCAGGGGGACTGTTTCTGTAGGATAGTATTGGGGAGCACAGTGGACACAGTATTGGGGGGGGGGGCAGGATGGGGTATTGAGAAGGTGAGAGGATGATGGAAAAGTAAGAAAGTCAGATGTCTGTTGCAGAGATGAGACGCGGCTGAAAGAAATCATCATGGCCATCTGGTCTAACAGGAAAAGATGAGGAAACAGAACGTCTACATCAGAGAAGAGAAGTGAGTGGATGTAAGAGGTACATATGTGGCGCTGTGTTACTCTGTATGTTCTGTAGCGCAGTATGTAATGTTTTCCAAGTATGTCTTTTAAGGGGTTGTCCTTTTTTTTTTTTTGTACGAGCGCTGCCTTCTCTGCTCTGTTTACTGCTCATCACTGCAAATGCTGCAGCTAGCAAGTGAACAGAGCAGAGAAAGCAGCTCATATGAGCGCTGCCCTCTCTTCAAACAGCTGATCGTCGGGGGTGAAAGAGGACCCCGGATGATCTGATATTGATTACCTATCCTGAGGATAGGTGATCAGTAGTAAATGAAGGACACTGGAGGTAAGGGGTTAGATTGAGAATTTAGCATGGGGGGGGGGGGGGGGGGCAGCAGAAAAGCTAGGTGCTCCAGTGCTGAGTAAAGGGAAGGAGGGGGGGGGGGAGGCCCAAGCTGAACTCTTGCACCAGGACCCATGAGCCTTTAGCTACGCCCCTGTAACAATCGGTACATTATAGGACAGAAGATACAGGTAACAATCCCTACATTATAGGACAGAAGATACAGTAACAATCCCTACATTATAGGACAGAAGATATAGGTAACAATCTCTACATTATAGGACCGAAGATACTGGTAACAATCCCTACATTATAGGACCGAAGATGCAGGTAACAATCCCTACATTATAGGACCGAAGATACAGGTAACAATCCCTACATTATAGGACTCAAGATACTGGGAAAAATCCCTACATTATAGGACAGAAGATACTGGTAACAATCCCTACATTATAGGACAGAAGATACTGGTAACAATCCCTACATTATAGGACAGAAGATACAGGTAACAATCCTTACATTATAGGACCGAAGATACAGATAACAATCCCTACATTATAGGACAGAAGATACCGGTAACAATCCCTACATTATAGGACAGAAGATACCGGTAACAATCCCTACATTATAGGACCGAAGATACCGGTAACAATCTCTACATTATAGGACCGAAGATACAGGTAACAATCCCTACATTATAGGACCGAAGATACAGGTAACAATCCCTACATTATATGACTCAAGATACTGGGAAAAATCCCTACATTATAGGACAGAACATACAGGTAACAATCCCTACATTATAGGACAGAAGATACTGGTAACAATCCCTACATTATAGGACAGAAGATACAGGTAACAATCCCTACATTATAGGACAGAAGATACAGGTAACAATCCTTACATTATAGGACAGAAGATACCGGTAACAATCCCTACATTATAGGACAGAAGATACAGGTAACAATCCTTACATTATAGGACCGAAGATACAGGTAACAATCCCTACATTATAGGACAGAAGATACAGGTACAATCCTTACATTATAGGACCGAAGATACAGGTAACAATCCCTACATTATAGGACAGAAGATACCGGTAACAATCCCTACATTATAGGACAGAAGATACCGGTAACAATCCCTACATTATAGGACAGAAGATACCGGTAACAATCCTACATTATAGGACAGAAGATACAGGTAACAATCCCTACATTATAGGACAGAAGATACCGGTAACAATCCCTACATTATAGGACAGAAGATACCGGTAACAATCTCTACATTATAGGACAGAAGATACAGGTAACAATCTCTACATTATAGGACAGAAGATACAGGTAACAATCCCTACATTATAGGACAGAAGATACTGGTAACAATCCCTACATTATAGGACAGAAGATACTGGTAACAATCCCTACATTATAGGCCCGAAGATACAGGTAACAATTCCTACATTATAGGACAGAAGATACAGGTAACAATCCCTACATTATAGGACAGAAGATACAGGGAGCAATCCCTACATTATAGGACAGAAGATACAGGTAACAATCCTTACATTATAGGACAGAAGATACTGGTAACAATCCCTACATTATAGGACAGAAGATACAGGTAACAATCCCTACATTATAGGACAGAAGATACAGGGAGCAATCCCTACATTATAGGACAGAAGATACTGGTAACAATCCCTACATTATAGGACAGAAGATACAGGTAACAATCCCTACATTATAGGACAGAAGATACTGGTAACAATCCCTACATTATAGGACAGAAGATACTGGTAACAATCCCTACATTATAGGACAGAAGATACAGGTAACAATCCCTACATTATAGGACAGAAGATACAGGTAACAATCCCTACATTATAGGACAGAAGATACCGGTAACAATCCCTACATTATAGGACAGAAGATACCGGTAACAATCCCTACATTATAGGACAGAAGATACCGGTAACAATCCCTACATTATAGGACAGAAGATACCGGTAACAATCCCTACATTATAGGACAGAAGATACCGGTAACAATCCCTACATTATAGGACAGAAGATACAGGTAACAATCCCTACATTATAGGACAGAAGATACTGGTAACAATCCCTACATTATAGGACAGAAGATACAGGTAACAATCCCTACATTATAGGACAGAAGATACAGGTAACAATCCCTACATTATAGGACAGAAGATACAGGTAACAATCCCTACATTATAGGACAGAAGATACAGGGAGCAATCCCTACATTATAGGACAGAAGATACAGGTAACAATCCCTACATTATAGGACAGAAGATACCGGTAACAATCCCTACACCAGAAGACACAGGGAACAATCACTATAGCAGAATATACAAAATGAAAGTTCTACTCTCAGTAGAATACAAGATACAGATAGCAATCCGTACAGTACAAGGGATGGAATGAAAGTAAAAGTCCATACAGCAGAATACATGGGGTCAAGGTAACATTGCTTACCGAAGCATCCAGTGGAAGCTATCAATCCCGACAGGTAAAACCTAATCAGAAGACATATAGTGAATTTAATGGTAGAAACCCTTTCCTGGACAATCCCTACTTCTCTAGTTACAGTCACCACTGTCCAAGCCACAAGGTAAGTAATGACTGTATTCTGTACAAGCCAGCCACGTGATGATGCATAATAATCCAAGCTAAATGTTCTAAAAAATAAATTATTCTAGATCTTTTGGAGTGGCGAAGATATTTTCTTTGTATTTTCATAGATCTTAAGATAAGGCCATGCAGTAGCAGACACTCCATCTATCCGCTTTCACTCAGAAATTTCCTAGACACTAGAGTGTCAAGTTGATCTAAATAATGTGGACAGCAGTCACTGCATAAGGTTAGTGGACCCCTCGGGCTAATGTATAGGTCATAGTGTGGGAACTCATCACACAACTAACTAGTATTCAAGCCACTAATAATAACTGAATACATGTTCATTTTATTGAATTACTCTGGATTTGTAATATCCCAGGTCATAACCTTCCTGCGACTGATCTGCAAGGCGTTTATTCAACCTACAGGAGCCAATATCACACAAATCAAACAAGATACGTCAACGGTGAGGGCAAGAAAATGAAGCTATTGGAAGATCCCTGGAGAACTAAAGATCCGATCAGCAAACCCAACAGGGTCTTAAATGAATGGTATTAGTATCTATGTACAGATACAACACGGATACATCTCATTTGGAAGGGGTCATCCCATGAAAAGTGTTACTATGCAATGAATTGGGCTGAAATGAGTATACATGCAATAAAACTATTGTTAGGTTTTTCATATACAGTCATGGCCAAAAGTTTTGAGAATGACAGAAATCTTCTATTTTCACATGATCTGCTGCCCTCTGGTTTTTATGTGTGTTTGTCAGATGTTTTTATCACATACAGAAATATAATTGCAATCATATTATGAGTAACAAAAGCTTATATTGACAGTTAGAATGAGTTAATGCAGCAAGTCAATATTTGCAGTGTTGACCCTTCTTCTTCAGGACCTCTGCAATTCTCCCTGGCATGCTCTCAATCAACTTCTGGACCAAATCCTGACTGATAGCAGTCCATTCTTGCACAATCAATGCTTGCATTTTGTCAGAATTTGTAGGTTTTTGTTTGTCCACTCGTCTCTTGATGATTGACCACAAGTTCTCAATGGGATTAAGATCTGGGGAGTTTCCAGGCCATGGACCCAAAATCTCTATGTTTTGTTTGCTGAGCCATTTAGTGATCACCTTTGCTTTATGGCAAGGTGCTCCATCATGCTGGAAAAGGCATTGTTGATCGCCAAACTGCTCTTGGACGGTTGGGAGAAGTTGCTCTCGGAGGACATTCTGGTACCATTCTTTATTCATGGCTGTGTTTTTAGGCAAGACTGTGAGAGAGCCGATTCCCTTGGCTGAGAAGCAACCCCACACATGAATGGTTTCAGGATGCTTTACAGTTGGCATGAGACAAGACTGGTGGTAGAGCTCACCTCGTCTTCTCCGAATAAGCTGTTTTCCAGATGTCCCAAACAATCGAAAAGGGGATTCATTAGAGAAAATGACTTTACCCCAGTCCTCAGCAGTCCACTCCCTGTATTTTTTGCTGAATATCAGTCTGTCCCTGATGTTTTTTCTGGAGAGAAGTGGCTTCTTTGCTGCCCTCCTTGAGACCAGGCCTTGCTCCAAGAGTCTCCGCCTCACAGTGCGTGCAGATGCACTCACACCTGCCTGCTGCCATTCCTGAGCAAGCTCTGCACTGCTGGTAGCCCGATCCCGCAGCTGAAACACTTTTAAGAGACGGTCCTGGCGCTTGCTGGTCTTTCTTGGGTGCCCTGGAGCCTTTTTGGCAACAATGGAACCTCTCTCCTTGAAGTTCTTGATGATGCGATAGATTGTTGACTGAGGTGCAATCTTTCTAGCTGCGATACTCTTCCCTGTTAGGCCATTTTTGTGCAGTGCAATGATGACTGCACATGTTTCTTTAGAGATAACCATGGTTAACAGAAGAGAAACAATGATGCCAAGCACCAGCCTCCTTTTAAAGTGTCCAGTGGTGTCATTCTTACTTAATCATGACAGATTGATCTCCAGCCCTGTCCTCATCAACACCCACACCTGTGTTAATGGAGCAATCACTGAAACGATGTTAGCTGGTCCTTTTAAGGCAGGGCTGCAATGATGTTGAAATGTGTTTTGGGGGATAAAGTTCATTTTCTAGGCAAATATTGACTTTGCAAGTAATTGCTGTTAAGCTGATCACTCTTTATAACATTCTGGAGTATATGCAAATTGCCATTATAAAAACTGAAGCAGTAGACTTTGTAAAAATTAATATTTGTATCATTCTCAAAACTTTTGGCCATGACTGTACATTCCCCCCCCCCCTAGTAGTGGCCCATTCTGTTGCTGAAATTCATATCAACATTTTCTTGCATTTGGTGGTACATGGACATGAGCGGTAGATTCCCTGCTCTCTTTCTCCTTTCAGTGCTGGTGCAGGGATCTCATAGTGGAGCGTCCCAGACACCGTTCATTCATTCATTCACTTCTACTAAAGTCATACAAATATATAGCTATCTCTCTCTCTAGACAGTGGAGAGGAAAATGGTGGTGGTGGGGATATTATATACTATAGTCGAATTACTGGGACTATTTTCTGTACAGGGACGGAAGGCTGGAGAACAGAGCTGTGGCAATTGGATGGAGGGGGGACAAGGGTTAGCACTAGGGATGAGCGAATCGACTTCGGAAGAAACATCTGAAGTCGATTCGCATCAAACTTCGTTTGAATGCTATACGGAGAAAGCGCTCCGTACAGTATTAGAATGTATTGGCTCAGATGAGCTGAAGTTATTACTTTGCGAAGTCTTGCGAGAATTCGGGTAATAACTTCAAAAATTAATTTTTACTGTTAAAAACCTTTTCCCGAACTCGGTTTTGGTTCCAAGTGGTACCTTGGAACAGAATCCTAATTCGGAAAAAAGGTTTTGACAGTACAAATTAATTTTTGAAGTTATTACCCGAAGTCTCACTCCGTACAGTATTCAAACGAAGTTTTATGCGAATCGACTTTGGATGTTTCATCTCATCCCTAGCTAGCACAAGATGGCTGCAGTGCACTCCTGAACAGAAAGTGATGAGGCCCAGAGCTGAGTAAAGTAGCTGAAAAGTGAGGATGAAAATTACACTACAGAGAGCATTGTTTATTGGCATTGACATGGTTAAGATAGTGGCGCACATTAGTACAAGTATTTTTTTTAATTCATGAGATAACCCCCTTAACAGGGCTTTCATTTCAACTCTTTCCTATCTACTATTATATAGGGCTAACATATTCCTATAGTACTGTATACTGGACCTCAGTAGGGCATACATACCCAGCGATCCTATAGGAAACCAATTAACCTGTGTGGGAGTGCATGAAAACCCTGTGCCAAATTCTAAGCCACAAGAAACAAATTAAATGGGCTCTCTGGGCTTTCTTGAAAATCTGTGTGCTGATATATGGAGGAAGATAGTCTGCTCACAGTACTTGCCCCCCCCATTATGGCGTCATCTCTACTGCACTTACACGACTGCCGCAAATGGCTGCGGGCTCTTCTGCTCATGTCCCAACTGGATGTGTTCCTGAGTCTTCCTGTTCAGCCGCATATACAGTATATGCAGCTGAACAGGAAGACTCAGGAACACATCCGATCAGGCCAGTGGCATACACAGAGAAGTAAAGGTCCCATAGCAAGGAGTAAACCAGGCCCCCCACACAGGACAGAAGGGTTTCCGCCTAATTCCTTTTCAATGACACTTGGGCCATTTTTTCCACTGCTTCATTTGCTAAAAGTAGAGTCCTGACCCAGTAAAAGAGGGGATGATTCCAACTAAGACTGGGCCCCCTCTTGTCCTGGGCCCCATAGGAGATGGCAGCGCAATGGAGGGGCAAGCACTGAGCAGGGTTTCTTCCCTCAAGAGGTCAGCACACAGCAAGATCTTCAAGAAAGCCTAGAGAAACCTTTTTACTTAAACCATTGCATCATAGGAGTCATTTTCACTACTGCCATGATAGAATAGGGTCCCCTTTTTGGAAATCTCGGATATATTATCTAAGTCCAATAAATCCCACTTATATGTCGGACATAATATAACCCATAGCCCAGATGTTCCAAGGCAGCGGCGTTCAGCACTGTGCCACTCAAATGTTATCACTTTGCATCAAAGTTTTTCATTTTCTGCGGCTGAAGAATTATTTAACGGCTTTAAAAAGCCTATTTTATTTTACTGTCTTTTATGAATCTTTTATGTTCATATCATGCTTTGTATATTAGTTAGCAGGCTACAGCCGTTACCAAGAAATCATCTTAAATTTACCCAGAGACCATATTGCTCTGCAGGTATCCGAGTATCAATTTCGCTCAGACTTTGATGATAAAACAAAGCCTTTTTTTTAATAGAGTACTGTGCATTATTTTACGCAGCTCTTCATTAAAATGAATTTCAATGCCGTCCTATAAAAAAAGAAACAAAAACAAAAACAGAAAAGATTTTCACCAAAAATCTCAACTGGCAGATTCCCAGGTTTCCCGTTTACTTTCCTATCAAGAATTAATGCAGTCTCATGCACACGCTATTACCGAACATTTCCATGCCGTTTTTTTGCCAAGTGTTCCTATATAACAGTTTTATCACAAGGCTGACAGCCACCATAAAACTACCAGGCATCCTAGATCAACAGCCCTCTTTTGTACTAAGTTATTAAACATTAAATTTGTATTCATCATTTGTATCCTGTTATGCAAAATAAGTTTCTTGATAAGATGTGTCTTCTTAATTGGGCCCTTGATGCTTCTTGGATGGGAGATGTCAGATTATCTGGAAAAGGAGACTCTGTGTTGAGCCAGCTCGCTACCAGGAGACCAATAGCTTTGTAACAACGATATTAAGTTAGTGGGGCCAAGTGTAGGGCAATCGCAGGCTCAGGTGAGACTCTACATCTGTGCCTGTCTTATGTTCCGGCACTTTTCGCATGGCATCAGCAGAGCTGATGGAAATAGATTTGTTTGCTGTTTACAGTGTGCAGCTGTGGATGGTGGTGCATGGGAGTTGTAGAAGATTGAAGTAAATTTGTACTGAGACTAAAATATTGTTCTTTTCTGCAGTCAGCAGTCTCTAAAATCTTATTGTGGAAAACTTTATCTAGTTCTAACCATCCTCTTGGGTCATCTTTATTTACAGCTGCTCGGTTTTGTCATTCATTCTTTCCAATCTTCTTTTACAGCTATTACTTAGTGAGAATGTATACAGAGAGCAGGTATACAAAAGAAAAAAAAAAGTTTTACAGCTTTGTTTGATGTGAGATCTGAAACACTTAAGAGGCTTTGGTGTAAGGCTGAGGAGCTGACCCGAGGGGTGCAAATCAGCTTTTCAATTGTTATAGATAAGGCTTTCTAATTAAAAAATGGCATTTGTCTGCCTATTTACAGAGCAGTCACAATGGAAAGTTTGACTTAAAGGGGTTGGCCCATTTGGGACATTGACAGTATATCACTAGGATATACCATCAATGTCAGATAGGGGTAGGTTTCACCTCTGGACCTGCCCCTATATCCAGAATGGAGTCCCCAACGCGAACAGAAAGCATTTGTGGCCACCCTCCGTTCACTGCTGTGGAAATTCCAAAAATGTTCCCATAGGGGTTAAAAAGTCCAGTAACCTTGCTTGCTTTGTGCACTGTCCATTCACCGCCATGGGGCTTTCAAAAACAGCTTGCGTGACTATTTTCATAACTCCCATAGCGATGAATGGAGAGCACTCTGTGCAGTACGCATTCCTTCACACCGAACCGTGGTTTGGAGATAGGAGCGGGTCCCAGAGTTGGGACCCGCTAGAAATATGCCATCATTGTCTAACCTCATTAAAACTTTTTCATGCACCTTTTTAATTAATTCTTCACAGAGCAGGGGGCCTGTGTTCAGGATCCTCGCATCTTGGCTAGGCTGGGAAGCACTTACAGGAGTGTCTTTCTCCCTGGAGGACCTGTCCTGTCCTGCACTATGGAGACAACTCGCTAATTTGAATAAACTCTGTGTAATGTTTCATTTTTCTGACAGGTTTCTCCCACAGGTTACAGCTGATTGTTGGAGGTCCTAGCACCAGGACATTGAGATCAACATAATGTCAGGGGAGCCTTCTAACAAGTAAGTTATTCAACATGGAGAATTCCTTTAAGAAGTTAATATTTTTCTATGCCACCTTCACCCAGTCAAATAGTATCTGGTATATCTTAGCTATGTTCTACTTGGGGATATCTAATAGGGTGAAAAGTTGTCCATGATTCCACAGGAATTCCTAGGACTCTTCGTTGAACTCTACAGGAGGCACAGTGAAACTGCTCGGACCCTACCAGTTAGTCATTTACCATATGTCATTTTTATTATGGAAAATGTCCTTTGTCCCTGAACGCAGATGGTCAAAAGCTAGTCAGTCATCTTGTCAAACGTTTGGCGTTCTACTTTACTGCAATGGGGCAGCTTTATAGGTCCTCTAAAGTCCCATACCATACCGTAGCTGAATCTTGAATTGGACATGACAAGTTAAACACAAGAACAAGGGGCGCAATCTGAAATTAGCTGGGGGTAAGATCAGGCGCAATGTCAGGAAATATTATTTTATGGAAAGAGTGGTTGAAGCTTGGAACAAACTTCCATGGGATGTGGTTGGGAAGTCTAGTAAGTGAATTTAAAGATCCTATGATTAAAAAAAGAAATAATATAAGGGCAGACTAGATGGACCAGGTGGTCTTTTTCTGCCGTTAATCTTCTATGTTTCTATGATGGAGTAGTGCTGTCATGATCAATCATAATGAGTTATTAGAAAATACTACAACTTTCATCTGCATCTCAATGTGCTAATCATGAGACACAGTTTATATATGACGGATTCCAGCTGCCACCACCAGCGACCATGTATATTGGGGCAAATTTACTAAGGCTACTTTCACACTAGCGTTATGGAATTCCGGTATTGAGTTCCGTGATAGGGGCTCAATACCGGAATAAAACGCTTCAGTTTTGTCCCCATTCATTGCCAATGGGGACAAAACTGAACTGAAGACAACTGAATGCTCCTAAAAACATTCCGTTCAGTCTTCAGACCGGAGAGCAAACCGCAACATGTTGCGGTTTGCTCTCCATACTAGTTATCCACACCTAAACGGATCCGGAATGACCCCCAATGCAAATCAATGGGGATGGATCCGTTTGGTGTGGACACACTTGTAAACGGATCCGTCCTCCATTGACTTTCAATAGAGGTTATTCCGGATCCGTTTAAAAGCTAATACAACCGGATCCGGAATTACGGATCCACAAGGTTGTATTACTCAGTACGGATCCGGCGGGTCCCTTCACCCGCCGGATCCGTACTAACGCTAGTGTGGAAGTAGCCTAAGACTGTCTGATAGTAAGACAGTATTTAAGGGCCCTTTACATGGGCTGAGAATCTGTAAGATAATCTCTAATGAGCATTCCTAGGAAAGCTTGTAAGCCATTATCTGGCAGTATAAGGGTACATTCACACGTCCTGTTTTTCTTTCCTGATCTAATCCGCATTTTTTCAGGACCCATTGAAATGAACAGATCCGCATCAGGATCAGGATCGAATCAGGAAAGAAAAACAGGACGTGTGAATGGAGCCTAAAAGTGCTGCCGATGCAAAATGCTCGTTCATCGGGTAATAGATCATTCATGCAGACATAAAAATTGTCATTTGCCAGTGGCAGATAATGCTGTGTAAACACGATCTGCTTATGGCAAACAATGAGTCAGTATGGGGAAGAGCGATGGCATTAGTGATTGCTCCTCTCCATACTGAGGAGGAGATTACTCCATGTAAATGTAGCCGTCTCCTCTGCTGACGAGCAGGCAGTTGCGTTCCTTCCTAACAATCTGCTGCTATGTCATCCCATGTAAAGGGGCCTCAAGTCTTTGTTCTAGTTGTCACTTCAGTAATTTGGTCAGGGCTTTGCGTCAGTGATTGTAAGCCAAAACCAGGCACAGGTCAAAAACACAGAACAGGTACAAGTCCCTCCATTTATCTTTATCTCTGTGTAGCCTCCACTCCTGGTTTTGGCTCACAATCACTCATGAAAAACACTGACCTGTGAAAGAAGCCTTAAATGTGCCAGATTTGTCACAATGGCTGATGCTGGATAATTCATCTGGTGGATCTTTAGACTGTCTATAGTCTAATGTTACACAATCTATTTGTTGGCTTACTAAACTCCAAAATGTGTGTCAAATTTATGGTACATTTTTGGAGCACAATGTCACATTTAAGCCAGGCCCCCTTCTCACGGAGCTGGACCCTTTTTGGTCAAACCACATCTCATCAGGTTAGGAGGAAAAGGTGTCTAAAAGCATCTGTGATGATCGGTTTTATTTTCTTTTACTAATCTTAACTGATACTGATCTACAAATACCCTGTATTTAATCTGTTTTATTTACTTCCTGCAGATTGGCGATTCCATTTTCTGTACATAATTATCTCTTGGACAATTCACTTGTAAAAGTAGGGACTAAAACAACTGACATGAGTTTTTCTATACAAATGAGTCACCAGGTGTACTGGTTCTTTGGGCTCACATGTACAGGAACTGTTCTGCACTCACGTGCACTGACTGGAACAATTCTGCACACCCACTTCCTGTCCAGACTGAATCTGCACCCCTGGCTGCGGTGGCAAAGACCTAGCATGGTCTTCTAGTCAGGTGTTACAGAGAGACCAGATTCATAGAGGGTTCAAGCAGGGGTGCACCTAGCCTTTCTGCTGCCTGAGGTGAAAACTGAAATGGCGCCGCTCCCTCCCCAATGCCAATTTCTTAACCTAACCCCTTCCCTTCAGCCCATGGCCCTTTGGCTGCCCCTCTCTTGCCCCTACCTGGTGCTGCCTCACTTGGCATGATGAGGCCAAGGTGCTTCACTTAGCCTCATTGGTGGTGCACCCCTGGGTTCAAGGTAGACAGATACATTTGTGCAATGACAGCCACTCCTTGCTTAGGGGTATGTTTTACAGTCTGTTACTATGTTTTGAAGTGAACAGATGATAAAGTAGATAAAACACAATAAGTGAAGTAAGTAACGTGCAGGAAGCCTTACCGGTTGGGTTGACCAAAGCCTGTCTCTGTAGAACAACCTGTATATCACTAGAACTTTCCCCTGTAACCATTGTTATAACCGTAGATAGCTATTTCACGCTGAAAACAAATCTTTAAATATTGCTCTCTCCGACCAATTCATTGTCCAATGCAAATGTATTATTAATGATCTCATGGCTTTTGTTCAGCATATTTAAGACTGCAGTAAATCCCTCATTATGTGTATAAATCTAAAGGCTATCCCAGCATTATTTTTGCTGCGGCACATTGATTAACATGCTTTGCTTTAAGTCAGCTGCAGCAGAGTACAGAACGTATCACTGAGTCCTTGCAGATATATATCCGGACGCCTTAAAACTGGGCTGTGGACAAAGAATAATTGAACAACACCAAGGATAGGAAATGCTATGGTCAAGTTAGCTCTTAAGGTTTATCGACTTGTATTAACATGATGGAAATATGAATACTTATATCTTATCTCAGGTATACTTTATAACTGCATTAATCATTTCGGCCAATATATATTTTTCATGTCAGTGAGATTCTAAAAGGAGAGATTTCATTTCGAGAGGAGAGCTAGCGTCTGGGAGATAAGTGAGAGGTAGTACAGTATACAGATGCTGTTTTGGGAGATACAGAATCTCGATGATTAATATATATCACTGATTAAAACCAACCATGTACTTTGAGAAGTGAATAACTTTTCAGAAATGTCAGTTATTATTTGCGCAGGGCGAGATAAATACGGGTACATTACCATAGATAGTTACATCGTCTAGTAGAAAGATACCGCGCTTTGCCTTAGATCTTATATCAATGTCGAGGATGGGGTAAAGGTCACCAGCCAGGAAGGAAATAGTTTGTTGTATTCAGAGATAAGTTGAGTGTACTTTGCTTTATGAAACTATTATTCTCCAGGGCCCTGAGATCAGAAACAAGGTCCCCAAAACTGGAGCTCAGAGTTTCGGGTGGGCATTGTCCAGACCCAGTTGGGCCCCAGGCAGGATAGATAGTTAGTTCCCTCTTGCAATATAGTTCCTTAAAGGGGTTGTCCGAGTTATGAAAAAAAAATATAGCACTGCAAATCTGATGGGCAGCAATATATAACTAAGTTAAGCAAGTTTTAGGCAAAAAAAAATCTATATTTCCTCATTTCCCTGGTTCTCTTCTGGCTCTTTGTTTATCTGCAATAATAACAATCTCTGCCCCTCCCCCCCTGCTCTGCAAAGGGAGTGAATACAAAAGCTGCCCTGAGTGAAATCTCTAACTGCTAGGATACTCAGCAGCATGTTCTATGTGTAGGACTACAAGTCCCAGCTGTACAATGACACTGCTGATACACACAGGAACTTCCCCCTACCTTTTTTGTGCAATTCTTTGCAGAATTCCTCTGTCAGCTCCTGCGTCCAACATTTGTCTCCTCACTGCCTGCAGCTACTGTTGTAAAGCCCTGAGTCCTCAGTGTGTTCTGGCTGAAGGGGTTAATGTTTTATCTAAATTAATCCAGGTAGAGAGCAGATAGCAGCCCAGCAGTGGAGGGGGGGGGCGTGGCCAGCACAGTGACATCTGTGTACAGAGTGTTATCTGATCTCTGAGGCTTGTGCACGAAACATCACAGAGCAGGGAGGTAAGCTGACATCACAAGTCATGTGACCCTCAGTGAAATCTGAGAAACCAGTGGCTTTAGAAGCACAAAGTGTGTGGGAAAGTTGTTATATTTGACAAGTTAGAAACTTACAAAGAAAACAAAAAAATAACTTGGACAACCCCTTTAGATGTTTTCATATATCAACAATTTTGTAAAGTAGAACAGACAATAGACAACAGAAGGCAGTGAACTCCTCATTGAAATCAGTTTACAACTAAGGTTTGTCTATGGAAGGTTCACCTCATTCTTGAATATAAACATCTGTTAGTAATGGCCAAAAGCACTAATTAGAATGAGGTGCACATACTGCTGTCACACAAGTGTATTTTTCATCATTATTCCATCTGTCTGTAATACAGAGTTAATGTTAATTTATCAGTCTAGTCATATGCAGCATTTTATAGATTGAAAATGGACATTGAAGTCTATAGATGCAGCGAACTGGAAGGGGAGAGAACAGAAGTGGGGGTAGTGGCGAAGATAGTAGTAGTAGCAGTCATAGTAGCTGTCCTCACTCTAGCGATCCCTGGGACATGCAGTGAAGACATGACACCCTTTCCCTTAAGGTGCACCCTTGTTTGGGGTCTCCTGCCTGGTGGTAGGTGGTCTGCCCTTGGTGTGTTGGTTGGTTTTGTAGCCCAAGGCAGAGTTCCCTCAAAGTATTGGGAAAAGGGCAATGATGTGGTACTGGTTTTGGGGTAACAATTCCACTGTAGTTTTCTGAGCAATTTGGGTAGATGACACACACACACAGGCACTTGCAAAAATAAATTCAGTCTTTCCAGGTTACATGAACAGTTTTCAGAGACTGTCTATAGGGATATAGACCATAAAATAAGTACCTCTCTGAGTCCCTGTGCAACTCAGTCAAGAGGTGCAAATTCTCTATCACAATCTCTTTACTCTCAGTAAAGCATTACCATGCCCAAACTGAGGGTTGTAGTCTTTTTAACAGATGGCCAGTCTGTTTCAGTAGTATGGAAAGGCCACCTGACGCTTATCCACAACAACATGCAGTGCAGTACACGGACTCAATACAGGCATTACCTCCGCTGATGCTTGTGTATGCACTGCTCATTTGTTAATGGCCCTCAACCTTCTGCAAAGCTCAATGCTCTCAGAGCAGGCACTGGTTTCCAGTCACTTTCATAGTCACTCTCAGCTTACAGGACTGGTGTACCCCTGTCTGCTGCTTCTCTCTTAGGCACCAACTAGGCACTTAAGCTGCTAGCTGCACACACAACTATCCTACAGCATCCAGCTCTAGTGGTGGGGCCAGCCCGCACCTAGCAACTGGGTATAGGGTCAGAAATTAACTCTTTCTCCCTCTACAGCCTGTCGGACATAATGAACACAGTGAAGTCACGGAACCCCATATAGCAGTAAACCACCAGGACACTGCATGGAAAGTGATTAAAATAAAGATGCATCCATAGGGGCAAATACGAACGATCTCCAGCCACCGGTGTTGGTAAAATCCATGAGGTTTATTTATTCTCCATTAAAAAACAGTTACAAAACTGGTAAGTACAGACAGGCCTTACATCACTCTGACACGTTTCGGGTGCATCTTTTCAACACCCTTAGTCATAGAGACATAGGGGATCCGGATTTCTCACCCTTTATTTTTTTTTATTTTTTGCAACAGTATTTCGAAATATTGCACCCTTTTCTTAAAATACCTGTCTTTGGCTGAGTTCACATCTGTGTCAGAAACTCAATTTAAAGCCTACAATGCAGAAAATAGAGTAGAATTAAGAGTTTTTACAAGTAAAATGGCAGACCCCATTATACGTTAAAGGGTTCTGCTGGGCGCCATTGGTTGTGACTGATTCCGCACACCGTGGTTTCCAGTGTTCTGCTATAATGAAACAGAAAACCGGAAATAATAACAAAGATGTGAACCTAGCATTATGTAGTTCAATTTCCTACCAAGAAGACAGCCCATCAGAATTATCAAACAGTAATACTGATGCAATATTGATGACATACTGATGTAATTTAATCTGTAAGACGTCCAAGCTGTAAATCCATTTCATGGACATTTATCAAAACACTTGTGTCAAACAGATCTTATAATGTATAAAATAATATAAAGAGTCTGCCAGCATGTTCCATGGCATTATAAGCCAAGTGCTTACCTTATACAAGCTAGAGGATTCCCAGGTTATACCAGAGAGATCGAAAACATGAAGTATAGTACTGTAGACAGGCTGGTTATACAGGTGCATTTCAATAAACTAGAACATCCCTGAAAAGTTAATTTACTTCAGTAATTCAGTTAAAAAACTAAACTCATTCTATAGATTCATTACACGCAGAGTGATCTACTTCAAGTGTTTATTCCTTTTAATGTTGATGATTTTGGTTTACAGCTAATAAAAAACCCAAAAGTCAGGAACTCAGAAAATTAGAATATTATATAAGACCAAATAAAAAATGATTTTTAATAGACAAATGGCCTACTGAAAAGTCTGTCCAGTATATGCAGTATGGGGCTCCTTCTGCATGAATTACTGCATCAGTGTAGGGTGGCACAGAGGAGATCAGCCTGTGGCACGGCTGAGGTGTTTTGAAGCTCAGGTTGCTTTGATAGCGCCTCTCAGATGTCTGCATTGCTTGGTCTGGTGTCTCTCATGGATTCTCTATGGGGGTTTAGGTCAGATGGCTGATCAAGCACTTTAATACCATAGTTATTAAACCAGGAATTGGGACTTTTGGCAGTGGGGGCAGGTGCCAAGTCCTGCTGGAAAATTAAGTCCGCATGTCCATAAAGCTTGTCAGCAGGAGGAAGTAGGAAGTACTCTAAAATTTCCTGGTAGAAGGCTGTGCTGACTTTGGACTTGATATAACACAGTGGACCAACACCAGCAGATGACATGGCTCCGCAAAAAATCACTGACTTTGGAAACTTCACACTGGACCTCAAGAAAATTGGATTGTGTGCCTCTCCACTATTCCTCCAGACTCTGTGATCATGATTTCAAATTGAAACACAAAATTTACTTTAATCTGAAAACAGGACTTTGGGACACTGAGTAACAGTCCAGACATTTTTCTCCTTAGGCAAGGTAAGACACCTATGACATTTTATCTGGGTCATGAGTAGCTTCACACAAGGAATGCAACAGTTGTAGCCCATGTCCTGGATACGTCTGTGTAAACTGGCTCTTGAAGCACTGACCCAAGTCAGCAGTCTTCCCCGTGATTGTGCAGCTCACTGAACCAGACTAAGGGACTATTTAAAGGCTTAGGAAACCTTTGCAGGTGTGTTGTGTTTATTAGCTCATGAGAGTGTGACACCACAAGTCTACAATACTGAACTTTTTTTCTACAATATTCTAATTTTCAGAGATACTGACTTTTGGGTTTTTATTAGCTGTAAGCCATAATTATCAATGTTAAAAGAAATTAAAGCTTGAAATAGATCACTGTGTGTGGAATGGATCTATATAATCAGTGGCATACCTCGACTGGAGGCATGCCATGCAGCTTCTATGGGGCCTGTAGGGAGGTGGACCAGTGGATTAAAGGCCCCTACCCCTAATTACATTCAGCACAGGCTCCTGTCTGGCTCCAGTACAGAGTCCTTGTCATCGGTGCAGAAAGGACTGAAGGACCTGAGATGATATCATCACAGGTCCTTCAACCCCCAACATTAGTGTTGAAGTGAAACAAATTGACTTTGATCTGAATTTCAGGAAAAATTTGGTGTGCCACGAATCCAAACTTCCTTGCGCTTTGTGGAAACAAATAATTGTTTTCCTAAAATGGCAGCTACACATGTTACAAAGTGAAAGTGCAGTGCAGCCAGCCAATCAGCAGATAGACATCCCCTGTAATGTCAAAGCCCTATAACAATCTCATCCTGAGCGGTCAGTTCTTATTACACTGTGAACTGAGCATAGGGTGAGACTTGGCAATCACTAGAGACAGTGTTTTAGCAAGCTTGTAGGGACAGTATAGGGAGATTTTTTAGATACTATATGGAGAGTATAGGGAGACTGAAGGGACAGTGCAGCTCAGTGTAATCGCCCTGTTCATCTTGTTCATCTGTGCGCCATTCATTCTTAATCTGTTCTGTTATACATATACTTACTGTGCACCAGACTCATTGTCAACAAGCGGTCTAATACATAGGTGTGTTTATCTAGTTTATCTGCTGCACCATTTATACTTAATCTGTTATGCTATACATAGACTAACCGTGCATCAGACTTAGTCTAAACCTAAACGGGCGGTCTAATATATAGGTGCATTTACCTAGTTCACCCACTGCACCTTTAATAATTATTATGTTCAATTATAAACAGACTTACTGTGCATCAGACTCATTGTCAAAAGGTAGTCTAATATAGGTGCGTTTATCTAGTTCATTAGCTGAGCCATTCACACTTAATCTGTTCTGTGGAAATGTGGAGACAAACGTGCCCAGGGTAGATGCCTGCTACTCAGTAGCCTACCTGGCTCTCCTGTCATTTTGACCATGGCAAGTTTCTGGTTTAACCCCCTTGTCTGCTGTTTGCTGACCCTACTTGTCTACTAATCTTTGCACTCCACTCATTCTGGTGCATCTGCTTCTAGCAAGCCTGCACCAGTTTTCTGCTACCTTCCTCTGTAGACAAAATCTAGGTCCTTAGCGGCCATGTCCACCTGTCCTTGTGGCAGGATCTAATGAAGAACCTAGGTATAGCTTGGGCTTTCTACCAACTGAAGTGGATAAAGAAGACTGGTAGTGGTTTCACAGTCTGCTGGCTGTGTTTCCAGATAGCAACCATAATATTTTCTGACAGGTTGTTTTTATGATATGTAATCTCTATTACATGAAAATCACATATTTTATATTTAGAGTCTTTATTTTTTATTTTTTTCTGCTTAACTATCATATGGACATAAACAGAATATTCACCTACACAAAATCCTGTTTCATCCTCATCTGACTTCATCTGTGCAGAACCGGTTGTTCTAGTCTCATATAAAGAACCACAGAAAAAAAACTTGATTAGGAAAAGTCATCTGGTACACAAATCTGTCATTGCCATCTACTTCACATGAAGAGATCAGGCTTTATTATGTGCCGTGAAAACACAGTAACTGTTTGTAAAGGGTTAACAGACACCGACACATTTTATCCTTTCCTTTCTTTCCTTCCATGGGCAGAAATTGCAGCACAGCTTGTCTCCATCCTTTCATTACTTCGTTATTTGTAGAATCTGGGTTGCAATGGCCCCTGCTAATAGGCACAAAGCCTTGCATCATTTGTCTGCAAACAAATCTGCTTTATGGAGCCCATGAAAAATAAATCACTGACTTGAGAATTCAGATCAATCTGGCTGGAAACTATCCTTCCCCTGAAATATTCCTTGTCTGCTCGGTTTAAATATATTCCAGCCTTTCTGCTCTCTGGTTTCTTCTTTGCTGATAATTGTAATCTTAGGTTCCTGATTTCACAAAATGTCAGGGATTATTTCTTAAATCAGTATCCCGGTTATTGCAACAAAAAGAAACATTTTGGAGGAGGTGCCGGTGGCGTACATATGTCTACCAGACACAATATGTCATCTCCGCAGCTTTGTGTCTACATGTTACTTTGTGTCAGTCGGGTGATTTGTGTCATTCAGCAAATTGAAACAAGTTGCTTACGTAAAGGCACATTTTTTCTTTAGAGGGAAATAATTTATAGACGTAAAATTATTCATCTGTAAAAAGTTGCAGAACAGTTTAGATTTTCAATCCGTTAACACAAACCCAAATGTAAATTACTTCATTGTCTTTGTGGTAACTTCTTACCATGTCTGTTGCAAAGTTGTTTTGAGCATGCTATACCAATTCCTGTTTTAGGGTGTTCCTGTGCAAAAAGTGTCTACACATTGACCACTATGTAAACTATAAATTATACAAACTACACAGACCAAAGCCAAAGAGACCACCTACTAATGTAGACAAATGCTTAAGACCATGTTGCTAATACAATGTCTAAGCATTGTTATCTAGTGTTGTCTGTAATAATGCTTTAAATCATTATATCCTCTTGTATATAGTGACATGGAGCATGCTGGTATAACCTGGGTATCTCCTGTATATAATTATATATGTACAGCTGGTATAAGTTATACATCTTCTTGTATATAGTGATATGGACCGTGCTGGTATAACCTGGGTATCTCCTGTATATAATTATATATGTACAGCTGGTATAAGTTATACATCTTCTTGTATATAGTGATATGGACCGTGCTGGTATAACCTGGGTATCTCCTGTATATAATTATATATGTACAGCTGGTATAAGTTATACATCTTCTTGTATATAGTGATATGGACCGTGCTGGTATAACCTGGGTATCTCCTGTATATAATTATATATGTACAGCTGGTATAAGTTATACATCTTCTTGTATATAGTGATATGGAGCATGCTGGTATAACCTGGGTATCTCCTGTATATAATTATATATGTACAGCTGGTATAAGTTATACATCTTCTTGTATATAGTGATATGGAGCATGCTGGTATAACCTGGGCATCTCCTGTATATAATTATATATGTACAGCTGGTATAAGTTATACATCTTCTTGTATATAGTGATATGGAGCATGCTGGTATAACCGGGTATCTCCTGTATATAATTATATATGTACAGCTGGTATAAGTTATACATCTTCTTGTATATAGTGATATGGAGCATGCTGGTATAACCTGGGCATCTCCTGTATATAATTATATATGTACAGCTGGTATAAGTTATACATCTTCTTGTATATAGTGATATGGACCATGCTGGTATAACCTGGGCATCTCCTGTATATAATTATATATGTACAGCTGGTATAAGTTATACATCTTCTTGTATACAGTGATATGGACCATGCTGGTATAACCTGGGTATCGCCTGTATGTAATTATATATGTACAGCTAGTATAAGTTATACATCTTCTTGTATATAGTGATATGGAGCATGCTGGTATAACCTGGGTATCTCCTGTATATAATTATACATGTACAGCTGGTATAAGTTATATATCTTCTTGTATACAGTGATATGGACCATGCTGGTATAACCTGGGTATCTCCTGTATGTAATTATATATGTACAGCTAGTATAAGTTATACATCTTCTTGTATATAGTGATATGGAGCATGCTGGTATAACCTGGGTATCTCCTGTATATAATTATATATGTACAGCTGGTATAAGTTATACATCTTCTTGTATATAGTGATATGGAGCATGCTGGTATAACCTGGGTATCTCCTGTATATAATTATATATGTACAGCTGGTATAAGTTATACATCTTCTTGTATATAGTGATATGGAGCATGCTGGTATAACCTGGGTATCTCCTGTATATAATTATATATGTACAGCTGGTATAAGTTATACATCTTCTTGTATATAGTGATATGGAGCATGCTGGTATAACCAGGGTATCTCCTGTATATAATTATATATGTACAGCTGGTATAAGTTATACATCTTCTTGTATATAGTGATATGGACCGTGCTGGTATAACCTGGGTATCTCCTGTATATAATTATATATGTACAGCTGGTATAAGTTATACATCTTCTTGTATATAGTGATATGAAGCATGCTGGTATAACCTGGGCATCTCCTGTATATAATTATATATGTACAGCTGGTATAAGTTATACATCTTCTTGTATATAGTGATATGGAGCATGCTGGTATAACCTGGGCATCTCCTGTATATAATTATATATGTACAGCTGGTATAAGTTATACATCTTCTGTATATAGTGATATGGACCATGCTGGTATAACCCGGGTATCTCCTGTATATAATTATATATGTACAGCTGGTATAAGTTATACATCTTCTTGTATATAGTGATATGGACCATGCTGGTATAACCTGGGCATCTCCTGTATATAATTATATATGTACAGCTGGTATAAGTTATACATCTTCTTGTATACAGTGATATGGACCATGCTGGTATAACCTGGGTATCGCCTGTATGTAATTATATATGTACAGCTAGTATAAGTTATACATCTTCTTGTATATAGTGATATGGAGCATGCTGGTATAACCTGGGTATCTCCTGTATATAATTAATATATGTACAGCTGGTATAAGTTATACATCTTCTTGTATACAGTGATATGGACCATGCTGGTATAACCTGGGTATCTCCTGTATATAATTATATATGTACAGCTGGTATAAGTTATACATCTTCTGTATATAGTGATATGGACCATGCTGGTATAACCTGGGTATCTCCTGTATATAATTATATATGTACAGCTGGTATAAGTTATACATCTTCTTGTATATAGTGATATGGAGCATGCTGGTATAACCTGGGTATCTCCTGTATATAATTATATATGTACAGCTGGTATAAGTTATACATCTTCTTGTATATAGTGATATGGAGCATGCTGGTATAACCTGGGCATCTCCTGTATATAATTATATATGTACAGCTGGTATAAGTTATACATCTTGTATATAGTGATATGGAGCATGCTGGTATAACCTGGGTATCTTCTGTATATAATTATATATGTACAGCTGGTATAAGTTATACATCTTCTTGTATATAGTGATATGGAGCATGCTGGTATAACCTGGGTATCTCCTGTATATAATTATATATGTACAGCTGGTATAAGTTATACATCTTCTTGTATATAGTGATATGGAGCATGCTGGTATAACCTGGGTATCTTCTGTATATAATTATATATGCACAGCTGGTATAAGTTATACATCTTCTTGTATACAGTGATATGGAGCATGCTGGTATCTCCTGTATATAATTATATATGCACAGCTGGTATAAGTTATACATCTTCTTGTATATAGTGATATGGAGCATGCTGGTATAACCTGGGCATCTCCTGTATATAATTATATATGTACAGCTGGTATAAGTTATACATCTTCTTGTATATAGTGATATGGAGCATGCTGGTATAACCTGGGTATCTCCTGTATATAATTATATATGTACAGCTGGTATAAGTTATACATCTTCTTGTATATAATGATATGGACCATGCTGGTATAACCTGGGTATCTCCTGTATATAATTATATATGTACAGCTGGTATAAGTTATACATCTTCTTGTATATAGTGATATGTAGCATGCTGGTATAACCTGGGCATCTCCTGTATATAATTATATATGTACAGCTGGTATAAGTTATACATCTTCTTGTATATAGTTGATATGGAGCATGCTGGTATAACCTGGGCATCTCCTGTATATAATTATATATGTACAGCTGGTATAAGTTATACATCTTCTGTATATAGTGATATGGAGCATGCTGGTATAACCTGGGCATCTCCTGTATATAATTATATATGTACAGCTGGTATAAGTTATACATCTTCTGTATATAGTGATATGGAGCATGCTGGTATAACCTGGGTATCTCCTGTCTATAATTATATATGTACAGCTGGTATAAGTTATACATCTTCTGTATATAGTGATATGGACCATGCTGGTATAACCCGGGTATCTCCTGTATATAATTATATATGTACAGCTGGTATAAGTTATACATCTTCTTGTATATAGTGATATGGAGCATGCTGGTATAACCTGGGTATCTCCTGTATTAATTATATATGTACAGCTGGTATAAGTTATACATCTTCTGTATATAGTGATATGGAGCATGCTGGTATAAACCTGGGCATCTCCTGTATATAATTATATATGTACAGCTGGTATAAGTTATACATCTTCTTGTATATAGTGATATGGAGCATGCTGGTATAACCTGGGTATCTCCTGTATATAATTATATATGTACAGCTGGTATAAGTTATACATCTTCTTGTATATAGTGATATGGAGCATGCTGGTATAACCCTGGGTATCTCCTGTATATAATTATATATGTACAGCTGGGTATAAGTTATACATCTTCTGTATATAGTGATATGGAGCATGCTGGTATAACCTGGGTATCTCCTGTATATAATTATATATGTACAGCTGGTATAAGTTATACATCTTCTTGTATATAGTGATATGGAGCATGCTGGTATAACCTGGGTATCTCCTGTATATAATTATATATGTACAGCTGGTATAAGTTATACATCTTCTGTATATAGTGATATGGAGCATGCTGGTATAACCTGGGTATCTCCTGTATATAATTATATATGTACAGCTGGTATAAGTTATACATCTTCTTGTATATAGTGATATGGAGCATGCTGGTATAACCTGGGTATCTCCTGTATATAATTATATATGTACAGCTGGTATAAGTTATACATCTTCTTGTATATAGTGATATGGAGCATGCTGGTATAACCTGGGTATCTCCTGTATATAATTATATATGTACAGCTGGTATAAATGAAACATTTATGTAAAACAGGATTCTTCACAACTTTATGGATAAATGTCTTGAGGTGTACTGATATCCAGTATTTAAGAATTTATAAAAACGTGTCTTCTCCTTTTCTATGAGAGTGTAACATTGTCAATTTATCAGATTATCTGACTTGTAATCTCAATAGCTGAAACTTTTCTCCTTTCTAAAACCAACATAAACAACATTTGTATGTTCTCCTGACATAACAGGAAATGCCACTCGTCCACCCAACATTAAAACTTTGCCAAATGTCAAATACACCAACTTCCTAACTTACAGTGAAATATGAAAAATTGAGACTAAGCAAATAAATGGGGGGAGGAAGAAAGCATGAGACTGATAAATAACAGGCAAGTGGTACAATTCAGCTTACTACAGAATATTTATTAATTTATGTGATCAGCCTTCAGGGTTTCTGCCTTGGCATGCACACCGAGCATTTACATGGAACCGAGCCTGGCTGAGTGCCTTGTAAAGGCACTAAATGGTCTAATGTACTGAAAACTAATAAATATGGAATGTACTCCACAGCCACTTCCTCCCATGTATCACAGGAGGGAAAATTCAGAACGCAAGAGAGTAGCAAAAAAAGTATAATATGTATGTATATATACACACACTTCACCGAAGTGAACGGTCAATGCAAGGTCTTCAGAACATGTCAGGTGTGTGTGAAAGGTACAGGGTACTGGTGAATTTTTCAGCTTCATGCTTTGTTTACCAGGAAGCTCATAATACTGACCAATAAGCTACTGTGATCTCATACATATCCCAGGCATGTAGCTTGTATCTCCTACATTAGGCCCAATGCATACAAAAATATTATGGCTCCATGGAAGTTCACAATAGATTGGTGCATTAAAATGCCACTCATAGAAGTCTGCGGACCCAAACTATAACTATGGATTTCATTCAAAGATTTTCTCTTCTGACTAGTTCACTCGGACTCTTACAGGAAATAAGTTATGGCATGCTCCATTGGATGCCATATTATAGAGGCATTATCACCTAGTACCATTGCTTTGCTGCAGTTCTGCACAAAAGCATCATTCAGCAGCACTTGGGGATCTATAGTGCAGAGCATTAGCAAATCCCTGTGGCGATGCACAAGCTTTCTGCTTGCAGCCATGGTCTAACTACCAGGGTGTGGAGGCATCATTCAGCAGCACACAGCTGTGGTAGGGATTCCACCGGTACCAGCTCTGTGCACATAGCCATGTTGTAACTACCAGGGTGTGGAGGCATCATTCAGCAGCACACAGCTGTGGTAGGGATTCCAGAGGTACCAGCTCTGTGCACATAGCCATGGTGTAACTACCAGGGTGTGGAGGCATCATTCAGCAGCACACAGCTGTGGTAGGGATTCCACCGGTACCAGCTCTGTGCACATAGCCATGTTGTAACTACCAGGGTGTGGAGGCATCATTCAGCAGCACACAGCTGTGGTAGGGATTCCAGAGGTACCAGCTCTGTGCACATAGCCATGGTCTAACTACCATGGTGTGGAGGCATCATTCAGCAGCACACAGCTGTGGTAGGGATTCCAGAGGTACCAGCTCTGTGCACATAGCCATGGTGTAACTACCAGGGTGTGGAGGCATCATTCAGCAGCACACAGCTGTGGTAGGGATTCCAGAGGTACCAGCTCTGTGCACATAGCCATGGTCTAACTACCATGGTGGGGAGGCATCATTCAGCAGCACACAGCTGTGGTAGGGATTCCACCGGTACCAGCTCTGTGCACATAGCCATGGTGTAACTACCAGGGTGTGGAGGCCTAGCAGCTAATATGTGAAACAACAATTAGGCCCACCTCTACAAAGAGATAATATGCAGTTAGTGATGACTACTGAGGATTGAAAATCAAAAGAAAACCACGGAGACACCATCACATGTCTCAACGACGGTCAAACTAGCCAGGCCTTTTACCGGGAAGGAACAACCAAGGGAAGGGCAGTCTCCAAAAGGAAACCACCTATGCCACCTATGTTGAGACTCGTGATGGTGTCTCTGTGGTGATGATGGTTGATCTCCCTGAGGTCAATCATCTTTTCTTTAATACTGATGATTGAAGGCGGTGTGAAGAACTGAATATGGCCCCATTCAATGTTTTACTTTACTAGAGCCCAATGGCTGCCCCCTGACGGTATACTAGTGCTCAATACTCAATAAATTAGAATATTATTGAAAAGTTATTTCAGTAATTCAGTTCTAAAAGTGAAATACCTATTCTGTATATTAGTTACACACACAGTGATCTTTATTATGGTTTACAGCTAATGAAAACACAAAAGTTAATATCTCAGAAAATTAGAATAATGTGAAAAAGTTCAAAGTTGTAGACTCGTGGTGTCAAACTCTACACAAAATACCTACATAAGTTTCCTAAGCCTTTACATGGTCCCTCAGTCTGGTGCAGTAGGCTATACAATCATGGCCGCCCCCATAATAATGTTCAGGAAATAAAATAAAAAAATCTACAATCAGAAAATAAAGACAGATTAGAAAAAAAAA
Source organism: Rhinella marina (assembly GCA_900303285.1). NCBI lineage: Eukaryota > Metazoa > Chordata > Amphibia > Anura > Bufonidae > Rhinella > Rhinella marina. Next base: position 1,364,684 of record ONZH01003517.1, on the reverse strand, counting down.
AGATATGTGTTAACTATCTGGTTTTAACTGGCTGATAAAATGTTTGGTTATACATTTAAAAACTTAAAAGATTATGTATATTTTTGGAGGCAATTTTTCGACAGGACTATTTTTTCTGTCATGTATAACGGATCAAAACGGAACCATTATTTGTGACCACAGACACGTATTAGGATGGAGCAAAACGGAATGACTTCTGTCCTAAAATTCTGTTATATTCCTTTATAACTCAGTTATTACAGAACTCTATAATGGAACTCCATAACGAGAATACGAACCCGCCCTTAGAGATAAGGTTTATCAGATGAACCCGCACAAAACAAAAGTGAAAGTAGTATTCACCCAGCCTAGAAAAACAGACCAATTGAAAAAAATGTCTTTTGGTCCAAAATGAGTAAAACGCAAATCACTAAAAAAATTGTCCCTGAAGGTATACATAGCCTTTAAGCATTTATTTTCATTCAATTCAATAGGATAACTTTGATGCAGGTGGTTGGCATCAGTTAGGCTAATTTCTATCAGGTTTTTTTTGTTTGCTGTGTGGAAAATACTTGCACTAGTTTAACCAGTGAGAAGAACTCTGACCATTCTGTTATGATCTATGACAACCATCAAAATGCCTTGATTTAAATGTGAATGGAGCCTTATAGTGCTGCTTTACCTGGTTATTGAGCTTAGTTATGTCTACTCATACATGCCAAATAAGAGTCTGATTTAATCATCATTGTGAATTTATGTGGTTTATAACAGGTATAAACATCCCATAGGGCTAGACATATCCCAGCATGCCACACAGTTTGCACGCACATGGCTGATGAGGACCAAGTGTTTGCCAGGTTAACCTACAGGAACATAAACAACCGTGCACTTTGGAACATTTCACTTTTTATGTCTTCACGACTTTATTTTTTATGAGAATAAGGCAAATATGTCTAAAACCTTGATTTTATATTATATTGATTTTTTATCACATTTACAAAACCAATGTTAAAATTATTTATGTTAATATAAAATTGTCTTTGGAAAATTAATTGGCCAGCTGCACGCAGATGCAATTTAAAAAGAATGTTTTAATTGTACTGTCAGCACTGGTATATATACGAGTTGTACACCGAAGTCAAATGTACACATGGAGGTCGTTTTGCTTTATGTTGAAAATTATGAGGGTATTGGAAAAGTATCCGGTCAGAAATTGAGTAATAAATCTATGCAAATATCAAACTAAAAATTCTGGGAGAGATTTATCTTCCCCCTGTTTTCTTGGGTGAAAAAGTCACAAACCCCAGGTTTGAGACGTTTAAATATCATTGTGACTAAATCTAGGCACAAGTGCCATTTTGACGCCATTTTCCTAAGGCGGGGGGGTGGTGAAGGGGCGTGGAGGGTCAACTGGTAACGTTTTCTTGCATAAATGACTGAATTCTACGCCAACTATGAGTTAGCATAGATTTCAACCTAGGTGCATGGACTATCGGAGGATGCGCTTAACGTATTTTTCACCATATAAGATGCACTTTTTCCCCCTAAAGTGGAGGGATAAAGTCAGTAAGTCTTATGGGGCTAATACTAATTAGAGCTTCCATCATGGAAGTGTGCATTAGTACAGGAGGACCGGGAAGCGGTGAATACAGCACTTCCTGGTTCTGTACTAACGGCTCCCTGGTCCTTGGCCGCTCGCTGTGCTTTGACTGTACACAGCGGTAGGAAGAACTAGAAAAGTAGGAGCTGGAGTCCCAGAGCGGCATCTAGTGCAGGAGAAGTGAGTTGATTTATTGTTTTTGTCTTATGTGAAGTCTGAATAGGGGTCCTAACATTGGGGGTCTGCTCTGAGTGTCTGAAAAAGCATCTTATCAATATGGGGGTCTGATCTGAGGTCTAAATAGGGGTCCTAACATTGGAGGTCTGATCTGAGTGTCTGAAAAAGCATCTTATCAATATGGGGGTCTGATCTGAGGTCTAAATAGGGGTCCTAACATTGAGGGTCTGATCTGAGTGTCTGAATAGCAGTCTTATAAAACATTGGGGTCTGATCTGAGGTCTTACTGGGGGTCTTATTAACATTGAGGGTCTGATCTAATGTCTGATTAACATTAGGGGTCTTATTGGGGCTCTGAGCCGAGGTCTGATGAACATATTTTTTTTATTTTCCTCCTGTAAAACCTATGTGCATCTTATGATGCGTCTTATAGGGTGAAAAATACAGTAATTAAGATGAGGTAATAAATGACCCCCTATGTGTTTTGTGATGCCTACAACCCGTCATCTATAGAAAACTATTCTATTAGTTCCTCTGTCCACTTTAAAAAGGGATCATAATTCTAATGGCTTTGAAAATATGTGACCCAAAATGTGTAAAATACTGGGGGACTGAAAGGAAACCAAGGAAATGTTGTAGATTTCATGTGAAATGTGTGCCATAATGTTGTCGGCCTTGGGGATCATAACACCATACTGCCTCATTTTTGAAAAAGTGGCAAGTGTGTTGGAAAAGGGGATACATACATTTTGGAGAAAACATAACCCCCCCCCCTCCCCGCATTATTTTTCTTACAAAATCCATTAGGCACAAATAAGATGCTTTTGAATGCTTTTAAAGAGGTGCTACCATCTTATTTCGTGATTGAGTATTTTTACATTTTTCAATACACCATTTCTTTATAATCATGGGGGTCTATCTTCTAAGACCAACATGGGTCCTGAGAATGAGGGGGTTGATTACGGAGTTCGAGAGGCACACCTTTCCTCCTCACACCCTGCTTATCAGCTACTTGATGAAGCCACGGTGCTTCTGTGAGCTCCACAGCCTTCTCACACTGTATACTGTGTAACGGATGTGCTTGGCAGTAGCAAGTAGGCCACATGACTGATGGATGTGACGTGACTAGCAAAGTAAGAGGCCACAGTGCTTTTCAAACAGCTGATCAGCGAGTATGCTAGAAGTTGCCCCTGCCCCCCACTGATTAGATACTGATAAACTAGGATAGGTCATCAATATCGTACTCTTGGAAAAAAAACCCTTTAATGTTTGAAATACTCATTTCTCAATGGTCACATTCTGGTACACATGTTCTTCCTTAAAAAGAACCTCCCAACATGAGATTTCAGTCGTGCAGCCGATAACATTTACATGCAGGGAAGACATCAAAGTGGTCCTGGAAAATAATACTAAAAGTGGCCCCATTTTGTAGTTGGGTCCAAATTGATGGAAGGCAGGGCCAGCAATACCATATTGTGGCACATTATACCGCCCTAACAGAGCCAAATACCGCAGTCCATCACAAAATACTGCCAGCAGCACAAAATACATCCCGAAAAACTTCCTCTGGCCGGCCCGGAGGAGGGCTTAGGCAGCCCCCTGGGCATCAGCCTTCCGGGCAGCTTCCATTTAAGGGCTATGTCTAATCCGTCCCTGCCAATCGTACATCTATTAGCTATCCTGCAGATGGATGAAATATGTTTTTAATGGGTCAACCCATCTAACTTTACTTTTTTCTCGAGATATCCTGAGATGAGTGGTGTGAGATGACCCTGCGTTTCTCTGTCAGGCATTGTTTATGCTATATGTCTTTGCATAAGGATGTAACAAATAGTAAGAAATTTAAGTTACAAATTTTGTGGAATGTGACCTTCCATTGCATAACTGTGGGTGGTTAATATTTGCAGTACTTCACTGTTCACTTCAGGTATAGATCCCAAGGGTTGAAAACTGGGAGGTGCACAAACTTTATCATTTAACCCCTTTTATAATAGACAATACAGCCCTCATTACCACTAATGTTTATACCAAGAATGGCCTGGTGCCAGGAGGATTTCCCCCTCACTCCTACTAGGAGTCAGAAGTATCACAATTGTCTCTCTTTATTCGAGATACAAAAGCTTTTTGTAGTTTTTTTTCCCTTCAGTAAATCTTTTCATCTCATATTCCTCCAACGTCTCTCCCTACGTGATTCATTTCTTTAAGATCTTGCTTTATTTTTAAGTCATCAATTACTCAAACTATGTTGGCCTATCTTTCCTCTGCCATCTGGACCCCATACCTTATTTTAAAACATGTTCAAATAATGACAACCTTCTTTTCACAATTAATTTATGGGCTGTGGGGACCATTTTTCATTTTTTATCATACGCTTCTATTTGATCTCTCATATCTTTCTTCTGCATCTGCGACCATAGTATATAAATCTTTCTCTTCGGCATTGTCACAGAGCCTAAGATATATAGGCCTAACTCCCTATTAGTTCCACAAAACTGACCTTAATTTTTTTTAAAATGGTACAGATGTGAATAAAAGTTTAGCAGGAAGATTCCTTTTGATTTACTTCCTTTTTTTGCTTGTATGTAGCTAATTATAGTGCTTGAAAAAGCACTATACTGTTATTCCTTTTCTTCTTATTATAGTGCTTGAAAAAGCACTATACTGTTATTCCTTTTCTTTATTCTTCTTATTCTTCTTATTCTTTTTATTATTATTCTTCTCCGTAAATTTCTGCAATTAATACAGCCCGAACCGCTTGGCGTACAGACTCCGTTCAAAGTGCGTTTCGAAGCCCTCGATGGTGACAGGTGTGCTATGTATTTTTGGAGTCGATCGGATTTGTCGTTTTTAAGATATCACAGGTTAAACCCAAAAAAATTCCCCATAGGAATGAATGGAGAGGCTAGAGTGGAGACCAATCAGCCAATCACAGTGAATATGCAAATAGCAACACCATATATGGCACAGCATCCACACACTGCAGAAGTCTTATGCAGAAGATATATTGAGGAGCTCACCCAGACCTAAGGATAAGGGTTGCATAGGAATGAATGGAGAAGTTGAATAGAGACCAATCAGCCAATCACAGCTCAATATGCAAATAGGCAGCGCCATATATGGCACAGCATCCACACAGTGGAGAAGTCTTAGAGATATCTAGGCATAAAATACAGGGGAGATTCCCCAGACCAGAGGATAAGGGGGCATTCACATGTCTGTTATAAAGAGCCGTGATCACAGGCCTCGGGGGACACACTGGCAGAAGAGGGGTTAATCCGCCATTTTGGATTCTGTTAAACAGTCTATTTATGCTGAAAGAGACTTGCACCTGTGAGAGTCACAAAATGGCCGCCGAGTCCCCATGTGTTAACAGACAGCATGGCCGTTTCGCCCCCTCAGCTGAGCGCAGAGTCAAACTTCAAGGGGCTTACCAGAGTGACTCTTAAAGGGGCAGTCGCTCTTAAAGGGATAGTCTCTCTTAAAGGGGCAGTCGCTCTTAAAGGGGCTGCCACTTTTAAATGGGCAGTCCCTCTGAAAGGGGCAGTCACTTTTACAGGGATAGACACTCTCAAAGGGATAGTAACCCTTAAAGGGGCAGCACTCTTAATAGGGCAGACACTCTTAAAGGGACAGTAACTTTTAAATAGGTAGACACTCTTAAAGGGACATATGCTCTTAAAGGGGCAGATGCTCTTACTGGGGTAGTCGCTTCTAAAGGGTCAGTCGCTCTTAAAGGGGCAGTCGCTCTTAAAGGGGCAGTCGCTCTTAAAGGGGCAGTCACTCTTAAAGGGGCAGTCACTCTTAAAGGTATAGTCACTCTTAAAGGATAAGCGCTCTTAAAGGGGCAGTCAATCTTTAAAGGGCAGTCACTCTTAAAGGGGCAGTCATTTTTAAAGGGATAGATACTCTTAAAGGGATAGTCACTCTAAAAAGGGTCAGTCCCTCTTAAAGGGACAACCACTCTGAAAGGTGTAGCCACTCTTAAAGAGACAGTCACTCTTAAAAAGACAGGAACTCTTAAAGGGGCAGCCACTCTTAAAGGGGCAGCAACTTAAAGTGACAGTTACTCTTAAAGTGACAGTTACTCTTAAAGGGGCAGTTACTCTTAAAGGGGCAGTTACTCTTAAAGGGTCAGTTACTCTTAAAGGTCAGTTACTCTTAAAGGGGCAGTTACTCTTAAAAGGGCAGTTACTCTTAAAGGGACAGACACTTAAAGGGACAGACACTCTTAAAGCGGCAGTCACTCTAAAAGGGGCAGACACTCTTAAAGGGAAAGTCCCTCTTAAAGGGGCAGCTGCTCTTAACGAGGCAATCGCTCTTTAAGGGATGGTTACTCTTAAAGGAGCAGACACTCTTAAAGGGGCAGTCGCTCTTAAAGGGGTAGTGACTCTTAAAGGGACAGTCACTATTAAAGAAACAGTTGCTCTTAAAGGGGCAGTCACTTTTAAAGGGGTAGCCACTCTTAAAATGATAGCCGCTCTAAAAGGGGCAGCTGCTCTTAAAGAGACAGTTACTCTTAAAGGGGCAGACACTCTTAAAGGGGCAGCCGCTCTTAACGGGGCAATCACTCTTTAAGGGATGGTTACTCTTAAAGGAGCAGACACACCTAAAGGGGTAGTCGCTCTTAAAGGGGCATAATATATAAAGGGGCATATTAAATGGGCAGCCGCTCTTAAAGGGACAGACGCTCTTAAAGGGACAGACACTCTTAAAGGGACAGACGCTCTTAAAGGGACAGACGCTCTTAAAGGGACAGACACTCTTAAAGGGACAGACACTCTTAAAGGAGCAGTCACTCTTAAAGAGGCAGACTATTAAAGGGATAGTCTCTCTTAAAGGGGCAGCCACTCTGAATGGGACAGTCACTCTTAAAAGGGCAGCCACTCTTAAAGGGGCAATCTCTCTTAAAGGGACAGACACTCTTAAAGGGATAGCCACTCTTAAAGGGAAAGTCACACTTAAAAGGAAAGTAGCTCTTAAAGAGGCAGACACTCTTAAAAGGGGCAGTCGCTCTTAAAGGGGCAGTTGCTCTTAAAGGGGCAGTTGCTCTTAAAGGGGCAGTCGCTCTTAAAGGGGCAGTCACTTTTAAAGAGGCAATCACTTTTAAAGGGGCAGCCACTCTTAAAGGGGCAGCCACTCTTAAAGGGGCAGTCACTCTTAAAGGGGTAGTCGCTTTTAAAGGGGTAGTCACTCTTAAAGGGACATCACTGTTAAAGGGACAGTCACTCTTAAAGGGGCAGTTACTCTTAAAGGGGCATACGCTCAAAGTAGCAGTCACTCAAAAAGGGACAGTCACTCTTAAAGAGGTAGCCGCTCTTAAAGGGGTAGCCGCTCTTAAAGGGACAGTTGCTTTTAAAAAGACAGGAACTCTTAAAGGGACAGTCCCTCTTAAAGAAGCAGCCACTCTTAAAGGGGCAGCAACTCAAAGTGACAGTTACCCTTAAAGGGGCAGTTACTCTTAAAGGGGCAGTTACTCTTAAAAGGGCAGTCACTCTAAAAGGGGCAGACACTCTAAAAGGGACAGTCCCTCTTAAAGGGGCAGCTGCTCTTAACGGGGCAATCACTCTTTAAGGGATGGTTACTCTTAAAGGAGCATACACTCTTAAAGGGGCAGTAACTCTTAAAGGGGCAACAACTTTTAAAGGGTTAGCACTCTTAAAGGGACGGTTACTCTTAAAGGGGCAGTCACTTTTAAAGGGGTAGCCACTCTTAAAGGGACAGTTACTTTTAAAGGGGCAGACACTCTTAAAGGGGTAGTCACTTTTAAAGGGATAGCCAATCTTAAAGGGACAGTAACGCTCAAAGGAGCAGACACTCTTAAAGGGGCAGTCACAAAGGTGCACTCTGTAAGTCACTGTTAAAGGTGCGTTCTTTTCAAGCACTATGTATTTTCTCCTGGAAATGCAAATCTAGTTCTTATTTATTATTCTTCTCCGTAAATTTCTGCAATTAATACAGCCCGAACCGCTTGGCGTACAGACTCCGTTCAAAGTGCGTTTCGAAGCCCTCGATGGTGACAGGTGTGCTATGTATTTTTGGAGTCGATCGGATTTGTCGTTTTTAAGATATCACAGGTTAAACCCAAAAAATTCCCCATAGGAATGAATGGAGAGGCTAGAGTGGAGACCAATCAGCCAATCACAGTGAATATGCAAATAGCAACACCATATATGGCACAGCATCCACACACTGCAGAAGTCTTAGATATATTGAGGAGCTCACCCAGACCTAAGGATAAGGGTTGCATAGGAATGAATGGAGAAGTTGAATAGAGACCAATCAGCCAATCACAGCTCAATATGCAAATAGGCAGCGCCATATATGGCACAGCATCCACACAGTGGAGAAGTCTTAGAGATATCTAGGCATAATATACAGGGGAGATTCCCCAGACCAGAGGATAAGGGGGCATTCACATGTCTGTTATAAAGAGCCGTGATCACAGGCCTCGGGGGACACACTGGCAGAAGAGGGGTTAATCCGCCATTTTGGATTCTGTTAAACAGTCTATTTATGCTGAAAGAGACTTGCACCTGTGAGAGTCACAAAATGGCCGCCGAGTCCCCATGTGTTAACAGACAGCATGGCCGTTTCGCTCCCTCAGCTGAGCGCAGAGTCAAACTTCAAGGGGCTTACCAGAGTGACTCTTAAAAAGGCAGTCGCTCTTAAAGGGATAGTCTCTCTTAAAGGGGCAGTCGCTCTTAAAGGGGCTGCCACTTTTAAATAGGCAGTCCCTCTTAAAGGGGCAGTCACTTTTACAGGGATAGACACTCTCAAAGGGATAGTAACCCTTAAAGGGGCAGCACTCTTAAAGGGACATACGCTCTTAAAGGGGCAGATGCTCTTACAGGGGTAGTCGCTCTTAAAGGGGCAGTCGCTCTTAAAGGGGCAGTCGCTCTTAAAGGGATAGCAACTTTTAAATCGGTAGACACTCTTAAAGGGACAGTGACTCTTAAAGGGGCAGTGACTCTTAAAGGGATAGTCACTTTAAGGGGCAGTCCCTCTTAAAGGGGCAGCCACTCTTAATGGTTCAGTCACTGTTAAAAGGGCAGTAACTCTTAAAGGGAAAGTCACTTTTAAAGGGAAAGTCACTCTTAAAAGGGCAGACACTCTTAAAGGGACAGCCACTTTTAAAAGGGCAGTTACCCTTAAAGGGGCAGTTACTTTTAAAGGGGCAGTCACTCTTAAAGGGTCAATCGCTAATAAAGGGGCAGTCACTCTTAAAGGGGCAGTCACTCTTAAAGAGGCAGTCACTCTTTAACGGGCAGCCACTCTTAAAGAGGCAATCGCTCTTAAAGGGACAAACACTCTTAAAGGGATAGCCACTCTTAAAGGGATAGCCACTCTTAAAGGGAAATTCACACTTAAAAGAAAGTAGCTCTTAAAGGGGCAGTCACTCTTAAAGGGGCAGTCGCTCTTAAAGGGGCAGTCATTTTTAAAGGGGCAGTCACTCTTAAAGGGATATCACTCTTAAAGGGACAGTCACTCTTAACGGGGCAGTCCCTCTTAACGGGGCAGTCCCTCTTAAAGGGGCAGTCCCTCTTAAATGGACAGTCCCTCTTAAAGGGGCAGTCACTCTTAAAGGGGCAGTCCCTCTTAACGGGGCAGTCCCTCTTAAAGGGGCAGTCCCTCTTAAATGGACAGTCCCTCTTAAAGGGGCAGTCACTCTTAAAGGGGCAGTCACTCTTAAAGGGGCAGTCACTCTTAAACGGGCAGCCACTCTTAAAGAGGCAATCGCTCTTAAAGGGACAAACACTCTTAAAGGGACAGCCACTCTTAAAGGGAAAGTCACACTTAAAGGGACAGTAGCTCTTAAAGGGGCAGTCGCTCTTAAAGGGGCAGTCGCTCTTAAAGGGGCAGTCATTTTTAAAGAGGCAGCCACTCTTAAAGGGGCAGTCACTCTTAATAAGTCTGTTACTCTTAAAGGGGCAGTCGCTTTTAATGGGGCAGTCACTCTTAAAGGGCAGTTACCCTTAAAGGAATAGTTACTCTTAAAGGGGAAGACACTTTTAAAGGGGTAGCCATTTTTAAAGGTATAGCCACTCTTAAAGGGAAAGTCCCTCTTAAAGGGGCAGTCACTTTTAAAGTAATATACACTCTTAAAGGGATAGTAACCCTTTAAGGTGCAGCACTCTTAAAGGAACAGTCACTCTTAAAGGGATAGTCACTCTTAAAGGTACAGTCACTCTTAAAGGGACAGACACCCTTAAAGGGACAGACACCCTTAAATGGATAGACACTCTTAAAGGCATAGACACTCTTAAAGGGATAGACACTCTTAAAGGGATAGACACTCTTAATGGGGCAGTTACCCTTTAAGGGACAGTTACTCTTAAAGGGGCAGACACTCTTAAAGGGGTAGTCACTTTTAAAGGGATAGCCAATCTTAAAGGGATAGTAACGCTTAAAGGAGCAGACACTCTTAAAGGGGCAGTCACATAGGTGCACTCTGGAAGTCACTGTTAAAGGTGCGCCCTTTTCAAGCACTATGTATTTTCTCCTGGAAATGCAAATCTAGTTTACTCTGTTCTCCATGCTCTCGTAATGGATGATTTGTGCATTGTAATACATGCTAGATGATTAGAAATGATTGAAAAGCAAATATTCCCAAATTTGTAATTGATACTGAACTAATCAGAGCACAATTTGGATTGTGTGGCCCCCATATTCATGGGGTAAGAGATGGTATAAAAATGGCAATTGATACATGGTGCATACAATTGAAGAAGTACAAAGTTCTCCTATCCTGGGGTAAAATTGTTTCGGGTGGAAGATGTAAAGCATCATGATTGCAAATTATATATTTTATACTCTATTCTTTTCCAACCGGTACAGTGCCTGTAAAAACGGGCTCTGCTGTATTGTATTCTGGTAGATGTAGTGTATGCAGTGCAATGTAGGCTAATGAAACAAATCTAGGGCATTATACGATGTTAGATGAACTACTGGTGGTATGTTTGTTAACCTAGAGCTGATGGCAGCCAGCAAAACCTTAAAGGGGTTGTCCAAGTTATGGAAAAAAAATATAGCACTGTAAATCTGATGGGTAGCAATATATAACTAAGTTCAGCAAGTTTTAGGCAAAAAAATCTATATTTCCTCATTTCCCTGATTCTGTTCTGGCCTTTGTTTACATGCAATAACAGCAATCTCAGCCCCTCCCCCCTGCTCTGCAAAGGCAGTGAATACAAGAGCTGAGGGACATGTCTGCCTGCTGGAATACTCAGCAGCATGTTGTATGTGTAGGACTACAAGTCCCAGCTGTACAATGACACTGCTGATACACACAGGAAATTCTCCCTACCTGTTCTTGTACAATTCTTCTATAGCTCCTTGCCCAGCATTTGTCTCCTCTCACTGCTGCAGCTACTATTTGTTGTAAAGCCTTGAGCCCTCAGTGTGTTCTGGCTGAAGGGGTTAATGTTTTATCTGAAGGAATCCAGGGAGAGAGCAGATAGCGGGAGCCCGGCAAACAAAGGGGGTGTGGCCAGTGACGTCTCATGTACAGACTGTTATCTGAACTCTGAGGCTTGTACATCAAACATCACAGACCAGGGAGATAAGGTGACATCACAGGTCATGTGACCCTCAGTCAACTCTGAGAAACCAGCAGCTTTAGAAACACAAAGTATATGGGAAAGTTGTTATACCTGACAAGTTAGAAACATATAAAGAACAAAAAAATAACTCGGACAACCCCTTTAAATGTAGATCTGGATGTGGTAGGAGTATAAGACACAATATAAGCCTGAATCCATGCAAAGTTTTACAATTCTAAGACGTTCTGCAGCTATCATCATCAACTATACATTATTCCTTCTCAGTCACAGGTACATGTACCTTAGGATGTTGGCCTAGGGGGTTGAAGTGGAGCACTTAATGTCATGCTTCTTTGAGACATTGGGGCAGATTTTGTCTTGGAGGTATTAGAGGCCCACAGGCATTGGGGCCGGACATCTTGGAGGCATTGAGGATCATTCTATCTCTGAGGAATTGGGGCTAGATCTGTCTTGGAGGCATTGGGGCTGGCTCTCTCAGAACCAATGGGGCCAACTCTGTGTTGAAGGCATTGTAGACCGCTCCTTCTCAGAACCACTCGTCTCTAAACCACTAAGGTTGACTTTTTTCTGAACCATTGTGGTCAGCTCTAAAATGGAGGCATTTGTAGCCATTGAGGATGACTCCATCTTGGAGTCATTGTGGCACACACTGCCTCAGTCTTGAAGGCATTGGCGGTCATGGTCTTGAAGGCATTGAGGCCAATTCTGTCTTAGGGGCCAGTACACTCCCCTGCAGACAAATAGAGTAGCATGAGTGTGCATGCTTGACCGTCAACAATCAGACACTTACGACCTTATGATCCTATGGATATATATGTTTAAATCTGGGGCCAACTCCTTTAAGAGATGTTTGTGTGGAAAAAAATTGTCATTGAAAACTATCAGTTGTGTAACATGTTGTCTAAGCCTTATTTATCGCTTGTGGGTGCAAAGATCGAAAATTACTATTGAGGTCAACAGGAGACAAAATAGAGAATAGGGAAATTGCATCTCTTTGAGAGAACTGCCATTAAAGTTTCTTCAGCTGAATAACTGCAGATCTTTATGTAACCACCAGTGTTGTGAGTCCGAGGTGTATCGAGGTCACTGCATTCATATATAAATACAACTGTGTTGTTAAGGATTTGTTTCTTTCATATCTCCGGAGGAGAGAAGGACGGGAACCTTTAAACTGTTACTTTATTAAATGTATAAATCTTTCGGTATTGCAGTCACTTCTATCAGAAACAGAACACAGGTGGACATGTTATGATGCTTGTTCAACAGTTTAAAAGATCAAGAAAACCACTATCTGACACTTCATTTTTGCCCATCGACTTTTTATCTTGGACGGACACAATCTTTGTTTGACAGGATGATTTTTTTTTAAATGGGGAGTTTGGGGAGCTGAAAATAGTTGGATACAGAAGCAGAAATTAGTTTATTTATTAGTTTATGTATTTATTTATTTTACAGATATTATGGTTATCAATTGCAACTAGCTGTGACTATGATACAGGCCAAAAAACTCAAGTTGACCGATTTGCACATGAATTGCTTGTTAACTTGCTGCATAACTTGACTAAAACCACGTGGCTAGAGATGATCAAAATTTTGATTCGGCAACGTCGCTGAAGTTCGCCAAGAAATTAGTTTTTTTTCAAATTAATTTGCGTAAATCGCTATAAATGGTATACCTATGCCACTCTGCCTTAGGGTACAGCCACATGGAGTGGCTGTGCTGTGGGTGGGTTACAGCCATGCTGCATAGCCCGCAGATGCCTTTCATTTAATAATGAAGACCGCTCTGTCTAGTCCTTCATTGTTAATGGCCACACGGCACCTTTAAACAGGGGCTGTTGCTGGTATGGGATTTGGCTGGCTAGGTAAGGGCACAATATATGCATAGTATTGCTGTTCTGGCCTGCAATCTCCTGGAGGTTATTTGACAATAAACACAGAATATTAATCAGCTCTGGCATACCCACTTCTCCAACCTCAGCACTCTCTTGTCCTACAGGTGGGAGCCCTTCTTCTAATATTGATGAGAATATGTCATCAGGAACATCCACCTCCTCCTATCTCTGCATCTTGCTGACTTTTCTAGGACATAGAAACTTTGAAGGATGATTTTGAGGAAATAAATCCAGCTAAAGCTGAGGATGGTCATCACTAAGACCTGGCCACCCTAAGAAGTGCAGACTGGATGGTATTGGTTGGCACACTGGCGGTAGAATAATAAGGGCTTCCATCTTATTGAACTACATATGTTAGTTTACAGCTGATGTAGGAATAAGTAAATGTAGGAATAAATAAAACTGATGCAGAATAAGTCTCTCTGCACTGTCCCTGCAGTCTCCCTACAGTCTCTCTGCATTCTCCTTGCAGTCTCTCTGCAATCTCCCTGCAGTCTCTCTGCAGTCTCCCCCTCTAATATTCTATTAAAAGTTTTGATCAAGACTGTCCCTAGGGCATGAGTGCTTGCCATGCCTCTCACTATGCTCAGCTCACAGGACAATGGTGGAGACCACATGGGATGAGGGTTGTATAGGGCTGTGACATCATAGTGCATGACTATCTGGACTGGCTGTTGGATTGGCTGGCACGGCATTATGGGTGATCTCACACTCCTGAGCTTCTTACTTTCACTTTGTGACACGTGCAGCCACCGTTTTAGGAAAAACTGGTTCGCTACTACAAAGCACGAGGAAATTCAGATTAGTTGCAAATTGAAATTTTCCTAAACTTCAGACAGAATTCTGTTTCGAATGCTTTGCTCAACACTACTTGGGGCCGACAACAATCAACAGGTAGTTAGCACCGAATTTGCAATCCGTGTTAATTTGGAGTTTAATATTTTTTAATAGTTTATACATCCATACTAGTGACTGAGCTACAGGAGATCATGTAGCAGAAAAAAATACTGACTAGTTAGTGAGCTTATAAATTCATTACAGACACAATACAGATGTAAATACAGTGAAAACAATCCAAAGCCCTGATTTATATGTGAATGAGGCCTTAGACATGAAGAGAAAGAAGTAAAACGCTGCTGCTGCACATGGCTGTGGTAACGAAAATATCCCAAAATACATTTTTTTCTTTTGAATCTTTCCATTCTGGTATTTTTGTAAATGTGTTATTTCATCATGGTACAATATTTTTCCTTACCTCCCAAAATAAAGGCACCACTATCTTTGTCCCAATTACCGTTCAGCTTTTCGAATACTAAACAAACACAAGATTCTGGGACTTTAGCATCGGCTCAGTTCACAAAACAAAATGAATATTTCTCGTTTTTCCTGTTGTTTTATATAAACAGTCTAGAGTCCAAAGAACTGGAATTGCCAATTAAGCAAAAAACCATGACCAGCTGTTTATTAACACCCCCAAGGTTCTGGGGATTTGGAAAGTATGCAGTTTGCATTGTATTCATTTAAACATGGAAACACCTTTATTGATATAATGGCCAGTTATAATTACTTAAGCTATTTTTCCCTTTATCTGCACTCACGCGCAGGAAGAAGCTCGACGTTCAACAAAACCTTGGAAAATTAGACTTAATTCAAGGTTTTGTGTCTTCTGCGGTGTACGAGATTACATCTGCAAATTGTTTTGGAGGAGAAAAATATTCAGACCTAAGAAACAGCTCCAGGGCCAATATAAAATGAAAAAGCACAAACAAAAAATAATAAAATAATGACATGAAGTTAATTTATTTCACAGCCATTAATTTTTATGTCACAGCCTTTAGTTTTGCCGTACAGTGAGGGGATTTTATCTCAGACCTCTGTATTCAGGTCAGTTCATAGTCAGAAAAAGACACAGGTTTATGTAGTTCATCTTATGATCCCTTAGTGTTGGTCCAGAAAAAGGTGAAAACCCTCTATGAGATATATGCACCAACTATAAAAAAAAGACATGAATTGCACACCTACATGTTATGATTGACCTTTTGCTAAGCACATTTTTTCAATATGAACACCAGTTTGTTTGTATATGCTCTTATAAAAATGCATAGGCCCACTCACCACATCACAGGGACCTCTTTCAGGCGGGTACCTTCACTACTTTGGCGCAGAACAAAATGGCGAGTACTTCTGCAGCTCTGAGTTGCAAGAAGTTGAAAAATTATCTTTTCATTCAACATATTTTTTAAACATGACTCCATGTCTTTTATTAAGCAGTGAAAAGAAATTGAACATTTGTGTTGAAGATTTCTCCAAGATCAAATTAGCAAATGGGGTTTCAAGGAGAGGAGATTGGAAATGGGGGTCTCATATAAGTCTGTGTGTATCTTTTTTGATCAGAATGTTTGGGTGTCATAGATACTTTGCCCCTTAAATAAAGGCACACAAAGCCTGGTTACAGACAAATCAGTTCTTCTGAAGAAAGCCTGGACAGTGTGAACCACCCTTGGAAGGGAAAAACATTGAAGCTGGCCAGCTTGTAAAACCATTGTGAAACCTGGGTGTGCATCACTCCACAGTTATACAAATCAACTACAAATAAAGGAAATTAGGACTACTGCTTCTCTTTCCATGAGTGGGCAGTCTGTTAAGATAACTCCAAGAGCACAATAGGAAATACTAAAGGTGGTGAAAAAGAGCCCAAAGGTAATAGCCAAAGGCCTACAACCAACTCTAGAAAACCTTTTCCCAACTGTGAAGCATGGTGGAGGGGGCATCAAGATTTGGGGCTGCTTTGCTACCTCTAGGCCTTGACTTATTGAGATCATTGAAAGAATCTTGAATTCCAGGACCTCAAGCTGAAGAGATGTTCGATGATGCAACAAGACAATGACCCAAAGCACGCAAGTAAATCAACTAAAGAATGGTCGATGGAAATAGTTTGTGTTTTAGAATGGCCAAGTCAGAATCATAACCTTAAGCCTAAGGAGATGCCGTGGGATGTTCTGAAGAGGGCTGTGCACAAAAGGCATCTTAGACATATTGATGAACTGAAACACATTTGCAGAGAGGAATGGCCCAAAATGCCCCCCCCAACATTATGCAAGTCCTATTTGCAGTTATAGGAAACATTAGGTGGCAGTGATGGCTGTTAAGTAGCATCTACAGGTTATTGAATTCAAGGGTTTCTTTGCTTTTTCTCTCTGCACTGTGGATGCTTGCTCAATGTGCTAAAAAAGACGTGTGTGTGTGTTAGTAGATTAGTTAGATTATCTTTGTTTATTAAAGAAAACAAGACTGAATTTTATTAGTAATCAATACTAGTAATTCGAAATAAGTCACCTTTTCTTGCAACTGTAGTTGCCAATTTCCTTCAAAAGGTATTGAGACAACCAAGACCCTAATTGATTGACGGAATGCAAGATCCCAGCTAGGTGGACTTTGAATTGAGTGGCAGCTGAGCATACACCCTGCTGCTCCATTCCACTAAAATGAGGAGTTAAAAGCTCTCAGTGGAGCACTGGCACTCTTCCGTTATCATCATGCCAGTAGTTGGGGCAATGTGTTGCTCCACAGCAAAGGCAGGCTTGAAGTGCTCAACATAATGAACCTAACCATCGTCAGAACAGAACCTGGATTCTTCGCTAAAGACAATACTGTTCCAGTCTGTTGCAGTCCAGGTTTCTCGTTCATGGCACCACTGCAAACAAAGGTGATTGTGGCTGGCTGTCAATGGCAGGACATGTAATGGGTGCCAGGACACCAAATTTCTTCTGCTAAGCACCCGGACAGCACCTGAAACAGGGGTGTGTAATGAAGGAGCCACCTGTGACTGGATGATGAACAAAGAAACTGTGGGAGCTGCTTGTGCTCATCGGTCGATCAAACGATCCTCTCTACTGGTGTCTGTCTGGGCAATGTATGCGCTGTGTTTGTATGCCCTCACCTAACCACTGCTCCCACCTAACAGCTAGGTCACAGTGGCTTGGATGGCAGAAAATACATAGAAATTACCATCCTGCTTTTCTCAGTTCAATGATACGCCCCCTCTCAAAGTCAGTCAACTGGGCAAAAAGTCTGAGTGCGTCACAGAAGCATGTCTAGCAGTCAATGATTTCTCATGAAGAGGTACACTACCCTAAAGTAGCCTCTTAGAGCCATTTTTAGGGCAGTCAGGAAAGCACTTTCACACCCTCTTTTGGCAAGACCCAGTGTCTAATCAGACCACACCTGTAATCATTTACATATCTTCATGAGGCATAACTGCATGCCGACTTTTCTATGTGGGTGCATTATTATTATTTTTTTTGTCAATGAGTGTATAATGGTTTTAATTTCAGAGCCTTGAGTAATGAGTCATAATGCTGAGTTTTTAATCTTACACTCCAAAGTTTTTCTTTTCAGAGTGCTTAGATAAGTAGAACAGATATGAGAAGAAGATAGCTGGGAGATACTTTATTGTTTGGCCACAGGTCTCCGTCATACAGACCACTTCAGAGAATTTACTGAGAATCTGGTGCCCAACTCTACTTCAGGGTCTCTTCTCTACAACATCCCCGATCTGCACAATAACTCTAGTTACTGGGGTGCATCTCCGCGCCTTTTCATGTTTTACGCCCATGCCAGTAAATGTGAGTTAGCCTATAAAAAGCTTCATGTTTCACAAGACAAATATTGCTCTTTGCATTCACGTTCCTTGCACTGTGTAAACTGCAGCAAGAAATGAAACGCAGTTTTAGTGACCCCCCTGGGAACTATAAAGGCTATTTCTGTGTCTGAATCTTGCTGTTTAATTTAATCATTTATTATATTAATATTCAAATGGGCTGCATCTTATTAGCTACTGCAAAGATGCCAGTACGTTTGAAATAAATAGCTAATTATGCTTTTGATGAGATGGTTTCTAAAGACTTTTGTACATTTTTGCTAATGGAGCAGCTCATTTAAACATTTTTTTATATAATTTTTTTGCCACAATCAGCAATTTTCCTGTAATACCCTGAATAACGTGCTAGCCAGGTATGTGGACAAAGTATAGTCGTTGTCTGAGCATGAAATTAGAAGGCTGAGAAATGTGTTGTGAGGAATAATATATAAACCAAACATTTAGTCACATCGTAGGTTTGGTAATTTTTTTTAATGTTTAAAAATATGTATTCCACTGAATTGATCAGGTAAGATTGCAGTTTGTATATATATTATGCATATCTAGATGTCGTTTAGTTAATATGCTGTGCTCCTTTTTGGGTTTTCACTCTAATGCCCTACATACCATATGCAGGGATGACACAAACCATGCGTCCCCTGCAGTTCTATTCCCTGAGATTATTGTTCATGGATGGGATTTTAACAGATTTTAACACAAGATGTGCAGAGTTAACCTGGACGTATTTACCAACTCCCAACATTAGGCTAATTTAAAGGCCGTGTCCTTCCTCAAAACCACAGTTTTTATTCTCCCAATGCCTCTATATTCTATAACAAACAAACTTTACAAATAGTCTTTATTAAAAATTTCTTACTAGCTCCTGTCTACAGCATCTATGCAAACTAATGTATCTCCATAGTAACAGACTAGAAATAAACCTTGTGTAGTCTGATGCTGAAGTCATACCCCTAGCGTAGACTGAAGTAGACTGAAGGGGTATTTCAGTAGTCACAAATGAACACCTATCCACTGGATGGGTGATAATTACTAGACTATGGTGGTTAGTCCGATCATTGGGTCCCGTTCCCCCTGTCTAAATGGATCGGTGGTTGACCATGTGCACTGCTGCTGTATTCCAAGTCTAGGGGATTGACAGAAATAATTGAGTTGAGAATTCCTTCAATAGTGAAAAAAAAGCATCAGTGTCTTTTAATGACCTCTTGGGGGACATATTAAAAAAATGAATAAAAAAATAAGTGACAACAAAATAAAATACCGAGTAGGAAAATAAGAAAAAAATATTTTTCATTAGACCTCATATAAGAACCCCCATAAATTTCAGGACATCACATTAGACCCCCATATCAGTCCTCTATGTCAGCCCCCCATCAGCCCCCAGATCAGCCTACTCAGGCCTCATCAGACTTAAAAATCAGCCCACTGTGCCCCCATGTCAGCCGACTGTGCCCCCATCAGGCCTCAGATCAGCCCACTGTGCCCCCATGTCAGCCAACTGTGCCCCCATCAGGCCTCAGATCAGCCCAATGTGTCCCCATGTCAGCCAACTGTGACCCCATATCAGCCCTCAGATCAGCCCAATGTGCCCCCATGTCAGCCCACTGTGCCTCCATCAGACCTCAGATCAGCCCACTGTGCCCTCATGTCAGCCTACTGTGCCCCCATATCAGCCCACTCTGCCTCCATTAGACCTCAGATCATCCCGATGTTCCCCCATATCAGTCCAATGTGCCCCCATCAGACCTCAGATCAGCCCAATGTGCCCCCATCAGACCTCAGATCAACCCACTATGCCCCCATATCAGCCCCCTCTGCCTCCATCAGACCTCAGATCAGTCCAATGTGCCCATGTCAGCCCACTCTGCCCCCATCAGACCTCAGATCAGCCTCATAAGAATAACATAATAAACCTCTCTTACCTCTCCTGTGCCGCGGCTCCGCTCCAGGTCTGGCGCTCGTCTGTCTTCTGACTGCGTGCAGCGTCAGGTCAGAGTGCGCGCACTACGCCCTGATGCTGTACGTGGTCAGGACAGTGTAGCGCCGGCAGGAGAAGAGGAGCGCTGGACCCAGAGCGGAGCTGCAGCGCAGGAGGGTGAGTATCTTTCCCCGCTCCCGGCAGCTAATACATACTAGTGAGCGCTTCCATAATGGAAGTATTCGCTTTATAAGACGCACTGCCATTTCCCCACCACTTTTGGGGGAAAAAAGTGCGTCTTATGAAGCGAAAAATACAGTAATAAATCAAAAATGTCCACGCCAACCAAAACTGTCGCTCTGTGCCTGAAAACTATACATATATTAAAACAACTGACACAAAATAGTAAACTCATAGCAATAATTTATTTTGTATATTTAAAAATAAAAGCTGCAGTTTGAAAAAAAAAAAGACTTAAAAAAAAAGTTTACCGTCTTCTCGTAATGAAAACTAAAAAAAGGTTAAAAAAAAATAAAATAAATCCTACAAAAAGTCTTACGAATTTTTTTTTTTTTTTTTTACAAAAAATAAAAAGCCGTAGATGTCAAGTAAAAAAGCTAGCAAAAATTATTTTGGCAGTCCAAAAACTAAAAAAGTAGAGTTGATAAACCAACACGTGCACTGAATCACGAAGAAATGCCTGGTCATGAAAGGGTAAATGTAGATTTTTTGGCGGCGGGGCTATTAGGCAACTTCAAGCAGAGTGTGGATATCACTGTTCTATCTCCTATCGCTATGGCACTGCTTTGAGACAACTGAAGTCGATGTGTCCACATGGATCCATTCAATACGGGATATTTATGTGTGTAAAGCTGTGACTGCAGATGTCTACGCATGGCTTATGTAAAAATAATCCCGGGTGTCTATTTTCTTCCTCTTTGCATTCTAGAAAACTCTTCTTTATGAATTCCCATTTACAGTGCAGCTGATCTACTGTAGGAGTGCGGCGAACGATGTTTTGCCCTTGGGCGTTTATTTTATTATGTGACGTGTTGTGATGTGCTGTTATTAGTGTCATATAAATTGATATAAAAGGTTGACATTCTTGGTGGTATAACACAATCTATTGGGTTATTAAAGGGTAATAAAGTCTACCATATATCGCTCAAAGCAATTCTCACTTCCCTGTGTGAAAATCATTAAAATGTAGAAATATTGAAAAAAGTTGCAAACTTTCATAGATTCCACCTACAAGGCATATATTCATGTACTACGGTATTCAACTAGTTTTCTTGGTTGTGGAAATGCTGGGATTTTCTCCTGCAGGAGCTGTCCGGCGGGCCCCTGTGATCTACAGTACATCATCCCAGAAAAGAGGGTTTGAAAGGCCCACCAGACAGGCTCTGGAAAAGTAATGGACTGTTACAGCACCTGCTAAGCTGCAGTATCCCAACATGGCCACTGCACAGTGGACAAAGCCTTTTGTTTCCAGCCCTTGTATATTTTATGTGGACTGTGGCTGCCTAAATCTATCTATCTATCTATCTATCTATCTACAGTATCTATCTATCTATATATCTGGGGGTTAAACCCCTTGTTCCTACCATCCATCTATCTATCTATCTATATATCTATCTATTATCTATCTATCATCTATCTAACAAAAAATCTATCTTATATCTATATATCTGGGGGTTAAACCCCTTGTTCCTACCCTTTTGGTAGGAATGGGCTGGACCTACTTCCTGTCTGGGGGGGGGGGGAGCGGACTTTCCTGTATAGCTACAGTGTGGAGAGGGAACAACCTGCAGAGCTCCTGCTCTTGTTACAGATTTCTCCAGAAGGAATGACTTCAAATTGATCTCAAGTAAAGCTCTGAGAGTCAAGACAGTATCTACAGATACTGCTGTAAGGTGAGGGAATACAGCCAAGACACCCAACATCAAATAAATACTAGGCCAGTATCATTGTCTCCATATCCTTATTAGTGCCAGAAAAGAATTGCGCCAAGTCCTGCTGCTTCTGTATGTAGTTCAAGTGTTACGTTGCACTTTAATTCTGGCCTCATTCTTCAGTACTATATTTCCACTGCACCAATCCTCTATCTATGTCATAGCTATTTACCTATCTATATTACAATTTCAGTAATTAGCTCTAGTCATGGTGGGTTTTTGGAATTTTAATCTAAAATATTTTTAGGTTGGTGGTCTACATCAAAATTATAAGTATGGGAGGCAGCGAGGAGACTTGTTTGTGGTGAGTTTTGTATGTAACGTGATGTATCTCGATGTAATGTTTATTGCTTTGTCAATCTTTTAAATAAGTAATTTTATATATTTAAAGAGATTGTCCCACAAAAATATTCTACATTTTTTCAAACCAGCACCTTGCTCTTAATATGTTACTAATAAATATATCTGTACAGCATCACCCGCTGTATGTTATTTTCCTTATTTCTCCGTCCACCTCACTGGTCGATGGTCGCACATGCTCAGTTTAAATTTTCAACTGCCACCAGCCATATCTACCGTTTGATGCTGTGTGAGTTACAGGGATAAAGCTACAGCAGATAGGATATAGCCCCTGACCTACAACAGAAAGGACATGCCCGCTGAGAAGCAGCAGAAAGGACTCCCCCCTGAGTGAGCGGTCAGCCTGAACAAAATCTAGCAGAACAATTGGAGCAATGAATGGGGAAATCTATGGATCCATGTGAGGTACAGGGCTGGTTCTAGCTTTGTTAGAAAGAGATTGTCATGTACACCTATTGTGAGGATAATTCATCCATGTCCCAGAAAACCACTTTAAGGGTACATTCACACGACCGTGTTGAATCCTTTCCGTTTTGCGGTCCGCAAATAACTGAACCGTGTGTCCGCATTTTGAGGAAGAATGGCTTCCGAACGTGTTCCGCATGTCTTCCGTTTTTTACGGTCCGCAAAAAACGGAAGGTTTAAAAAAAAAAAAAAGAGAGAGAAAAAAAAAAAAGAATAATTCATAGTTGTCAAGGACTTCAATTATACGGATCCGCAAAAAACGGATAACATACGGAAACCATTCCGTATGTCATCCGCAAATTGCGGATCCATAGACTTGAATGGGGCTGCGGACCGATCTGTGCGGACAATAGTAGGACAAGCTTCATATTCTTGCGGACCAGAAATGCGGAAATACATCTCTAGTTATAAGGCTAGAAAAAGTTG
This sequence comes from Rhinella marina, assembly GCA_900303285.1. Lineage (NCBI taxonomy): Eukaryota > Metazoa > Chordata > Amphibia > Anura > Bufonidae > Rhinella > Rhinella marina. Next base: position 1,341,695 of record ONZH01003517.1, on the reverse strand, counting down.
GCAGGAAGAGGGTTAAACCCCCTGTTCCTACCCTCTTGGTAGGAGTGGGCTGGACCTGCTTCCTGTCAGGAGGGAGACTTCCTGTGTTGCTGCAGAGTGGAGAGGGAGCAGCCTGCAGAGCTCCTGAAGATGAGTGAGCTGTCAGCCTGAAAAAAATATAGCAGATGAATGTGGAGATCTCTGGATCCATGGGAGGTGCAGGACTGGTTCTAGCTTTGTTAGAAAGAGATTGTCATGTACAGGAGAATAGCTATAGGGGTAGCGGCTGCTTTGGGGCCCAGTCAGGAGGAGGACTAAAAGATTTCATTGTCAGTATTATGCAATGACATTATATACAGACACTATAGAAAATGGTCGGTGCATCAATCATGGCATAACCCCTTTAAGTATCTGCAAGGGCTGTGCTTTACTCTTATGAAGACTGGAGTGGGCGCACGTAGTAAATACAAAATGAGGGTTTTATAAAGACTGACTAAACTGACAAAATACATATAACTGTGATCATCCTCCATCAATATATTGGTGTGTTTATCTGTGTACTGTATGTGTACATGCATTATGTATATGTGCTTGTGTGTGACGTGTATCTATCGGTCACAAGCCATTTCTCTCCGTGGACAGAAAATGCAGAATATTCATTAAAGTGGCTCGATAATTTCTGCCAAGGCTCCCTCCTCCTCATTTCTTGATAAATTTTCCCCCAACCTCCGCACCGAGTGTTTGTTTTTTTTTTTCCACCATATGCCGCCTTAACAAAATTACTAAAGATTTCCTCTCCCAATCCTCGCCATTTTCTCCCTGACCTCCGATTGCCCTCTTTTTCACGAAATAATCATGAGAAATATACGGCAATTAGATTTTGTCCAAAGGCAACGAGTGTATTTTTCACCCAAACGAGATGATGTTGATGTATCAGTGGCAGAGCTGTTCTAAAGGCAGGAGAGAGGCAGCTGGCCACCTATACCTCGCCGTGTCTTTACATTTTAGATAAAGCAACGGGAAACCCTGTGTGTATCATCCCCTCATTATTCGGATGTTGTGTGATCAGTGATTCAGCGCACACGATTCATCAACGAGACATTTGCACGGCAGACATGTAAGCTGCTGTCTGCCTCTTCAATCTCACTGACAGGGCAAAAATACTGATTTATAGTAAATCATTAAAATCTGCTTATTATTGCATTGCTTGTTCCACTTGAATCCCGCATCCGATCTGCATCGTGTCTCAGACAATTTTATACCAAACCAAGCAGTGATCTCCATCATCGCAGCGAGGTAACGCGCCTTCTCTCTTTATTAAGGAACGTCGCTTCCCTTAAAGGAGACTAATTAAACGCGCAGGCAATATTTTGCTGGACAGCTCGTATTAAAAGATTAACAACAGGCGGCAGGAAAAATGGTAACGCTTAGCATTGAGGAAACAGAAGGGGTGAATTAGCGCAGATGTACAGGCTGCCTCTATAACGGTTTATGGTCATAACTGTTATAACATGCGGTGGTGCTCTTTTCCTTCATTTTATTCTTTTTCAGACAATATGCTGTGCAGTACAGTGCCAACTACTGCTCTCCGATGTCAGCCATTTCAGGCAGAGGACTGGATGACCAAAAACTCTTGCTCACCTTTTCTCCAGGGCTAAAGCTGGCCATAGTGGTGTACATATGGGTGCTGGGAGTGGGGGAGGCAACAAGCCACTATGCCTGGGCCAAAGAATTTAGATACAGGGTGAGGACAATCACTTATAGGGGTTCTCCAGGAATTAAGAAAATGAAAATACTTACATATTGCTTTATTATAAATATATTTCCAAATACCTTACATTAGTTATAATGGCTCCTTTTGTCTGGGGAGCAATCATCAGGAGAAACAAAATGGCCGCCGTCCTATTAGTACACACAGAACCCGTCCTAATCACACAGGAGGACAAGTTACTTCACAACACTGAGGTAAAGAGCTGTCTCATCCTCCTCTCTGCTCTGCTTGTCAGGGATTATGATCATGACTACAGTTTAATATGATATTTAGCTGAATCTTTCTGGGAATGGAGTCCATGAGGAGACATGAAGTAGAGAGAGGACGGACAGGACAGACCGTGATAATGGAGACTGCATACAAGTACTGCTGCTCATTAGTCACACCTGCTCATGAACTCCATTCCTACAGAGATTCAACTGAAGATCTTATCATCTGTATCCAGGATCATAATCCCTGACAAGCAGAGCAGAGAGGAGGATGAGGCAGCTCTTTAGCTCAGTGTTATGAAGTAACTTGTCCTCCTGAGTGATTAGGACAGGTTTTGTGTGTACAGATAGGACAGCGGCCATTTTTCCCCCCTAATGATTGCTCCCCAGACAAAATGAGCCATTATAACTAATGAAAGGTATTTGGGAATATATTTATAATGAAGTAATATTTAAGTATTTTCATTTTCTTAATTCCCGGAGAACCCCTTTAACGTCCCAGGGCTCTGGGGTGCGTCACAGTCTTGAGTTCGAGGTATATACCAGTAGTTCCTCCTGATGTTCACCTCCAGTGGAAGGCCCTTTACCGGAGGCAGACTGGCCATGGACCCTACAGGGTACAGCTCTCGTTGGGCCAATGTCCAGGGGGCCGCTTGAGCTTTCCTCATGACTGTCAGCCAAGTAAGTAATGATATGACGCTCCTGACTACTGAATTCAACTGTATTGCCATCCTGAGACAAGTGGAGCAGGAGGACAGAACTTGGCAGCTGGCACTGGCATTTAACTCTGCTGAGGTGGAATAATGTGCCAGCCCTGTATCCTCCATTTGTAATCCAGGCATTACCAGTACTTTGCCCACTGTGGGCAGAGGAATAGTGATATGCAGTGCGCATGCACCAGTTAAAGGGAACCTGTCATCTCCGAAACACTCCCTGAACTAGAGTAAGCGGTGTATAGTGTAAGTGATGCTGAATCATAATATGTAAGCTTTATCTTCATACTCACTTCCATTCTCACTCTGTGCTCCCACAAACCTGCAGTAAAATGCACTCAGTGGACTCTGGTACTCATTCACATAATGGAAAGGACTCAAAGAAGAGTCCTGTCAATGTATTTTACAGCTGGTTTGTGGGAGCACAGCGTCAGAATGGAAGGGAGTGTGAAGATAAAACTTACATAATCGGATTTAGCATCACTTACACTATACACCGCTTACTCTAGTTCAGGGGGTGTTTCGGAGCGGACGGGTTCCCTTTAAGTAACCAGTAAGACCGAGTTCACACAGTTATTTTGATCAGTTATTGTGAGCCAGGTGCCGGTCAAAAACACAGAATAGCTGCAAATCATTACACCTGATCTCCCAGTAGGCATCACTACTGGTTTTGGCTCACAATAACTGATGCAAAAAACTGGCCAATTAACTGAAGTCAGTCTAACCGGTGCATGCGCACTGCATATCACTATGCCTCTGCCCACGGTGGGAACCCAGTTTTAAAATGGTGTTCAAGTTCAAAAATCAAATCCCGAAGAACGGCCATGTTGAATGCTCCCATAGACTTGAATTGGTTCCGACAATGGCCGTGTAACAGCCGTTATAAAAACAGATGTGACATGTGATGTGAATGAGACCTAACACAGAGGAAATGACTGCCAGTGGCCACACCCATGACACGTCAGCTGTTGGCTGAGAGGTTATTATTTCCTGTGTGTCGAGAGGGACAAGAAAGTACAGACCAGCAGGGAGCCAGGAAACATCAGAATGGAAATTGTTTTACTACTTAAAAAAAAAAAAACTAAAAAAATTAAAAATTTCTTTGCATCACCATTTTTTTTTTGACAGTCATAAATTTCAAATTATTTTTATATTTTAATAGTTCAGACAGTTCTGGAGGCATTTATACCTAATATGTTGATTTTTATTGTTTATTTTTATATGTAAAATTGGAAAATGTATTAATTTTAATAGTTTTGTTGTTTTTTTTAACTTTTTACATAAAAACATTTAATCCCCTTAGGGGGCTAGAAACCTTGGATCTTTTGATCCCTTGTTCCATTCACCCTAACAGAGATTCTATTAGGGTGATGCCTTGTGCACAGCTTAGCAGGGAGGTTAGTATGACAGTCCTGGGAAGCCTCAGCAGCTGTCATGGTAACTGATTGGAGTTCTGCAATTTCACTGTGGGGGCTCTGATCGGAAGGCATAGGGAGCCGCATCCCTCTGCCTTATCTCACAGATGCCATGTTCGCTATCGATTGTGGTATCTTAGGGTTAGATGATAGGGTGATTGCCATTCCCTATCAGTGCAGCCGATTGCCTGCTGTATTATACAGCCTGCTCCATACAAGTACATTATCACGTACATGTAGGGGTGTATAGGCAGGCAAAGTCTACATGAATAAAACCCTTAAAAGAGGTTGTCTCACTTCAGCAAATAGCATTTATCGTGTAGAGAAAGTTAATAAAAGGCACTTAGCAATGTATTGTGATGGTCTATATTGCCTCCTTTGCTGGCTTGATTCATCACATTATACACTGCTCGTATCCAGGGGTTTTGTCCACTCTGCAATCCAGCAGCTTGCACACTATAGGAAAAAGTGTTGGTGTCACGCTCTGGTGTGGAGGGAATAGCCACACCGAGCGTACGAGGGAAGGGAAAAGACCAAAACCAGGGAAATGGTCACCTCCTGCAGGGAACCCTGAAACTAGGCCCTGACTGACTACCAGTATGAACAAGCCTTAGTTGTAGGAGAGTTCATACACAGGAACCTAATAATAAATTCACCCTAAAGAACCCTGCAGCTAGTGACACAGGAAAGAGTCAACCCGTTCCTCCTAGAGTAAGGACGAACAGGAGACTCCAGAAGGAAAACCACAAAAGGGAAAATGTCACTTATCTTAAAGCAGATATCGCAGCAACCGGATCTCAGCCGAGATCCACACCACACACTACAAAGTAGGCAGAAAGTATAAACCGCAGTGAATCCTGGAAGAAGAAGGAATAAATAGAGGAAAGACAATTACCACAGCCACAACAGCTGAGGGGGTGTGGTAAACAGCAACTAAACCAAGGGAAAAGCATGTCAAATTATGTTACTCTTGAAAGTGCAGAACTTCGATCCAATTTTCGGCAAAATTATTTCTGACCTCGAGGAATCAACAACCCTTCTCTTGAAATCTAGTAACTATAACCTGTAATATTATTACACCCCAGAAATACATCCAGGCCCCTCCTGATCTCTTATAGTGAATTCACCATCACCACCTCCTCAGGCAGAGAGTTCCATAGTCTCACTGCTCTTACCGTAAAGAATCCTCTTCTATGTTTGTGTAAAAACCTCCTAGACGTAAAGGATGTCCCCTCGTTACAGTCCTAGATATAAGTTTTTAAATGGGAGAGAGTACTACCCCCTGATATATTTATACATAGTTATTAGATCTCCCCCATTTATTTCTAAACTAAATAACCCTAAATTTGATCATTTTTCTGGGACCTATAGTCCACTCAGTCCTTTAGTTGTCGACCTTAGCAAAGCTGGTGTGGGTTTGATATGTTTTTCTCACACTGGGGGCCGGTACTGTACACAATCCCCCATGACGTGTGAAGTGGTAGAACCATGTTCTCGTCATGTACATCTATGCCCCTTTTGATGCCTCCCATGATCTTATTGGCCTTGGCAGCTACTGCCTGGCATTGGTTGCTAAGGTTAAAGGGGTTATCCCATCTTGGACAATGGGGGAATATCGCTAGGATATGCCCCCATTGTCTTATAGGTGTGGGTCTGGGACCCGCACCTATATCAAGAACGAAGTGGGGGAGCTCTGAGCCTGGAGGACCTCCTAGCGATATGCCTCCATTGTCCAAGATGGGATAACCCCTTTAAGTCTACTAAAATTCCTACGGGTTTTTTTCCAAGGTGCGGGGCTCATTTTTCTGGAGCTGTGCAGGTAGGACTAAGAGTCATTACTAAATTGAAAAAAAAACAAAAAACTAATGCTTTTTACTTTCAGGACGTTGCCTGATGTTTAAATTGGAGCCTTTTAGGGACCCCCATTACTGAACCCCTAATACAAGCCGCATGGATGGCACCTGCCAGTCAGCCTGCTGTATGGGATGGTTTCAATCCTCAGTAACACCATTTTAGTTGACATAATGGAAACACTTGGCCTTTTCATTTGGCTTTCCTTTTCGCAAAATACTTTTATATCAGCTTAAATAACATAACAATGCTACCACACGCAGAGCATGGAATAATGCAGGCTAATGCGAGAGATCGTATAAATAAGATATTGATACTGTATGCTGAAAAACAAGGGGAGTGGAAGGGAGAACGAAATGAGGTTTGATCAGGAATAATGGACCTATCCATAGGAAGCTGGTAGTGAGCTTTTCCCGGCAGGGAATCACATCAAACACTGAGCTTAGCATACGAGAGGCTGCTTGCTCCACATAACCAATGTGTACTTGGTGTAATAAGGGAAACATTAATGTCTCTTCCCTGACTACATATTCTTTCCACAGCATGACTTCAGATTTATCATTTACCCATTAAGGGGTAACCCAAGACTCTGACTGCACAATAACAGTTGTGCATCTTAAATCCTTGATTACTTCCCTCCAAATAAGCCACCATTGAGCCACCTGCTACTACTACGAGAAGGGTTTTAATTTTATTTAAGTGAAAGCTGGTAGCATTCTCCTACCCAGGTCTAAATTCAAGTAAATGTTGACTGCTATCTGCAAATGGTATAACCGGCTCCAGCCATACAAGGGCTAGTAAAATGAATATACTGTAGATGGTTTGGAAAACTGTTCTTGGGCGAGTCTATAAGGTATGCACTGATAATAATAGACAACCGGTTATTTCTATCATTAACCAGACGTTCAGGCTGTGAGGTCTAATCTGGACCTTGTAGTGGATGTACTGGACAGTGGCTATTCCAAAAGGCATCAAGAGGCAACATAGAAAGATACTCTTGTCAAAGCCGAGGCTAAGTTTGTTTGGGGAGGCCACTAGCATTTTTAAGTTGGACAGTTTGTGGCAACTTGTCCACACTCACTTTCATTATCTTTGATATAGCGTCGAAACACTGTGATCTTTGGTCACTCAGTGTGTTGCATGGCCAAAGTTGTTACGCAGTCCTTTGTTTAAGGGCTCCTGCACACTATTGCATCCATATTGCAGCCCACAGACCACGGATTCACAAAATACATATACCTTCTTCGTTTTCTGTAGACTAATAGAAATTAATGGTCTTGTGTGCTTTCCGCAAAACAGGGAATATATGGTCATGTGCATCAAGCCTGAAGCTAATTTCAATATTAGATATTAACTGGCCCGGTGCTATAAGAACCAGGAGCTTTTTACCTCTAGTGTGAATGAATCTTAGAGTTCTCTGGGAATTAAGAAAATTAAAATAATTAACTATTAATTATAAATATATTCCCAAATACCTTTCATTAGTTATAATGGATCGTTTTGTCTAGGGAGCATCATTAGAAGAAATAAAATGGCCGCCGTCCTATTAGTCCACACGAAACATGTCCTAATCACATAGCAGGACAAGTGACTTCACAACATGGAGGTAAAGAGCTGCCTCATCCTTCTCTCTGCTCTGCTTGTCAGGGATTATGATCCTGAATACAGATGAGCTTTAGCTGAATTTCTGTAGGAATGGAGTTTATGAGGAGACATGAAGTACAGAGAGGACGGACAGGACAGACTGTGGTAATGGAGACTGCATACAAGAGCTGCTGCCCATCAGCCACATCCCCACCTCCTCTCCATACTTCATGTCTCCTCATGACCTCCATTCCTACAGAGATTCAGCTAAAGCTCAGCTGTATTCAGGATCATAATCCCTGACAAGCAGAGCAGAGAGAAGGATGAGGCAGCTCTTTACCTCAGTGTTGTGAAGTTACTTGTCCTCCTGTGTGGACTTCACCAATATCGTCTTATGACATATCTGGGCAATACGATTTTGGTTTTGGCTTTTTTTTTTGTTCCCTTGAGTCTTATGCCCAATAAACCTCATGAATCCAAGAGATGAAAAGAATATTACAATAAAAATAATCTGGACTTTTGAATTTACATAATACATGTAAGCACATAAAGAATACTGAAGTCTAAGACCTCATTGAGAAAAAAGGGAATAAAAAACAACCACCCTTCAATATTTCCAAAGTTTGGACATTATTTATAGTGACCATCATTGTTCTCAGCCATAATTACATGGCTTAATGACTCGTGATGATTTTCCTCCTTGACAAGCCCACTCAAAGAATTGTAATTGTGTAAATGGACATTTTCTTCTGTCTGTCATCCATTTGTTTATGACACAAAAGGCTATTTGCTGATATCCATATGCACGTTAATGCGGATGAAATATTTATGGTATTTCCAAGGCTCTTTAGTGGTGTTCCTTCTAATGATGATTTGGCTGCTAATGGGAACCTGGCCCCCGTAGACTATAAGAATGGGTGTCTATAGCATTTATGAAGCTGAGAAGACACCAAGACGGAAACTGAAGATACAATGTAAATGAAACTTTAAAAGCATGTCTTTACAAAGACGGCCCAGAGGCTTTTATGTGACGGACTGCGCTTAATTTAAATGACTTCTCTTTTACCACTATGCGTACAAGTGCTAGAAGAGTTTGCCACCCTCAGATCATTTCAGTATATTAGCTTATGCCTTACAGAAAGTCTTCACACTACTTTATCTCTCTAGATTGCCTGCGCGCCTATTAGCATGATTTTACATTAGCAATGGTTTCTTTCACTGCTACACTGAGTATGACATGGGGGACAATTCTATTTGATCATATAAAAATTTTGGGAGAAAAGAGAAAGAAGGAAGCAAGAAAAGATGCTAAAAATGACATTGCATTCCACAACCGTGGGTATTTACATGGACTGGATCCTTTTAGAAAGGTTTTCTACCAGATTGTGAGACAAAGCTGATGGAAGTGAAGTCCATTCAGACACAACAGCGTTAATACATTTCACTTCTGTTGCACCATTCTTCTCAGAGGTGCTGAGTGCAGTTTAGGTTAGTCAAGGTTTTCCGAACAAAACTTAGCAAACCATTTTATGGACCTTGCTTTGGAAGCACAGAACTCAAAAACAGGCCTTTGACATGCAAGCTGGACAATTAGTATTTCTCTTTTAACGGAACAAAGGTCAGATACATTAAAATACTTTAGGTTTATTCTGAGCCAGAATACTGTGCATGCGCCATTTTTATTTAGTGTGTTAGTGGAATGTATTTGGATTGCTAAATGTAACTAAGGCTTGTTTCACATCTGCATTAGACGTCTCCAGCAGGGAACAGCCTACCAGAGATGTCTGTATCTGTCTGGATGTCGGACGGTACGGCAGCGGTTTTCAGCCTGACGATTCTCGCCATGTTTGCCGGGTTGTGGCCGGATCTCCTCCAATCCCCATTATAATTAATGGGGCCAGACAGAATTATGGCAGCGCCCGTCAGTGACGGATCAGACAGCCTGTTAGATCTGTCAAAGGCAAATGTGAAATAGGCCTAAGTCTATGATGATCTGTTTAGAAGGTTGTGAAGGGAAGATGCCACACAATGCGCCCGAAGGCTTTATACTATCAGAGTTTTACACCACTTTTTCTACCACCTTGGAGCTAGTATAGATTTTGTCCATAAGTTGTGCAACATGCAAAAGTTGTCTAAAAAAAACCTTATAGCTAGCATGTTGTACATAAAACAAAATTGTGGCGCACACACTACATGTATTTGGCACAGCAAACATGCAGCACAAATTTTGGTGGTAATCAAACACTTTCCAGGTGCCGTGACATCGATATAACTACCCCATAGTGTCCAAAGGATAGACACATACCATTGGTCCACCTAGCTGCCAGGTGTTGAGATAAGGCATGTTTATTGGTCCAGATTCCAAGCGTGATGTATTACGTGACTCCAAATGACCATACACATTGGACTCTTGGCTAATCACCCATGGAAACCACATCTTTGAAGCTCCTCATGAGCACTTCTTATGCCAAAGTTGCTTCAGGAGGGATCTTGGAAATTTGCAAACAAGAACAGGTGATTTTCATGTAGAATTCATATATCCTGTTCTGTAAGGTTGTGGCCTCCACTATGAGGCCACAAAGGTGGGCATCCTATGATGTTGAAAGCCATTGACCTATTTTCTTAAAGGGGTTGACAGAGTATATAAAACTGATGACCTATCCTCATGATAGGTCATCAGTGTCTGACTGATGGGGGTTCTCCTCCTGTAACCCCCACCAATCAGATATTTGAAGAAGTTGTGATCCCCCGGTGAGCGCAACAACCTCTTCCTAGACCTGTAATGTCATGTTCATTGATCACATGGCCTAGGCACAGCTCAGTCTAAGAGAATTGTATAGTTTTTCTTGTGTTTTAATAAAGGGGGAAAAAAAACTTGAAAAAAATGTGTTTTTTCTTTTCATCGCCATATTCTGACCCCAAGAACTTTTTTGTTATGTGTACGGAACTGTGTTTGGGCTCATTTTTTGCGGGCGACCTCTACTTTTTTATTGATACTATTTTGGGGTATGTATGACTTACTGATCACTTTTTATTCATTTTTTTGTGGTAGATTAATCAACCAGAAAACGGTGAATCGGCCATTTTGACTTTTTTTCTGTTTCACCGTTTGCAACATGGGATAAATATTTTAAAATTTTGATAGTACAGGCATTTTCACATGTGGCGATGCCCATTATGCTCATTGTTTTATTGTGTATCTATTTTTATTTTGGGGAAGGTAATTTTTAAAAGCATTTTTTTATTTTTACACTTTTTAATATTTTCCCTAGGGAACTTGATCAAGCAATCATTGGATTACTTACTTCTCTCATAGACCCCGATGCATTAGCATTAGAGTCTATGAGACTTACACTATTTTCCTATGGAGCCCTGTCATAGGCAGGATCTCCATAGGAACCTATGTGTAGCAGCCTTGGATCATCAGGGCGACCGTGGCTGCTGCACACACCATCAGGCTCCCCTAATACTTGCTAGTGGAAGCCGGTACACACCCAGAAGTCTTTGCACTCCCAGATGCCATGGTCACATTCGACCACAGCATCTGAGGGGTTAAACGCTCACGATCGGCATTAAACCGAATCCGGACATTACCGATGGGTGTTTGCTGTGTGAAACAGCAGTCACCTTGTTGCTATGGCACCCGCTCCGGGTACCATGTTTAAAGACCCGACATGTGATGCACTATTGTCACATATTGTGAAGGGGTTAATACCAGTGTGTCAAATTTTAATACTGAAATATCTGCAAAGGTTTGCAATTTTATGATTTCTTTTTCCATGCTTACAATTTCTTACTTAATGTTTGTTTTGTTTTTTAATTCAATGGGGCTTCCAACCGCAAAGTGGCTCACAAGGTATGAAAGGTTGCGAACAGTATTGTGGAACCGGCATGAAGCACTAGGAAAGGGGTCAGCAATCTCTGGCACTCCAACTGCTGTGAAACTACAACTCCCAGGATATACACCTGCTTGGCTGTTCTTGGGACTCCCATAGAAGCTAAAGGTGCATAATGGGAGTTGTAGTTTCACAATAGCCAGAGTGCCGCTGGTAGCAGATCTCTGCAGTTTGGTAAATAAACAAAATAGAAAGAAAACCATTACATCGATGCTTGCAATCTACAGAACAAGATGAACTCTTTAAGAATTAACTCTCATGCACTTACATTCATTCATACTTCTTCCTTCTTTTCCCAGCCGTTGAACGTTTCTTGCTGCTATCCGAAGAACCTTTAAGAGCAGAGAAGACCACAGAGCATTTAAATCTGAGTGTTACAACGCTCCCCCCACCTTCTCTTTTATTCCTCATCATTATCATTCTTTAGGATAGAATCATGAATACGTAACTTTCCCGAAGAGTTTTTCCTTTACACTTGCAAGTGTTTTTCTGAATGTAATTTGCAGGCCGACTGATAAGTATACAGCTGCCAACGTGATAATTGAAGACCACCTGGGGCCAGAGCCTGAGTTCTTTCACAATTACTACTTTTGAAGAATAATTTGCAAAATAATGAGTCCATCTAAGGATAACTAGCGGTGGAATAAGTTTTTAAGAGAATAACTAACAAGTTTATTATGCTAAATTGTTCCTTGGAATCGGCACTGATGAAGGATGAGAGAGCTTAATGGATTGGAGAATTTACATACGATGCATCGTTTATGACTCGAACAGACCCCTGTACATGAAGGCATCTTACATTTTGGGGTCTGCAAATTAGACAAGAAAATGGAATAAAGGACAATGTAACCCCATGTCGAGCTCATAGGTGAGGAGCCCATGTCACCGTCATTGGGCCTCATCTGATAAACCTACTGCTCATTGCATCAGATTATAGGCATCATATTCAGTGCAGGTAAAATAAAATTAACATTGATTTAATTGGTTGCTATGAGCTACTCCATTTATCGTCTGCATTTATTTTCATAAATGAGGCTTGGTGTGTCTAAAATATGCGTCTCTTTATTATGAGCAATATCACATTTGTATTTTTTCCTTCCACTACCCCTGATAAATGATGATGATGATAATCAGCACTGTGGTATAAAACAGCCAGTGGTCAGCGCCATTAAAACATGCAGAGAAGCATTAGTGGCCGTTATAGCAAAAAAATCCCTCTTTCCTTGCAAATATTAGAGATGATGAATACTTTCATTCAGGCGCATCGATGGCCAAAAACACTGGCGAAACTGTAAGCACCCTAGGCTGCTGGTTAGGGAACATGCAGTGAGTATATTACATCCACAAGCTGCTGTAAGTTAATTATAAATATGTATTATCCATTTATAATGCGCCGATATACAGCAGCACGGCACAGACCGGGCATCCATATTGAACTCTGCATCCACTACATGTTTTCCCATATCAGGCCAACCTACAAATGAAGGTGATTTTTGTAGTAAACTAATCCCTCTAGGAATTTATATTAGGAGTATGAGAGCAAACCAGAGAAATTGGAGAGAACCCGGCGCAGCAGGACGGTGCCACTGATTATTATTATTATTACTATTATATATTGATAAATAATAAAACACTATTAAAAAACCAAAACAGATCATTATTACTTGCAGGATAACGGGCTGGACTGGATGGACAGATGTCTTTTTCTAGCCTTTAAACTATGTTAATATGTTACTATTAGGAAATGAAATGCTGAGTAACATGATTTGGTAGGAACAGGGGTTATCTATGTATAATATTATAATAAATACATAGCTGCCAGGTCTCTTTGGATCTCATCACTGCCTGAGGAAATTTCAGGCTTTCTGAAATAAGATTTTTTTCCCCTTTTTTTGCCTTATGTTTTTTTTCTAATACACAAAAAAGGAAACAAAATGAACACCGCTGATCTTTAAGCCGCACTTTAAGTAAACCAGAATCCAACCACGATTTAGTGTCCATATTACGACTACAAAACTCAGGCTTCCCCTGGATCTACCAAATTGAACTTGGATTATCATATTAACAGACTGGAATTGTAACATTGTTTCTGTTTAGGCTGTGCTTCTCCACTCCATCCCTCCCAATAGAAGGTTCTAGTTCAGTTAGAAACTATATATAAAGGATAGCAGTCAGAGCTTCTCGTTATCTGCAGATAGGGACCAGTGATTAGTAGGAGAAACTCTGCCAGACTGCATGAGTGACCAGAAGAAGACACTGAGACGCGGATACAGAGCCACAGACTGTGGGTCACCAACCTTCTGAGAGAGGGAAGGACAGCTAGCTACGGCCTTTCCTCAGCAACCTTTTTCTGCCAGGGAGGAGACTGGAGACACCAGCTCAGTGCATTGCCTGTATTGTTTTGTACTTGAATTCCTCCAGTAAAGAAGCACACTGGTTACCTGCAGATCCCGACTCTCTGGACTTATTTCCCATTGGGATGCACCATGCCTTACCATCCCCTCCGGAGAATAGCAGCACATGGTGACACCTCAACAGTGGTTGGGGGACTCAGTATGGCGTTGAGGCCACCCCAAACACCATTCCTGCCTTTGACCTTTTTTTTTTAACCAGGACAGCCCCTTTAAATAATCTATGATCTATGTGACCTTGCAATTCCCTAAACTGCTCAGTAATTTCTGCAATCCTCTGCTTCACACAGGTGATATAAACTATACAATCGACCAAAAAGTTAAACTGTTCCGCTAGATAAAATCCATGCATTATAACCAATAGATCTCCTTTTCTTCACTTTTTCCCTTGACAAAGTGCTGCTGTTAACCCTCTGACTCCAGTAACAAAAATAGCATTTTAAATCATAGTAATATCGAGTGTCGGCACTTTCTGCATAATGTACAAATGGCATTAATGATGAAATCTTCTATGGACTACTTAAAACCACGTCTCTGCAATTTCGTCCAGAACACACAACGCACCGCAGGTAGCTTCCTTCGTTCACTTGTCACATTTCATTGCGTTTAATCCATCCAGTCCCCATCACACAATGAGATGAGCTGTTCAGATTACATTGTGAAGGAGGGCAGAGGATGTACAAAGTGGCAGTTCTGTCCCCTCAGGAAGAACTTCAAGAGTTCGGTGCTCAGCACTAGTCATGCTCGGATCATCAGGTAAGTGGATGCATTGTCAGGACGCACATAGACATTACAGGGGCACGCCAATCAAGGACAATAGACAATACAAGACTACGGGGACCGGAAAATAAAGGTTTAACTATTTCAGCCAATCTTCAGAGAATCATGTGCCCACTCGGTGGCACTTTCTATCAGTCATGGATTAGAACTGAAACAATAAGACAAGTACATAGCTCCTACAGAAAGTCTTGCTCTATGTAGATGTCCATCAGGGCTCATCTTAATACATAAAATAAATGATTTGGTATATTAAGAGGTTTCTTTTCTTAAATAATATCTATGGAATATCAAAGTGCTATAAATGTCTGATCAGTATGTGGTCATTGAGGTCTGTGGAGATAAATGCTCAGCAGTTTCCTTATCGTCCATTAACTATAATGAAGAGTTGCTGCATAATTGTAGAAAAAATTTTCACCAGTAACGAGTCACCAGAACCCAACCTTTCCTGGGTATTTGGGTGTGTCTGTGTGAACCTTTTAACTTTATTTATAAGACAACCTGTCACTAGGTTTAGTTACCATTTGATAACATATCTATGACGACATATCACTAGTGAGTACAATTACCGGTGCTAAAGTTCCTCATACACGCAAGAGAAAAGTTGTCCAAAATCGCTGATTTTGGCAGAACTGGTCAACTATTTCAAAGGAGTTGTCCCGCAAAAAATATTTTGCATATTTTGAATACGTTGTAATTGCATGTAACAAAAGATTTAGTATGGCAACTGAGTTATTCATTAAATTGTATCTAGCGCAAACTGCTGTTTTTTTCCCCTGTTTCTCTGTCCACCTAACTGACATGGACACACATGCTCAGTTCCATCCTTCAACTGCCTCCTGAGCTGAGAACACTGCAGCAGAAAGGACATACACCCTAAACTGCAGCAGAAAGGACAAACAACGTGATATAAATGTGGCAATTGAGCAATTGATGATGAATGTGGAGATCTCTGTATCCACGTGAGGTGCAGGGCTGGATATAGCTTTGTTAGATAGAGATTGTCATGTACTATATGACCACTATATGATCATGTTTTACATTAATGATAGGATAACCCCTTTTTCAACATGCTTTATCCTCGGGAGGCCCCCATACACTTAAAGGGGTTATCCTATCATTAATGTAAAACATGATCATATAGTGGTCACTTGATACTTTTGTTCTTAGGGTAGATAAGCTGAAGCTAGGATATCTGGCAGCAGCTTACTCTGCTCTTCTCATTGACAACACATGCATGCTTAA
The DNA here is from genome assembly GCA_900303285.1 of Rhinella marina. NCBI lineage: Eukaryota > Metazoa > Chordata > Amphibia > Anura > Bufonidae > Rhinella > Rhinella marina. The sequence continues at coordinate 1,325,844 of ONZH01003517.1, read as the reverse complement.
GGCAAGAATACATGTGTATGGAGTGGTCAGGATGAACAGGTGTTGGATGACAGCAAATAAAGGTTTATGGGTACCTTACGTGGTCCTCTGAAGTGCCGAAAAGGAAGTGAGCCCCACCCCTGACTACCTTCATTTCTGGGACTTTCTGTTTTTAAGCAGTTAAAGGGGTTGTCCCACGAAAAATATTCTACAGTTTTCACACCAGCTTCTGGATGTGAATACTTTTCTAATTGCATGTCATTAAAAATTTTGTATAGCCACTGAGTTATTCAATAAAATGTATCTGTATGGGACCACTTAATTTCTTATTTCTTTGACCTATTCACTGAGCAGGCCGCACATGCTCAGTTTCAACATTTCACTGCCTCCTGAGCTGTGATAGGGAGAGCATGGACACACCTCCTGAGCTGTGATAGGGAGAGCATGGACACGCCTCCTGAGCTGTGATAGGGAGAGCATGGACACACCTCCTGAGCTGTGATAGGGAGAGCATGGACACGCCTCCTGAGCTGTGATAGGGAGAGCATGGGCACGCCTCCTGAGCTGCAGCAGAAAAGACACTCCCCTGAGCGGTCAGCTTGATATAAATCTAGCAGAGCAATGAATGGGAAGATTTCTGGATCCATATGAGGTACAGGGCTGGTTCTAGCTTTGTTAGAACGAGGCTGTCATGTCTTATATGATGTCTAATTTTCATTTTTACATTATTCGTGGGATAACCCCTTTAAGGCTGTGCACTGATAAATATAATGACTCTAACGTAGCATATATGGCAGACTAGATGAGATGGCAGAAAGAAGGAGCACCTCAGAGGTTCACCCTGTGTGATATATTTGTTGCATCTTTCTAGATATGTTAGACACTTTTCCTTATGCCTCCTCTTTGCAGGCTTTCTTTTGCACTGAAATAGTGGAGTTTAACATTAATAAATCCATTCCACCCATTGTGGACCATCTTGCGCAGTGTAAAAAGTGTCTAAAATACTTGATGCACGGTATGTGACGTAACTTGAGTGCATTTTGCTTAATAGATTATCCCCAGTGTTATTTTAAATGAATGTGCTTGTAGTTTTATATCAGGTCCCTGTGCACTACCCCAAGACCATTGCTATACAATGAACCACTGGTAAAATGATAGGAGTCCGATTGTGTCCAACACAGCAGAGCTGTAGCGTCGCTTGAGCTGACACACGAACATTTCATTGTGGCGCTTGTCAGTCTCTGAATCTCCTTAATAAAGTTGATATAAGAACTTCTCCCGGAAGTCATTTTGAGGATGTTGTTGCTACTTGTGCCTCTGTCCCATTCAGAGACACCGCCCTGATTGATTGTCACCTCCTCAGGGCTATGTCCCCTCATACAGCGATTACGAACCATGATCGATCATCGTAGAATATTTAGGCCATGGCAGAATCTATTTAAATTGGTGATAGGGACAATAGAAAGGAAAATACAAAAGGAGATAAACAGTAGCAATTAGATGAAAGCATAATACAGTGTTTGTAGTAAATCCAGCCCTGTTAAGGGCCATGTTGAGAGCAGCTATTATGCCATAAAGTGGTGCAGGAACATTTTGTGATTGTTTTTTCATGGTTTACTTTTTCATTTTTGTCTTTTATTTTTACATATTCATGAAACGCAAATTAAAAAATGCAGCATGACCAGAAACTGCTTAGCACTTAATATCTCATTCAGCATTAGTTATTAGGCCTCTCAGTTGTCTGGGATTCATCAGGAAAGAGATGCCTGTTTGGTTATCATTCCTGTGAGCTTGGGAGGACCTTCAGGACAAGCGACCTTTTCTTTATTAAAACAAATATTACTAGTTTCTGCCAGCAGAGGGCAATATAATATTCCTGCATGGTTCAGAGAGGTTTACTCTCAGGGCAGGAAACAAGTGACTATTGGCTATGTGACTGTAGGGGGACAGTGTCAACATAGGTACCAAGTGTGAACAGCATGCACGGATTACCCAAGTGAGGTACTGTTTGGAGCTAAGTGGGTATTGCATGACTACGAGAGCAGAGTACCAAACTATTTGACTTTATGAGGGCTTTATGACTCTACTTGGCCAAAATATGGTACCCTGGCAAAAGTAATGTGCCCAATGTGAACAGATAATGCCATACACTGTGCACTGTGTATGCCATCTGTGCACTACATACACTAACGGGTAATGTGTGGCACTATATGACCAATACCTGGGACTCTTTGGTCAACATGTGCACTATTTAGCACAGTATCACGCTATTTATATATGCCGGCTTATATGTTACTAGGGCAGGTCCTCATTTTCAAAAATGTATGTGATTTTCTGATTGGGCAGCACATGCCTGTCCCACTTTCCTCACGTTGCATTTATAAACTAAATTTTCTAAAATGAAATTTAGAAAGATGCAAATCAGCTCATATCAGCCAAATCAGACCCTTCTCTGAAGGAAGACTAATCCATCTGTAGACAGGCATTATGGGGTTTTTGCACGGTTTGGCTGATATTAGCTTATATTTTAGACTTTTTCCCATTGATCATTGCCTGAGATTGTCTCCATGTATCCACTGGGTCTCTTCAGTGAGAACCAGTTCCCCTTCCCCTTAAAGAAGAACTCCCACAAAAATTTTTATTCTCTGACCTGTTAGAAAGGTGCATGATATAATCTGTAGTGATTGTCATTTTCTTATCAGAGGCTGAAATTGAGAGTTTCCACTCTCTTCTTATTGTAGCTGGGTCATGTGACCAACTCCCTGACCTCCAACTGACCCAGGACAGCAAGCCAGTTACTTCTCTATTCATTCCTATGAGACTGAAAGTGAGGCTCCCATAGGAATGCATAGAGAATTAGACTTCCTGTCCACACATAAGGTGCTGTGTGAGTTGGTGGGTCTAATTGCTGGTCACATGACATAGATAAGAAACTTCAGGATGATATAACTCAAAAATTCAGCTACTGTTAAGAAAATGACATTCACTACAGATTACATCATGTACATTTCTAGCAGGACATGGAATAAAAAATTTTGCGGGAGTTCTTCTTTAAATGTAGAGAAAACACTTTATAGGACACCTAATATTAGAATGGCGTACAAAACTCTGCCTGAAATAGTTGGACTGACATGAGGGAAGTTAGATTCTGGTTGTGGCCCTGCAGGATCCGTCATCATACTGTTGTCACTCTGGAGCAGATACAAGATGCCATGATCTGTTTTACATCAGCCTGTGACAGCAGTGGAGGGAACAGAGGCTTCCATTACTTGCTTCTCAGGAACTGGTGCTGTAGGATGGCTCATAGGGTTAACCAACAGGCAGAGATCGTATACAATGTACTGGTCTCATATAAAAGGAACTGTACCCCTGGCATTGATGTTATACAACGTGTTAGTATGATCTTTATGCTGCTCACAGGAGGAGATTAAGATGAATATGCAAAGCAAAGGCAATTTTAGTGTCTAGGACAGTACCAAATAACCATGCAAGAGTAAGTGTACTGTAAGCATATGTTCATACATAGTGGAAATTCTGCAGATTTTCCTTGGATGAAAATGGATGAGATTTTTAAAGATAACCTAAGATAGGTCCTCAGGATAGGTCACCACAGTATCTGATCATTGGGGTGTGACTCCCGGCACCGCCACCAGTCAACTGTTTGAAGAGAGAGTTGCGGCCTCTTCCCAAGCCAGTGACGCCATGATCATTGGTCACATGGCCTAGGCACAGCTCAGTCCCATTCATGAAAATAAGGTTGAGATGCAACACCTAGCCTTGCCACTATCCAATGGATGGTGCTGTGCTTGGTCAGCTACATGGAGGCCTAGCCGCTCAAAGGAGATCCACAGCCTCTTCAAACAGCTGATTGGCGGGGTGTTGAGAGTCAGACTCTCACCGATCACATACTGATGACCTATCATGAGGACAGGTCATCAATAATAAACACTTGGACAAACTCTTTAACAAATCTCATCTCCACCCTGGGTAGGGCATCCACATAGAAAATTACCTGAGGTCGCAGATTGTTAGCAAATTTGTTGCAGACGTTCCCTATTATTGGGGAAGCCACAATCCTTGTTGCTGCAGATTTTCCTGCGAATTACTCACAAATAGGCAACTGGTGGATTTCAAAGCCATTGCTTTTTTAAAAAGAGGTTTTCTAGGGATGTGAAAAAATTCTAGCTTTCATAAAACCTGTGGAAGGAAAATTATTTTACACGAACGTAACAATCCATCAAGCTGTTGATTACGTAATCTGGGTTGTGCTCACGTGACTGCCTCGCTGGCTGCGGGCACTTCCATGATGTCTCGACCGGATATGGTCCTATGTCTTCTTGTTCACCTGCACAATGTACATGCAGCTGAAGACACAGGCGCATACGCGATTGAGACATCAGCAAAAAAGCCCAAAGCCAATCTATGATTTGGTATGGATTTCCCAGTTTGCGGATTTGCTGCTGAAGTTTTCTCTAGCAAATCTGACTCTTGTGAACTTACCCTTAGGCCCCATTCACACGACCGTATATTTGCGGGCCCGCATTACTGCGGACCCACAAATATACGGGGGCCGCCCGGCGTGTGTTCCGCAGAGCTCGGAACACACGCCGTACGGCCCCATTGAAAATGCCTATACTTGTCCGTGCGCACACAAGTATAGGACATGCTTCAAAAGAGCCGCGGCACAGAGCTAGCTCCGCGCCGCGGCTCCCGGCCCCATAGAGGTGAATGGGGCCGCATCTATTCCCGCATTTTTGCGGATAGATACGGCCCCATTCACACAGTATTCAGTCAGTATTTTTCATCAGTATTTGTCAGCCAAAACCACAAAGGGGTCTAAAACAGAGAAGAGGCACAAATCTTTTTATTCTACTTTTACTTTGTAGGTTCCACTCTTAGTTTGGACTTACAAATACTGATGTAAAATACTGACCATGTGAAAATGGCCTTAAGGTAAGTCCATATGGGTTAGATTTGCACCGATTTTTGCAGCAAATCTGCAAACAATCTGTAGGGAAAGCCACAAAAACTAATCTGCAAATCGTGTGGATATGGTGTGGATTTTCATGCAGATGATGTGAAAAAAAGGTAAAAAAAAAAATAGATTTCCAAAAATGAGCACATAACTTTTACTTTGTTCTCCATCTTGTCCCCAGGAGGTCATATCCCTTATATAAAACATACAGTTTTCCCCCTGGATGGTGTGCAAAGGCAACATCTAATGTAATGAGTGCATTGCTATGAAGCTGTCATTCCCTCCTTAACACATCCAAACACTGTGCCAAGTCTGATAGAAAATAACCAGCTAACAGGTTGACAGTTGTATAAAATAAATATACTTGTCTGACAAGCGTCTTGCATTCAACATGGTAGAAACAGAATTTTGTTTGAAATTACCATGTGTTTTTACCTTGATGCTCAGACCTCAGTGCGCTGTTTACATCGACGTGCTTTATTAAGGGGGAACCGAGTAAAAATGTTTGCTCTGCAGCAGCCAGCAGTGACTGACTTCCTGAATTATTAAGCGGTAATCTTAGTTTTATAGGATTTTGTTAAATAAAACAGACTCGCATCAAACGGAAAGAATTTCACTAAGCAACATGCGAATGGCATATGAATCAGCGATGAACACCGGAGCAGTGAATAAAGTCTCCGGCCATAAAGCAGGTCCTGAGGCGGATTCATAAGCTGTGTGAGCGGCAGGTGAAGGCAGTCAGGAGGCCCAATGGCTGTGCACAGTTTTCTTTCAACCATGTCCCTGAGTGGATGGTAAGATTCCCGCTCTTTTTTTTTTTTTTTTTTTTTTATAGATATCTTAAATAAAGTCTATGATGACAAAGAAAACTGTGCTTTAGAATTTATTTCTGTTGCTGTTATCACTACTACTGTAGAACTGAACAGTCTACTTAGTATTTCCACTGATTTTTTTTTTCATATAAAAATTGCTAAAAAAAAAAAAAAAAAGTTAGGCCCAGGTGCCTGAGGGGCTTCAACGGTTCTTCTGTCACATAAGAAGCCACCAGTTGTAGACTTGCACTGGGGTTGCCTAAGGGGCTTTAAGTTACACCTCCGCATAACAGTAGTTGTCCCCTATTTAGGACCCTGAAAATGGTTCTTATGTTGATCAACGTACATTCAAAGAATCATATTTATTTAACGGTATATTATTTTTGTTATAGAATCAATGGCCGTCAGTAAACTTATTTTTTTATCTACATTTATGCCTCCTTTGGGTTCATATTTTTTTGCTGAATATTGGAGAAACAGACACAACCACAAATAGCCAGATACAATATAGGCCTAAATATGAAGTAATTAAGGACAGAACTCTACCTTTCTGTCTACCTTTTTTCAATGCAATTTACTATAGCCTGATCAATGGCCCTGCTCTGGGTACAGTAAAAATAAATGACCATAGTTGTGCTGTAAAGGAGCTGTCAGAATTGGAGATGGTGCTGATTTATAACATATAGACAATCCTCTATGCCCTTTAAAGAAGAACTTTCATGTCCTGCTAGAAATGTACATGATGTAATCTGTAGTGAATGTCATGTTCTTACCAGTAGCTGAATTTTTGAGTTATATCATCCTGAAGTTTCTTATCTGTGTCATGTGACTAGGAATTAGACCCACCAACTCACACAGCACCTTATGTGTGGACAGGAAGTCTAATTCTCTATGTATCCCTATGGGAGCCTCACTTTCAGTCTCATAGGAATGAATAGAGCAGTTACTGGCTTTCTGTCCTGGGTCAGTTGGAGGTCAGGGAGTTGGTCACATGACCCAGCTACAATAAGAAGAGAGTGGAAACTCTCAATTTCAGCCTCTGATAAGAAGATGATATTCACTACAGATTATATCATGCACCTTTCTAACAGGTCAGAGAATAAAACTTTTTGCGGGAGTTCTTCTTTAAGTGAATTATTGAAAACATTTTTAACAACATAAAGTTGTCAACATATCCAAAGGTATTAACCCCTTCCCGACCAGCGCCGTACATGTACGGCGCTGGTGCGGTGCGGGGACATGACGCCCGCTCGCGGGTGCGGCGGGCGTCATGGCCGGCAAGTCTCTGCTGTTTCTAACAGCAGAGACTTGCCGCTACTTACCGCCATCGGCGGCGTCTTCTAGGCCCTTCTGATGCCGTGATCACACGTGATCACGGCATCAGGATGCGTCTGAACCCGGAAGCGTACGCTTCCGGGTGGTGTACAGTGGCCCCGAGTGGCCAATCGGGGTGTCTGTACACCATATGAAAACTGTAATCCTCGCTGGTGAGGATTACAGTTTTCAAAGTGCAATTCTTATTCTGGCCACTAGATGGCAGGCCAGGATAAGAAATGAGCAATTCATGAATTTATCTCAGTCTAGTAAATCCCTGATTGCTCATAAAGAAAAAAAAAAACATAATATATCAGCTCATATTTGAGCTTAAAAATAGTCAGAAAAAAAAATAAAAAAAAAATGTTAAAAAATATAGAAAAAATATATAAAAGTTCAAATCACCCCCGTTTCCGTATAATGAAAAAATCAATACCTAAATAACAATAAATATAGACATCATGGGTATCACCGTGACCGAAAACGCCCGTACTTTTAAAATATAAAAAAAAAATTCCAATACTGCGAATTGTGTGGCGGAAAAAAGCGTCCAAATGGCGATTTGACGTTTTTTGTCGCTTTTTTTTCTAAAAAAAAATCAAATAAAAAGTGATCAAAAAGTCATACACACCCCAGAATGGTATCAATAAAAACTTCAGATCGCCCGGCAAAAAATGAGCGCCCATACAGCTCCGTACACATAAATACCAAAAAGTTATAGGGGTCAAGATATGACAAGGGAAAAAAAAAAAAAAGGGCAGGGCATCAAAACGCAGGAAAAACTATACATATTAGGTATTGCCGGATACGTACTGACCAGTAGAATGAAAGTAACTGGTCAGTTTTAATGCACATCGAACGCTGTAAATAAGAAACCCGTAGAACTGTAGTGGAATAGCGTTTTTTTTTGCAATTTCACCCGATTTGGAATTTTTTTCCCGCTTCCCACTACACTATATACAATATTAAATGGTGGCGTTGGAAAGTACAACTTGTCCCGCAAAAAACAAGCCCTCATACAGCTATCTGAACAGAAAAATAAAACAGTTATGGCTGTTTGAAGGCAGGGAGCGCAAAACGAAAACGCAAAACCGAAAAAACCTCCGGGGTAGAAAGGGTAAATGCACCCCCCAATAGCACCCAAAACTTTACCATGTTGGGGTAAATTTTCCTCCCTTTTCACATTTGGTCTTGTTGCTTTCCTGGGACTGTTGGCAAAAATGATGTCAAGATTTATGATGGCACCCAAAAACTCATGAAGGCCAAGAATTTTCACTTGCTTTATGCCAAATTTGGGCATTCATAATAGCATTCAGAAAGCATTAAGAAAATTGTTTTACAGCAGCCACATGGGCCATAGACACAATAGTCTGGAGGGGCCCCGGTTGACTTATATGGGAGAATTTTCTAGGCATGCTTTGTGACCTGTGCAGAAGTCATTGTACGAGGAAAGAATAGATAAGATTTGTCAATGACCCATTGTGAATGGTGGAACCTGTCTTATCTATACACAGAGGTAATATTATTTCATTCAAGATTAGAATAATATGTAAGGCCCCTTTCACACTAGCAGCAGCATGGATCCGGCGGGTGAAGGGTCCGTGGTACCGGAACCGCGCTCCGGCCCCACACGTGTCAGACACTGTGAGGAGGAGGAGGGGGGGGGGGGTTTACTTACCTGTCCCAGCAGCTCCCGACCTGTCCAGTGACGAGGAGGAGAACCGCTGGAGGGATGGGAAAGTGCAAGGTGACGGATCCGTCATGAACTCCATTGAAAGTCAATGGAGGACGGATCAGTTTACCATTGTGTCACACCGAACGGATTCGTCCCCATTGACTTGCATTAGGGGTCATTCTGGATTCCTCTTGGTGCGGATGCCCAGACCTGGAGACTGAAGAGAACTGAACGGAATGTATTTAGGAGCATTCAGTTTTCTTCACTTCAGTTTTGTCCCCATTAGCAATGAATGGGGACAAAACTGAAGCGTTTTTTTTTTCCGGTATTGAGCCCCTATGATGGAGCTTAATACCGGAAAATGAAAACGCCAGTGTGAAAGTAGCCTAACTTTAGAAAAGAGATCTGACCAGTGTGAAAACTGCAGGATTTTTTTATTTAAATAAATGGAATACATGGAAAATTAAAAACAACATCGTCGAAAATTCTTTAAAAATATGTTAAATATAACATTGATTTAAACAGCAGGTCATTTTCTGATGACACATTTGCTTTAAACAAAAACCATAAAATCCTGCCGTTTTCGCACTGGCCACTATGAAGAATAATAGGCAACAATTCTTGGTCTGTACAGATCACTTTACTGCAGTTATCTACTTATCTATAGACAGGGGTGATATTACAGGCAGGATTAAAATAACAGATAAGACACGATGCACCATTCACATTAGGTGATTGTCAGAGCTTATCTATTCTTTCCTTGTACAATGACCACTGGACAGATCACAGAGCATGTCCAGAAAACTCCACCATAAAAGTCAATAGGGTCCCCTCCTAACCATTGTGTCTATGACCCATGTGGTTGCTGTAAAGCAATTTTCTTAATGCTTTCTAAATGCTGTTAACAACAGCTCAGGCAAGATGGTGGCCACCATAATATTGTTCAGGAAACAGAATTTTAAAAATCTACAATCAGAAAATAAAAAACAGATTAGCAGAAAAGGAGATGTGTGGCTATCTGGTTTTAAACAGCAGAAAAAAATGTTGGTGACATTTCCTTTAATACTATTTACAGCAATAAAGATAGAAAAAGCCATCTCTCCATAATAATGGATTCTTCCTGATTAGGGTGTACACAGATCACACTGCATGTCATCATTTCATGGTTTCTTGGTGAACTCAGGTAATGCACTAGGCCAGGGGTGCACCGCCAATGAGGCCAGGTGAGGCGATCGCCTCAGGCAGCACCAGGAAGGGGAAAGAGAAGGGCAGCGGAAGGGCCATGGGCAATGAGCACATTTATTGTGGCAAAGGGGTTAGGTTAAAGGGGTTGTCCCACGAAAAATATTCTACAGTTTTCAAACCAGCACCTGCATCTGAATACTTTTGTAATTGCATGTAATTAAAAATGTTGTATAGCTACTGAGTTATTCAATAAAATGTATCTGTATAGGGCCACTTCATTTCTTATTTCTTTGACCTATTCACTGAGCAGGTCGCACATGCTCAGTTTCAACTTTTAACTGTCTCCTGAGCTGTGATAGGGAGAGCATGGACACGCCCCGTGAGCTGTGATAGGGAGATCATGGACACGCCCCCTTAGCTGCAGCAGAAAAGACACTCCCCCTGAGCTGTCAGCTTGATATAAATCTAGCAGAGCCATGAATGTAGAGATCTCTGGATCTATGTGAGGTACAAGGCTGGTTCTAGCTTTGATAGAAAGATTTCTATGTACTATATGATGTCTGATTTTCATTTTTTACATTATTCGTGGGAGAACCCCTTTAAGAAATTGGCATTGGGGGGCGCTGTTTCAGTTTTCGCCTCAGGCAGCAGAAGGGTAGGTTCCCCCGCACCAGGCCAAATCTGAGTTTTAGGCTACGTAATATGTAATATGGTGCCCGTAGCCCACCAATGGCCTATAGTGTACATTTGTTTGCCTCTGATTTTATACCGATGCACAATGATTCATATGAACATTATGACACCCTCCATCACATCATATTAAATGTATTATCCCTACAGCCATTGCTTCTTGGAGAGAACAGTACCATGCTATCCCACAGGGACTTCATGTGCTGCTGTACTGGGTCGGTAAAAATCACAATGCTCCATGCATGAGCCCTAAAACTGATAATCCAGCATCGATAAATTCTGTATAATCTGTGGTTATATTTTCCTGTATAAATGAAGCCTTAGCATTGTTTTACCATCAAATATATATATAACGACAACGTTACAGTTTTTAAAGGGAATGGATATCCCCAGATAATGAATGGTAACATAAAAGATATACATGTTTTATTTATGCAAATAGTTTTCCAACAAACGAGAGGTTCTAAATTTTTAACTAATCTTTTACAATGGCTGTGAATGAAATCGGATCTCGCATGGAGATTAATAACATACATTGGATAAATAAAGGTGTCAATGTAGAAAGCCCCGCTAATTTATGTTCATGCTGTTCCCTGTATTAAATAAAATGTGACTATAAAAAACAAAACTGGAAAAAAAGAGACAACATACAGAGGGCACTGCACTAAATCTATATTAATAAAAGACAAATGTTTCCTTTGCTGAATATTTCTTGTATGTAAGGGGAGGGAATCCGGCAGGGAGGATACTTTGTATTACCAAAGGCACAGCAGACAAGAAACTATTGCTTCAACTATTGGGAAATGTCTGTTTCTGCATTACTTTGGCCCAATAGAAGCCGGACATATCCAAATTGTGATGGTGATTATAGACTCCTACCTGAGGCTCTCCAGAAACTCTAGAGCAGTGATGGCTAACCTCCGGCACTCCAGCCAGGGGTGTAACTATCATAGCAGCAGACCATGCGACTTCTATGGGGCCCAGGGCAAGAGGGGGCCCAGTCTTAGTTGGGATTATCTCCTCTTCTACTGGAGGTGAAAACTTGGTCAGGACTCTACCCTCTAAAGGAACAACTTTTAGCAAATGAAGCAGTGGAAAAATGTCCCAAGGGTCACTGAAAAGGGTTTAGGTTGAAACCCTTCTGTCCTGTGTGGGGGGGCCTGGTCTGATCCTTGCTATGGGGCCCTTACTTTCCTATGTACGCCACTGACTCCAGCTGTGGTGAAACTACATATCCCAGCATCTTCCATTCATTTCTATGGAGCTCTGAGAACAGCCAAGCAAGCGTACATCTTTGGAGTTGTAGTTTTACCACAGCTGGAGTGCCGGAGGTTAGCCTTCACAGCTCTAGAGCATGCTGGTAGTTGTAGTTTTGCAATAGATGGACAGCCACAAGTTGGAGATCTCTTCCTTGGAGGATATTGAGCCATCTTATACAAGCCAACCATTCATCCCTACCCTACATGACTGTTCATATAAATATATAACATAATAGACGTAGAAACCATTACAAAGGAGTTTCATGTACTTTGGATGCCACAAAAGTATATTAGTGTGAAGTTACAAGTGCGACAATGCACAGATTTCTAGTGGTTATCCAGTATTCATGGGACCTGATGATGTTGGGTTATCACATTTTCTGGATTGGATTATCTATTGGTCAAATATATTAAAGTTCCCTTCTCTGGTAAAGCAATTCCATAACCAGGGGCACTGCCAAGGCATGGCTAGAGGGAACGGGTGCAGTGTGTGCTCCATGTTCTGCATGTCTGGTAGACCCAAACAAGAGCCTCTATCGTGGCCAGAGTATTTAGATAGAGGACTAGGGTAGCTAATTTAATCTTTGGACCAGGAGAAGAAAACCCTCACTTGCCAAGAAGCCTCTTTGCTTTGGCCAGGGCATGTAGATGGATGACTAGGGCAGAAACGGAAATTGATGCTGTGTGTGATGAAAAGTCTAATTACAATGTTGTCCTTGCCACAGAGCATATTACTTATTATCTTCTCGCACATAAATGCCTTTGGGCATAAAAATGGATCAGTAGCAATGACCCCCCCCCCCCCCTCAAAAAAAATTTGGGTTCTCCAACTGTTGCAAAACTATATCTCCTACCATGGGTATACTAGGTGTAGGGGTTTTACAACAACCAAAGAGCCGCAGTTTGGAAACCATACACTAACAGAAGCAGCAAGAACTTATTTCTCAGTCACATATATATGGCTCGGATAAGTCGGGTATAGCCATATAGATCCTAAACTCTGGATCCCTCCTCAGTAGCAGCTTTATAAGTGCAGGAATCTGAAGTGGAATTTCAGGACGTGTGGAATTACAACTTCGGGAAACACTACTCTTTTAATGATTAGTTAAGGCGAGACTTGCGGAACGTCTATAATTATTCTTCAGAGTTTGGTTCCTAAGAAACACAGAAAAACCCCGGTGATTGTGTGACACCTGACAAAAGAATAATCCTTGATTAATGCTCCTGAATTATGAGGTAGAAGGCATTGTGATGGAACATGACAAGAGGTAATTGTAACTTTGCTTAAACTTATGCGAAAATGACAGTATAACTTTCAGCAACGCACACGGCACTTGAATGGTGCCATATTGGGATAATTAAATATTATTTATGAATATTATATGGAAGAGACACGTTATTTCTCATTAAAGGAATAGAAATGCTAATTTTAGCCCCCACATTTAAATAGGCCATTTCTGAATAAAAGTGCCACCAAGTTTATTTTTTCCTATTCTTTTCTTTGACTAATCGTTTATGCTTTTATATATTCTGGGGCCTTTCCTGGTTAATGCGACATCTAGAACAATATCTGTAGCATTGTGCTTTATTCATTGAAAGCCTGATCATTAGAATACATAAAATAGTCAATGGTTTATTACATTGCACAAATAATATTATATGTTTTGTGCACAAGAATCGCATTACTACTGTGTAAAGTGATTCCTAAAAGCCTAAATTGCAGCTGGTGCAGTCTGTGATTACATGATGGGAGGTGTAGTGCTGTGCAGCTTTGTGAGACGGTAACCCACATGATAGGTTCAACTAAAGCAGCTCAATGGATGGTGTAACACATGATAGGCTTAGATACACTGCTTCAGCAGCCAGTATCATATATGATAGGCTACCCTCACACTTGCAGGGGAACAGCCCGCCGGATCTGTGCTGGCGGAAGTCCGTTCCAGCCCCATTCACTATAATGGGGACGTGCTGGAGGTCTGGCCGCAGCACGACAAGCATGCCGAGAGATGGTCGGACAAAAACCTCAGCGTGCCGTAGTTTTATTCCGGCCGCCAGCACGGTGGACTTGCGGTAGCACGGATCCGGCAGGCTGTTCCCTCGCCTAGCCTTAGACACACAGGCTTGGCATAGGCTTATATCAACCAAGGGGAGTTATCAGGAGATTAGGGAACAAATGTAAGGAGGGCACGGGTTTTGAACGGCCTTGTATGTTCTTGTTTCGAATTCTCTGGCCAATGGGAAGCCAATGAACAGAGGAAAGAGGTGTTGGAGAAATAAGGGGAATGGTGTATTTACTGGTCAGCAGCACAGAGAATGGATTGGAGGGGGGTGTTAGATGGGAGGCATCAAAGGAAGATGTTGCAGTAGTCTAGGCAGGAGATGATGAGGGCATACCATAACATTTGTATTAACTGAAGCCTAAAGAAAGAGCGGATCTGAGAAATGCTTTTGAGACAGAAGGAGGTAAGGCCTTGGGTATGAAAGCTAGGGCTTTCGAGACTTATGGAAGTGTGGAGCTATTAACTGTGACTGATTGGTTTGGTGGGGGAAAGATGATAAATGCAGTTTTCTACATGTTGGATTTTCAAAGCCAGAGGAGAAGCAGGATAGCAGGGACGTAACATTTACAATGTTGTACAATTAAAATCTCAATCTAGTGTTGAATATATCGGTTTTCAAAGGGCAGAGCATTATGGGAGATGAATTCACCATTATGCATTGCGACCAATCAGTTCTTCACACAATCCTCCATGTGAACGATTCCATCAACAAAATTGCTGACCAGTGAATCTGTATATAAAAAGCCCGTCTCCCCGGTCCTTTAGAAGAGTGGTAAATGATCAGCCAAATTCAGCTGCTGATGCCATACACATGTAACTGGAGCCAAAAATGGATGACATTTTCCATCCTGTCTGGTCACATTTTTGGTAGACTGTAGTCTGCCGTTGGCCATCGCACTGCTCACACTATTTCTTTCAAACAATCGTTGACTGCAAAAGCTGAAAAAAATACAATTTTGGTGACTTTGGTCTCGTGTGTGTGGCCAGCTTTAGATCTAATGTGTTGGCTTACAGGACGGACAATGGATTTGATTTGAGCATTTATTTTGAGCTGAATTTTGAAAGCAGCGATGTAGCCGAATACAAAAACCAGTATGAAAAAAGCAGAGCAGATTATCTGCAAAATGACTCAACTTTGTGTAGAGTGGAAAAGCGGGCGTGCCTGGATGCAAGAAACCAGGAGAGAGCGCACAACAGGGTAGTATGTTCTGCACAATTTGATAGAATATGTAGAGCGCAAAAAATGGAGGCTTACCTTAAAGGGTTGTGATACACACAGGCACAGCCCTATTGAAAGCTTGTAAGAATAGGACGTATCGTCATCGGGTGTGCTGCCGCAGGAAACGTTTCCTTTGGATAGAGGTGCCCAATCCCGCAAGGAGAGATTCAGGTAGAGATTCGAAGAAGCCTGCTTCGGCGCACAAGAAACCTGGCATGAAAAACCTGATGAAAGGGGCCTCGGTTCCCCCGAAACATGTTATTAAAATAATTAAAAAAGAAGAATCTTCAGAATCTTGAGATTTCATCTGTGCTGGGTTCATTGTGCGCCGAAGCAGGCTTCTTCGAATCTGTTCCTCAACTTTGTGCAGAGACGTGGACTTTCAGATGTTGAAAGTGTTATCACTCTAGGACAAACTCCATGATTACTCCCCAGCGTTGTCCAGCTATCAATCTTCCTTCTCATGCTTAAAATCTTATTAGGATTTGCTGGTCTGAAGATCGTGTTTGGCCTACGCCTCTGGATCGACACCCTCATTCAATTATACGTCGATGATTTTGTCTATAAAGACATTTCCCTTCAAGTATGATTTGGATCATCCAAAAACAGAATCATTAGCTGTCACCCATTACTTTGCCGCACTATTAAGTGATCATCTCCCTGGTGTCACACATCCCACACATTCTGCGGCCAATATAAGAGATGGGTTTGGTAACCTGAAGACACCCCTGCCCCGTTCACCCCCCACCCCCCTGCCCTCTTCTCTATAGTCTCGTGCCTTGGCACCCGAGCGTCTCTTCACAAAAGCCACATTATTTTACAGTTCTCTTCTTTTCTTGACAAAGACTGCTTGTAGAAAAATAAATAAAGAAATGAGAAATCCAGATGGCTGCTTATATTTTTTTTTTTATTTACTGCGGTACTAAAACCACAATAAAAAAGCAAAGTTGAACAGACAGAGCTAATAATATAATTATTCAAAACACCTGCAAACACTGCAGATGGGCAATTTCTGTCTGCAGAATCATCAGAGAGAGACCGCCTTTCCATATGGGCAAATCCGGCAGCCTCCGAGTTTACTAAACTCTGTCTTTTGCCCTAAGAAAACCTGCGGGAAGCATATGCACTCTTTTTATAGCAGCACAGAAGTGTCTCTGTCGGCGTATTTATTTTAGATGCGTAACTTATCTGCGCTTCCCATCACCACCCCGGTTAATTTGTACACTTTATGCCAACGGATACACAAAACATGAGAACGTAAAAACAAAAACATTGCACAGACGATGCTGTTAGATTCATTAATGTGATTACATTACCTGCTCAGCCTCCAAGAATGGGAAAGGAGAGAATTTGCAAGCATTGAGCTCCTATGGGCGAAGGTCCAAGCACTCTTGGAGGGCATAGCTTGGTCACAGCGAGGGCTTGGCAGGGCCCATAAGTATTTTATAGAAGACATCCCACATTGATTAATGTTAACAGGACAGTGTCAACTTTACCCCTCCACACTTGGGGCTTAGAGGATTTCAGAGCTCTGCTTGTCTGCACTTAGGTATAAATTAATTAATATAATTTAGAAATAAATGGTGATTAGGGTGTATTTAGACTTCAAGGTTGAGATGCAATTAAAGCCACAGCTAAAACAAATGCATGCAGTTGCAGGTTTTTACAACTGAAACACAAATTATTTAACGTTTACCTTTAAATGCCGTAACCACACCAAAAACTGCAGCAAAACCACATGCGTTTTTTTTGCCTGCACCTGAACTTTAATATCTGAATGCACCTTAAGATCTGTCTTGCAGAAAGTCCGCACCTATTTCTGTGTGGATTTTTGTGCGTTTCCGCAACAAAAAAACGCATATGTTACCTGCAATTTTCAATGCAGATTTGGTGTGTCTTGCCACAGATCTCACCCTTGCATTGAAAAGGATGAGACCCACGCAAAAGATCCACACAAGGAACTGACGTGAAATAGCAAGGTGTACATGAGATTTGTCCCATACACTTTGCTGATACTGTATTATGCTGGGCATCTTATAGGGCGTAAAATACGGTATATATAAGCACTAAGCACTACTACTCATATCCAGATATTTAGGACAGGTGTGTTCTTAATCGTAACTCACCGTTAGGCCTCTTTCACACGGGCGAGATTTCCGTGCGGGTGCAATGCGTGATGCGAACACATTGCACCCGCACTGAATCCTGACCCATTCATTTCAATGGGGCTTTTCACATGAGCGATGTTTTTCACGCATCAGTTGCGTGAAAATCGTAGCATGTTCTATATTCTGCGTTTTTCACGCAGCCCTTGCCCATTGAAGTGAATGGGGCTGCGTGAATAACGCATTGCATCCGCACGCAAGTGATTCACTGATGGTTGCTAAGAGATGTTGTTTGTAAACATTCAGTTTTTTTATCACGCGCGTGAAAAACGCATCAAAATGCTTCGCACCCGCACGGAAAAAAACTGAACGAACGTACGCAATCGCGTGCGGATTGGTGCGGATGCGTGCGGATTTTCCAGAACGCATCCGGACTGAATCCGTGACTTCTCTCATTTCAGTTTTTGCCTCAGGCTGCAGAAAGACACTTACCGACCTCTCAGCTCCCCACGATCCTTCCCTCCACCAGGAGCCTTCTGCTCTCTACTTCACCATTCAGCCCTGCAGGCACAGTTCGTGCTACTAGATTGTGTAGGAGGAGCCTGGGAATCTGCCTGTGCTCCTCCCACACAGCGCTGCAGTGTGAACTGTGCCTGCAAGGGAGTGCAGGAGGTGATCATCAGGAACAGGACAAGGTGAGTAGTTACTGTTTTTAAATTTAAAACACTGAAGGGGCACAGAGAGGGCATTACTACTGTGAAAGGGGCATAATGTGGGAATAACTACTATGAGGGGCACAATGTTAAACTATGGAGGGGGTGTGCCAGAGAAAAGACCCGCCCCGGCTGCCAAACACGTTAGGCACACCACTGCTTCTTTCATTCGAATTCGGCAGCTATGTGCCCTAGCCGCTGCCTCATATCAAAGAATGCCCTTCCTGACCTGGTGATACAAAGACTAATTGTTTTTTTTTTCAAAGGTTTTATTTTAAGCTTGTGTGAGTATGTGTGGTGGGGAGGGGGTGCTGTGGGCACAGTCACTTCTAGATATGCCCCTGACTCATGTCTGTATGCCATGTGCATTCCTCATTTTTCTCACTCCTATCAATGGCAAGGGTTATTCTCACCAAGGTAGGAGTGAGAACTTAAAGTGGCCCTGAAAAAATACCTAAAAGTGGTCTCATGTTGTAGGAAAATCCAAATTGACAGAAGGTGGGACAATACAAGTAGGCAGGGCCAATGGAAGTAGGTGTGGCCAGAAATACCTTAGGGCAGCACAAAATACCACCCCAGCAGAACCAAATACCGAAGTGTAGCACAAAATACTACAACCCCCGCCGCAGCATTCAACTTGCATCAGATTATTATGTGTCTCTTCTATGAGGGTGAGGAGGACTTAGACAGTGCCCTGAGTATTGGCCCACCAGGAAATTGGCCAATTCACCCTTGATTATATATATATATATAGTCTGTGTGACTGTCTTTAATCTAGTTCCGTTATCCAGTTCATGAACCAGTACACTCAGGATGATCACAGACTTCTGCTACTTACATTACATTTCTTACTGAAGGCTATAGAGCAGTGGTGGTGAACCTAAGGCACGTGTGCCAGAGGTGGCACTCAGAGCCCTCTCTGTGGGCACCCGCATCCTGGAAAAAGTCTATGGTGTACCAATATGCCTTAGACTTTGTCTGCTATTTATCAGCGCAGGACGCATTATGAACAGCACAGTACATTGAATGTACAGTAGGAAGGCTATTATAGCTAAATGATAAAGTACACGAAAGATATACTGTATTGGTATTCTGGTTAAATGCCGTGTTGGCACTTTGTGATAAATAAGTGGGTTTTGGGTTGCAGTTTGGGCACTCGGTCTGTAAAAGGTTCCCCACCACTGGTATAGAGTCTCCTTGGAACGGCTCTTTAAAAAGTATAGCTTTGAATAAGTAGAATAAACAATTTGCTACATTGTGTCCATCAGATACTATTATTTATGCAATAATTTTATTCATATTTGCAAAAAGTAACAAATTTGTAGCTGCCCTCTTCGTTCTCTTAGATCTTATTAGTCTTAATTAACGAGCAAATGTACTGCTTTTAAAAATACGCTTCTTTAATTTCACTGGTAATAGATTCCTGTTGTTCATCCACTTGACAGGGTTTTTTTTTTTATCTGTCCATATTTCTGGTGGGACTTGAGTTTACACCATAGACACCAGTACCACAAGCCTGTGAACCGGCGTCTGACCTCTCCTTAATTAGCACGCCATTGCCCTCTTTAACGGCTTACAAGTAACACTTATATACATTTTTAAAAAGTCTTAATGAGCCATTCTTGGAATTAAGTGGTTGTATATAGATTACCGGGTCTTGTCTTGGGCTGGTATATGTTTTTATTTGTGACAGACCCCCTCCTTTATGGCTTTGCTATGTGAAACTCAGATGGCAGTGAGCTTGTGCGTGTCTGAGCTGCCTCGTCAGAGGATACCAGCTAATTGCTAGTCCTAACAGACACAATTAGTGGCCACAGTCCCTTTAGGAAGGCCTGGGCTTTCACACAGGTAACAACTATTATAGAAAGGAAGAAACAAGTCCCATTTAAAGAAAGCCATGAGACAGCTATGTCATAGTCTGCCAATTATATTCTGCTGGTCGAGAATACATTTAAAGAGACATGACTCAACATCCAGTCGAGTCAATACTGGAACTGTACATTATTAACTGTACTGATATAAAGTAGCGCACTCACTGACAAAAAAAAACCCAAAACACACCCAGATAGAAATGTCGGATTACTGCAAAACTCAGCATCCAGTTATGTCTCAGGTAGATAAGTAAATGATTACAGGTCTGGTCTGATTAGACACTGGGTCTTGCTAGAGAGAGTGTAAAAGTGCTTCGCCCATTGTTAGATGAAAAAGCTCTCAGAGGCTACTTTTGGATAGTGAGATCATTGACGGCTAGACATGCCTCTATGATGCACTGGAAGACATTTTGTCCAGCTAACAGACTTTGAAAAGGGGTGCATCACTGGGCTGAAAGGCTCCACACGGCCCAGGGGGGACGATTTCATCTGCATACAAGCATGAGCAGCTCCCACCATCCAGACACAGGTGGTACGATCTCTGATCAAACCATTTCCAGACACTTAGTCTCCATTCACACGTCCTGTTTTTCTTTCCTGATTCGATCCTGATTTTTTCAGGACCCATTGAAATGAATGGATCCAGATCAGGATCAGGATTGAATCAGGAAAGAGAAACAGGGCGTGTAAATGGAGCCTTACCAGAAGGAGATTTGGTGTCCCAGCGCCCATTATATGTCCTGTCATTGACTGCTAGCTACCGTCACCGTTGTTTGCAGTGGTATTGTAAATGAGAAACCCGGACTGCTATGGATGGACTGCTACGTATCGTCTTTAGCGATGAATCCGGGTTCTGTTTGGGATCTGTCTACGGTTGGGTTTGAGTATGGAGGTCTCATGGTGAGCACTTAAATCCTGCCTTTGCTGTGGAGTGACACATTGCCCCAACTGCTGGTGAGATGATCCGGGGAGCCATCACATACATTTTGCGGAACGGGTGCGGACCTATTCATTTCAATGGAGCTGCAAAAGATGCGGACAGCACACAGTGTGCTGTCCGCATCTGCACTTCCGGTCCGTGGAAAAAGATAGAACATGTCCTATTCTTGTCTGTAGCCACAGACAAGAATAGGCATTTTATAGTGCCAGCACATGGCCGGTAAGCATGTTTTGCGGATCTGCAAAACACATGCGGATGTGCGGAATAGATGAACTCTATCAGCCAATATAGCAAATATGTAAGTACAAACCTGTGCTCCATGACGCTCACTGGCTTCCATGAGTATTTTACTGCAGTTTGTAGCACAGCGTCGAAGGAATTGAGTATGAAGATAAAACTTACATTTTCGGATTCAGCAACACTTACTCTAGTTCAGGGGTGTTTCAGAGGTTCCCTTTACAACTAGATTTTGTGGCCTTAGATTTTCTCTGACATTTTATTTTTGCAGGACACTAGGCTGCCAGATTTGGCGGCTATGTTCAAAGCTAGGAGGGAATGGAGGCAAGGGCCCTCCTACTGGTCTATTGTGTCCAAGCCATAAATTATAGTGGAGTGGCGATCCTTTTTACTGCATCGGTAGAATACAGACGGTTAAAGACTTAGAAATAGGGAGGTGTCTGATTTTAGATGTCCTCATGAAGGGTCCTCAATCCAAGTAAGACATGAAGTGTCTCTTTATGAGGATCAAGTCGGCAAGTGGTCTTTGGACAGAACTTTAACACTGTCACAAGGCCCCAGGATAGGGGAGGTTACAGAGACAGCTGACCTATGGTGGTGTGGCCCTTAATACTATAGCTACGAAGCTTGTCTGGTGGATGTCCACATCCAGCACACCCCAGGCCATGCAGAGTTCACCTACTACAAAAAGAGCTGTAGATCTAGAATAGATAGGTTTTATTTAAAAGAGGAGGCCGTCTCTTCTACAGTGTCCTTTGTTGAGGTGGAGATCTCCAACCACTGTTTAATTTTATTTTCTCTGAATGTTACATAGGGTCCCTCGGATAGGGAGAGGCTTAATTCATCTATCTTGGAAGAAGCAGAGATAAGGCGGTCTTTTAAGGATGTTCTTCAAAGCCAGGTACCATTAGTGGATGTTTGTAGCAGTAAGTCAGAGTGGTGGGAGATGTTCAAGAAAAGAGCTGGGAAATTCTTCAGCTACAGTAGCTCAAGAGTTTGGACAGGTATCATTTGTATCAGGGCTTGAGGAAATTCAAGCATCTTGTCTTGACTGGAGGCAGCCACGAGGATATCTCCAGAGTTAAATCTTTGCTTAGGAGGTCTCAGTATGATAGACATTCATCTTTTTTTTTTTTTTAAAGGGATTACAGGAAGTACCACTTCCCTGACCCTTAAAGAAACTGCAAGATGTCAGTAAGTAGTAAAGTGGTCACAGAACTGGTTCTAGTACAGGATACCTGAGAAGATCCAGATTAGGGATCCTGGAGCTCATCAGATCCTTTTTTTCATACCTCTTGAGGAAGACGGGTCTAGATTGGGATGTGATGACGACTTCCCTGGCTGAAACTGTCCCTGACCCAGGAATAGACCGCTCTCATTGTTTTGACAAAGATGATCTGGGAAGAGGAAGTTGGATTGGCAATCGAAGGGCTTGCCCTCAAGAAGTCACCAGGTCCAGATGGCTTAACATCTGAGGTCTATAAGACCTGGTGGGGGTGCTGTTTCTGATACTGCAGATTTATGTTTTGTGTTGCTAAGTAGATGAGGATTTAGGGGTCGCAGGCACTTAACTTAAAGAGAACCTTTCCCCTCTCCTGACATGCCTATTTTAATAGTTTCATGCATTTACCATGTAATAACTGGAACATCTATTCTTATGTCTGTATATTGTTTCATTCCTTTATTATTCATACTAGAAGTTATGCATGAATTGCTATTAGCCTTCAGTAAGGGTACAGAGGGGAGGTGACCAGTTGGGGGTGTGTACCTGCACAGACTCACTCTATCCAATCAGTGCTGCCATGTTCATGTGTGCAGGGACACCCCCCCAACTTGTTACCTCCACTCTGTACCCTTACTGAAGGCTAATAGCAATTCACCCATAACTTCTAGTTGGAATAATAAAGGAATGACACAATATACAGACATAAGAATAGATGCTCCAGAATTGTCATTACATGGGGATTGCATGGAGATATTAAAACAGGCATGTCAGGAGCGTGGAGAGGTGCTCTTTAAGCTTTGTGTGTGATTTGTGAATGTATCGTACCGTTTATGTAACAGGTTTGGATATATTGTAAAGACCTTGGGCCGCTCTAGACTTTTTAATGCAGGCTATGGACCAGCACCAGGACTGAGTGTGGAGTTGGGTTTAGTATTTTTGTGTGCTTTCACAAAAGTCATATGGCTGTGGTTTTTGGGCAGCTAGATAATTTAGTAAGTCTGTTTTACAGTTAATGTTAATGCTATTATTTGTGGTGTGATATTTAAGGGGGGAGGGTCTGGGTTGTGTTAAGTGGGAATGAGGCTGGACCAGTTGATTATATACACACACCTATATTCTGCTGTTAATTTCATGCATTTAGTTATGTTGGACTTTGGTTCTTTTAGTATTGTTATTCTATTATTGTAATGATTCATAATTCATATAAATTAAAGATCTACAGGATGGAACTCCAGATCAGTACAGGATAAGTAATGTATGTACACAGTGACTCCACCAGCAGAATAGTGAGTGCAGCTCTGGAGTATAATACTGTATGTAACTCAGAATCAGTACAGGATAAGTAATGTAATGTATGTACACAGTGACTCCACCTGGAGAATAGAGAGTGCAGCTCTGGAGTATAATACAGGATATAACTCTGGATCAGTACAGGATAAGTAATGTATGTACACAGTGACTCCACCAGCAGAATAGTGAGTGCAGCTCTGGAGTATAATACAGGATGTAACTCAGAATCAGTACAGGATAAGTAATGTATGTACACAGTGACTGCACCAGCAGAATAGTGAGTACAGCTCTGGAGTATAATACAGGATGTAACTCAGGATCAGCACAGGATAAGTAATGTAATGTATGTACACAGTGACTCCACCTGGAGAATAGAGAGTGCAGCTCTGGAGTATAATACAGGATGTAACTCAGGATCAGTACAGGATAAGTAATGTAATGTACTGTATGTACACAGTGACTCCACCTGGAGAATAGAGAGTGCAGCTCTGGAGTATAATTCGGTATGTAACTCAGGATCAGTACAGGATAAGTAATGTAATGTATGTACACAGTGACTCCACCAGCAGAATAGTGAGTGCAGCTCTGGAGTATAATATAGGATGTAACTCAGGATCAGTACAGGATAAGTAATGTATGTACACAGTGACTGCACCAGCAGAATAGTGAGTGCAGCTCTGGAGTATAATATAGGATGTAACTCAGGATCAGTACAGGATAAGTAATGTATGTACACAGTGACTGCACCAGCAGAATAGTGAGTGCAGCTCTGGAGTATAATTCGGTATGTAACTCAGGATCAGTACAGGATAAGTAATGTATGTATGTATGTACACAGTGACTGCACCAGCAGAATAGTGAGTGCAGCTCTGGAGTATAATACAGGATGTAACTCAGGATCAGTACAGGATAAGTAATATAATGAATTTACAAAACGACTACAGAGTATAAGCTGTAAACTGAAGTTCAGATTTAATTGTACAGTAGAGTATTTTCACCAGTACATCAACAAATTAGTAGGGGCCCCACAATTCTTCTTCTAGAACCAATTTGACTCTGGGAAAGAAATGGATTATTTTATGTCCCGGATTTCAGGTCTGGCAGCAAGTACAGGGCTGTGGTGACGGCACCGTTGTTCCTGTAGACCTGCACATGAATAATAATAGTCTGAAGTGTCAAATTTAATAGTGTATATAATAAAACCTCATAGTCTTATTTCAATAGCTGAGCAAAGCAATTCTGATTCCGAAACCCAGGTCAACTATTTTTATATCCACAAATGGTGACTTTCTCATGAGCAGATGGTACGCGAGAATAAAGAGCCAGCGTAGGTTTTCATTTAAGGAGAAATTCTATTTAATATGTTTGGAATAAACTACCCACCAAGTCAGGCATGGTGGGGCGAGGGGCGAGGGCGCAGGGGGGGCTTGTGTTACACTTAATTCATCCAGAATTATGACCTAGTTGAATGTGATGGCATTAAGCTTGCCAAACTATTCCCTCATTTCCTTCTCGGTATTATACGTGTCAAGTCATTTCCTCATTTGTTTCCTTCGTTTAACTGTCAGAAAATGAGAATTAGTCAGTTCTGCCGTCTCTGAAGTTGCTAGTGAGGCCTCTTGTTCTCCAATGACTCTAGTGTCAGAGAGGAAGAATTGACAGCAAGGTTACTTCGATTGGGACGTTAACGCTAAATTGACTGCAACTTCTGTAGTAAAATTTCTATTCATTCAGCCTCCTGAAATTGCTTGCAAGGTCGTTTATATATTTTATGCTTTTGGTGAAATGCAGCATTTACAGTTTCCATCTTCAGACCTTTGACCACTGATGCATACATGTACCAAGTCTTTTGTGAAGGGCTTTCTATTTTTTTTGTTTTTTTGGATAGTGAACATTTCTGTAATGTCCTAAAATTCTTGTGTTTTAAGTCCTTGCCGGTTCCAATGATCTCTTGCTTGCAGTCAGCGGGTAAAAATCCATTGAGACCTAATAGAACGAAGACTGGAATCACACATGCAGTTATTTAAAGCAAAGCCTGAAATGAACTCAAATGTGATAGGAAATACTGTACCAAGGAAAGATGTACTGTATACGTCTCCATCCTGCTAAAAATAAAATCTGCATTGAAAACTGCATGTGTGCTTCCAGTCTAATACATATCAGTAAAGTGCAACAGGTGCTTCATAAATATGGCGCTCATTCTGACATATTTGCCATATTTCTAAAGGGCTCACGCACATGGCCGGTGTCAGCCCGTGGCTGTATTGCAGCCCACATATGGCGGGTCCACAATACACGGGCGCCAGGCGTGTGCAGCCCGCTTCACGGATCGCGGACGCATTCACTTCAATGGGTCTGCAATTCCAGAGATGTGGGACGGAGGCACAGTGCTTCCGTCGTGTTTCTGACCGTGCCTCCGCACTGCAAAAAAAGTAATGCATGCACTACTTTTTTTGCGGTGCGGACCTTCGGATGCGGATCGTGGACCCCATTCAAATGAATGTGTCCGCAATCCGAATGCGGCAGCCCCACTGTCAGTGACCGCAAATTACGGTCCACAGCACGGGCACTGAACGCACACTTGTGCATGAGCCCTAACTGGCATGAATGCATTACTGAATCTCCTGCTTCCCATCTATTACAAAACTGGCTGCCTACAACTACCACTAGAGGGAGCTCAGTGCATCAGAATGCATACTATAATTTGTTTTCACCAGGCTCCCCCTGGTGGTGGCTGCATGAAAATGCAGTGTTTTCACATGTGAAAATGAACAAGGGGTTCAACATTGTGTCCCCTGCTCTCCAAATCCTCTAGCAGTTGTGTGGCCTGCTTTCATTAAAGGTATGCCCTGCAGTGCATCAGTGCTCTCTCTTGTATCTAGTAAAGTTGGAAATATTCAGGATAAGTTTTCACCCTCAGCATATATAGAGATTTACTAATGCTAAGATTTAGACCAGGAATCAGCAACCTTCGGCACTCCAGCTGCTGTGAAACTATAACTCCCATCATGTAAACACGCTAAGCTGTTCTCACAAGTCCCACAGAAATGGATGGAGCATTCTGGGAGTTGTAGTTTCAGAACATCTGGAGTGCTGGAGGTTGCTGATCCCTGATTTAGACAGTGTAAACCTAAACTAAACAGTCTAAAGACATGGCAAACTTATCAGAGTGGCTGATGCCAAATGATATATTTGGCGCTTCTTTATAAGAGAATTTTGCCGTTTTGTTGCACAGTGTCACAACGTAAGTCATGCCATTACTGTCAGATCACTTCTCTTTCAACTTGCCAAGTGAGGTGGAAAAAGTGTTTAAGACACTTAAAAAAGTTGTCCAGGATTAGAATACCATGTCGGCTTTCTTCCAAAAACAGCACCACCCCTGTCCACAGGTTGTGTGCAGTATGGCAGCTCTGCTCTATTGACTTCAACGGAGCCAAGCTGCAGTACCAGACACAACCCATGGACAGGGGTGGAGCTGTTCTTAGAAAAAAGCAGCCAACACTTAACAAATGTGGTGAATAGCATGTGCTGCAGAATTCAGGCTCAATCTGAGTCTGAATTCTGTTGCATTTTCACTATTAAATTTAACATCATGTTTTTTTCCCCCTCTAAGGCCTCTCACACACGACCGTGGAACACGGTCCGGTACGGGCCGTGAAAGCCCGGACCGTGCTCCCTCTGAGGACGGGAGCGCACGGCGTCATTGGTTGCTGAGGCCGCCGCTGTACAGTGAAATACTGTACACGCACTGTACAGCGGCGACCTCAGGAAGCGCACGGCATCATAGCAACCAATGACGCCGTGCGCTCCCGTCCTCAGAGGGAGCACGGTCCGGGCTTTCACGGCCCGTACCGGACCGTGTTCCACGGTCGTGTGTGAGAGGCCTAATGGGAAGCACCATTATTATGCTTTATTTTCATCAATCCAAGACATCTGGAAACATTTAAGGTTACAGTTTTTATGGCAGTTTTTAAGCCATAACCAGAATTGGATTCAGAAGGCATGGGAATATATAAAAATAGGACTTGTACTTCTCCATCCGGCTGGATCCACTCTGGGCTTTGGCTTAGACAACTCCATCCGTGTGTATTTCCAGCCCAAGTGTTAAGCAGCTGAACGTGAACATCCCCTTTAAATAGATTCAGCATAAAAAACATTCTAAAGTAGTAGCAGATTTCACAACTTAAACAACTGAAACCATGCATTATCCTCCTTACAAGTTCACTTTCCAGCGCAGACACATTTTCCTTCTACCTTTACTCGGTCGACTCTTTAATTCCGTTCCCAAGCCTATTTGTCACTTGGCGCTCTCGAAGTTTGTTTTTTTTTGTGCTAATATTATTTGTTTTAGAAGGAAATAAACATATAGATTGTCAGGATTAGAATAATACAGACCGTGCATTCAGGCTGGAACAAGTCTCGTGTGTTTTTTTTGTTTTTTTTCTGTAATGAAAACCTACCAACTGTTGCTACCTCTCATTATCCCGTTCGCAGGAATAAATGTCACAAAATCAGGGCCTACGTTTTGTAATCTTGTGCCTGGTGACATGTGTTGAGATTTTTGGGATGCATTTTAAAGGTTTCTGTGACGACAACAAGGCTGTTTTCTTTGTCAGTGTATATTCTGTCATTGCACTCTACCTACTCATGACACAATGTCATATCTGCCGAAAATCGCAGACACTTCTTATTTCCCCTGACAGATTTGTCAAAGAGTTTGCATGTCGTGCGGGATTTGGCCAAGAGATAAAATGATTTTTCTTTGCTGTTGGTTTGTAAACAGTGGGAAGGGATTTGCTTATTTTAAATATTTAGTATGAATTGCTACCTCATTAAAGTGACTCTGGGCTTCCTGAGAAAGCGTGAGGTGCTAGATGGTTGCTGACTGACAAAACAATTTCTTCAGATGCATCTTAGCCTGCTTATGCACGTTTATCAGGAATTAAGATGTCTGGGTGCTCTGGAAGAAGGTGCATTTAGTAGGGGTCATCATAGAAATAGTTAAAACATATTCACAAACTCTTTGTTTTACTGTATTGTGGTTTTGATTTTTAGTCGCGTCGTGACATCTCTTCCATATTCTGACAGATCTCATAGGACCCCATAGCCAAACTTAGTATGGGCCCCCCCATCCCACCTAGTTTCCCTATACATCCCTGTGCATCAATCACTCATATGCAATGCAGAATGCAAAGTGCAAAGCCCCTGATTTCTGATTAATTTAATACTAAAAAATCATTAAAAAAATTGTAATAAAAAAAGTCCAGAGATACTTCAAAAATAAGGCACTCATTCTGAACCCCATACTGTATTTTTAATGGGGCCTAAATATATTGATAAATCTGCATCCCTTCTATTAAAAAGCTAGCTCCCTGCAGCCACCACTAGAGGAAGCTCTGGGCGCAGGAAGTGATGTAGTTACAGTTGACTGTAATTAGAAGCTGTAATCATTTGATTGCACTGAGCTCCCCCTTGTGGTGGCTGCCTGAAAACGTAGTGCTTTTACATTGGGAAGAGAAAGAAGAAGGAGTTTAGTTAAACTCTTATCAAACTGATAAGAATATGACCTAAATGAGTGTTTATGAGGTCAGGAGATCAGAGATAAGGCTTCATATGAGCCGTCAGCTGATGGAACTCATGAGCTAAAGTCTGCAAATAGACTGATTTTTAGCCTCATGTGTCACAAACACTTCTGAAAACTTTTAATAGTGTCCAGTTTTTTTTCTTAAGCCCAAAATGTGTAAAATGCAGTCATAAAAATTGCCCCAAATGTGTCCATAGCCTTTAAAGGGGTTTTCCTGGAGTTAACTACTGATGACCTATCTGATTGGTGGGGGTCCAACACCCAGTACCCCCGCCGATCAGCTGTTTGAGAAGGCACCTGTGCTCCCATGAGTGCTGCGGCCTTCTCTTAGCTTTTCCTAGGCCAGTGACGTCACGTTCATTGGTCACATGGCCTAGGAGTATCTCAGCGATTCAAGTGAATGGGGCTGAGCACGATACCAAGCACAACCGCTGTACAATGTACGGCGCTGTGCTTGGTGAGCTGCGAGAAGGTAGCAGTGCTCACAGGAACACCGGTACCTTCTAAAACAGCTTATCGGCGGGGGTCCCGGGTGTCAGATCCCCACTGATCAGATACTGATGACCTATCCTGAGGATAGGTTATCAGTAATTAAATCCCAGAACCCCCCTTTAAATATTCCCTTCATGATACATCTTCTTTTGAGCCATAGACAGTGTAGTTTATGCAGATTTTCTGGACAGATTATTGTGCAGTTTTTGCTGTTTTCCCACACCAAAACCCACACGTGTTACTTGTGGATTTTGTTGCAAATTTTGACACAGATTTTCCCCAGATCTTTCCCTTTGCATTGCAATGGGGGAAATCTGCAGGAGGCAAAAGCCAAATTTCCTCATTTAAGGGAACAACTTTCTTCCAGGCCCCAAATCCTGCACTAACAGTAACTCCATGGATCAATGACCCAGTAATCTAGGAAATATAACCTGTAATCTTATTAATGGCTTCCAGGTCCCATTTGACCTCTTTCATTGATTTTGTGAAGGTAGACCAGTAGAAATACTGAATTTTCCCCTCACAGTGTTATGTCATTTGTATATACATGTATTTAATGCTATACAAATATATATATATATATATATATCTCAGCTTTGTAAATGCTTATGCAGCTGTATAGAATGTCTATATCCTGGTATTGTGTCCAAGATGCTGCGGTGCAGTGTCACAAAGGAATGCGTGTATAATGCTTATCAGCTTGCTGGGGAAACAAGACTGTGAACAAAGCCCCCACCTTTTCTATTGTGATAATGTGAATGTAATTTTTATATTATAATTTTATACCTTTTTATATTATATTTTTATACTTTGTAACTTTTATAAAGCTTGCGTATAATATATGTATATATTTAACTAGTCCAAGATGGCCCCCGTACTCTTATCAATATGACTTTTTCAGGCTAGTGACGTAGAATATCATTCTAGAATGGAATGCAACTTCTATCCAAATCAAGAATTATATTGTTTGCTATTTGCATGCTTACGCCCCCCTTTCCTTTTTGTATCGAATAAGTACGTGTGTTAATAAAGGAAAAGCCCAGAGGCTGTAATGATTTTGCCACAAAAGCACGGCCAAAGGACTTAATACTGGAATCATAAGTCTGTGTTTTGTCCTTAATTATTGTGCGCACCCGTGTTCAAAACAATTCGGAATGACTGACTGAATTCCAGAAAGGACAGGTTTAAGTCCACCTCAACAATTTCACCATCACAACCTCATGGCAGAGAGCTCCACAGTCCGACTGCTCTTACAGTAAAGAATCCTTTTCTGTGGAATCCTCCTTTCCTCTAGACATGGTGAATTATACCAAACTGACCAACTATATTTCTGGTTCATGCCAGTCTTTTTTTTATATTCCAATCTTTTTGCAGCATAGGAATACCAGATTACTGCAATGTTATCTTACTACTCTTTTTAAAAAAAGCAAGAAATTTACAAAAACACAAGGAATATTTCCCCTGAAAGCAATTCTTCTTGGATTTGTCTTCTATGACTGGTTAATGTATCCAGGGTCCTGTCATTACCTCTTTCAATTCACGCTTGCCATTATTCTTGTGTGATGAATTGTAGGTTTAGAAGCCACTTCATCACCTCGTCAATCTCTTGACAATCCTTTCAGACATGAGTCCTAAGAAAATATTATCTTTTCAGCATAGAAGCCTTAATCCAGGTCCCTGTATTTTATCCGATTGTCTGATCACCATCAATTCATCATTAAAGCTACTCGAAGGCAATTTCATGTCCCTTTAATATAACATTATTAAATGTTAAAAATCTTCCCGTTAACTTTACACATTGCTAGACAATTACGGTAGGTACTGTATAGGGATGCACAGCATCACTACCCTATTCTCTATGGGGGTACAGATGTAGGCTATGGATGTATACACAAGGAAACATCTCCCAACATATATACTGACAAGTCCATAGCCTTGAAGAGGTTGGCCTATTTTATACATTGGGGTCATATCATTAGGATATCCCCCCAATGTCTGATCTCTAGTACAGAGCCTGCAAAGTAAAGGAGACTGGACAAAGCATGCATGGCTACCCTCCATTGATTTCTATAGCAGTACCGAAAACAGCCGAGCAGCTCGCTCAGATATTTTTTCGAAGACTCATAGAAATTAATAGGACGTTCACTGCACAAGCGCTGGCCACCACTTCATTCACTTCTATGTGGCTGACTGAAATAAACAAGCCAGTACTTGACTTTCGACACTCCCACAGAACTGAATGTAGGGCAGCTGGTCATGCTCTGTCCGCTCTCCTTCACTTTGCAGGCTCCGTTCTATGTATGGAGAAGAGACCCACGCCTACTAGACATTGGGGGCATATACTAGCAACATGCTCCCAATGTATGAGATGTGTCAATCCATTTAAAGGGGTTGTGCCACTAATATAAATGTATCCCACCCAACAGAAAATGCTGTTCTATCACTTTCTCCAAATAACACCATTTATCAAAACTGCCTTATCCTAAAGTTATTAGCCTAACACTGCACCCTGTGCCAAATCTGTTTTGATATTCAGTTGCTGTAGCTTACGTCCAGCATTGGAGCTTTGTAATACAGGACGTACAAGAGTCATTGGTAAGAACAAGGGGTTTGGTTTGTGTCACATGATCTGCTGATCATGTGACAAATCTCACTGTCATAGGACATGATGAGACAGCAGACACATGACAAACCTAAAGAGTAGTATTCACGCTAAAAAGCTGCAATTAAGGTAAATTTGAAAAAAAGAAACAAAACAAACATAATCCAAGGGGGGATGAGAGCTAGAGTAATTGCTGAAAATAAACCTGTGTAAAAAGTAGTTTATGGCACAACCCATTTTCAATAGACAAATGGATGTGAAAGAGGGAGCTTGCAGCCCCAGCTGCAGTGCAAAGCATAGTCCACCGTCTTTCAGTCCACCGTCTATACAAAAATATAGTTGACTATCTTCTAGAAAATACAACTTGAATGTCCTACATCAGTGTTTCTTAAGCCTCTCATCCTCCAGTACCCCAAGTTGTGATTTGAGGATAGCCCATAGAAACAGAATGTGTGTTGTAATTCCTGATTCACAGACAATAATTATATCACTCATCTAATACTAAGGAAAACCTAAAACATGACCTGTTAGGGGTACTCAAGACCTTGAGATGAGAAAATTTGGTCTAGAAAATTTATAAAGATAAGGAGACCTTTAAGGTTCTCCAACATTTTGAAAGTTAAATTTGGTGTTAAATTGTGCTCATCGCATTGGGATTCACAACAATCTATATCTCAAATGAAGTTACTAGCGTGTGAGAGGAAACCAGAGAACTCAGGAGAAATCCTCACAAACATGGGGAGAACATACTTCATGTGGTTCTTGGTCAGTTTTAAACCCATGACCCCACTAGTTCTAAAAACTGAACCACCCTGCAGAACAAAGACATACCGCATGGTAGAGTCCCATAGGAATGGTGGCTTAGCACTGTTGCGATCTTGGGGTCAAACATCTTCATAGAGTTTGGGTTTCTCTTCAAACTCTCAAAACATACCTGTGGAGTAATTTGAAATGTATCTGTTCATGTGATGTGGTGCTGTCCTTGTGGGCTGGTAGGGCTCTGTGCCAAAGGGACTTATCCTGACCGCAGGCGTGTTGTTGGACTGCCGAGTCTCGCCACCTGCAGGTGCTGTGATGTGGAGGCAGTGGTCACGGGTGGTACTACACAAAATTAGAGTAGGGGCCCACTCATAAGAGGCCACCTTGATGTGGTGAGTGGGCCTATGGATATTGATCAAAATGCATACAAAGTGCATGTTTATTATGCTGAGAAGCAACAGATCAATGCATGGCATGTGGATGCATGATCAATGTAAATAACTTAATTTGAAATTTAGATTGTGAGCACTGATTGGAACAGGAACCGATGTGAGTGATGCCTATCTCTGTAAAACCATGATGGGCCGTCATTCCTTTAGCAGGGGCTTTATCAACAAAACCCCAACTTTCCTCAATCCAAAGAGCTATTGGCACTGCCATTTCTCTCAAGTGTATCCAACCCCAGGAAACACGCTCCGTACAAAGGCTGTATTTCAGGGAATGAATGTTGATCCTCTGCCCCTCATAACATCATAGACCATTATGATGCTGTGAGTTCGGGCACAGGAGCAGCATTCAGTCTGGAAAATACAGCCTTTGCACGGAGTGTGTTTCCTGGACTGAAAATGCTCGTGGGAAATTGGCAATACACTGATGACACAATGCCTTCCCTCACAAGATGTCACCACATAGAAGGGCGTTAAGATCGGAACTGGGTCTTGACAACTCCTTGCTTCCCCATGGCAAGGGCAGTGTCTTCAGCAAACTGGGAGTTGTATTTCCATGTCCGCTATAGGACCCTTATATTCAAAATTGATTTATGGCATTAAAGAAGAACTCCCGCAAATACATTTATTCCATGTCCTGCTAGAAATGTACATGATGTAATCTGTAGTGAATGTAATTTTCTTACCAGTATCTGTATTTGTGAGTTATATCTCCCTGATGCTTCTCATCTGTGTCATGTGACCAGCATCCAGACTCACCAACTCACACAGCATCTTATATGTGAACAGGAAGTCTATTTCTCTATGCATTCCTATGGGAGCCTCACTCTCAATCTCATAGGAATGAATAGAGAAGTAACTGGCTTCCTGTCCTGGGTCAGTTGGAGGTCAGGGAGTTGGTCACATGACACAGCTACAATTAGAAGAAAGGGGATAGCTCACAGATACAGTCTCCGATAAGAAGACTGCATTCACTACTGATTACATCATGCACCTTTTTAACAGGTCAGAGAATAAAAATTTTTAAGGACAAGGTAGTAGGCAGTCTTTAAATCCTAAATTGACTGTTATTTGCGAGTAGGGTCCAATTTCCATTTTAATAATCAGTTGAAAAACAGGCCTTTGATTAAGGATCAGTCTCCCGTTTGTGCAGGAAACATTCCTCAGACAGATTTCGAGAATGACATTTGTTGGCTGCTGATTCAAATCAACATTACGTCTGTAGACTTATTAATGAAAGAACAGGCTTCTCAAGTCAAAGGTATCACACCAGGCCTCATAATGACAAAGTAACACACTGTGAGCCGGGGGCCTGTAAAATAAAATAATCTTACATCTAATTCTTGATTATTCTGACTGACACAATCACAGCTCTGAGAGCCCGCACCTTTTCTTATTAAGATACATAGTTTTCTCCTCTTTGCGCAAAAATATCTTTAACGTTAATAGGATCAGAAATTCTGTCTCTGGTTGAAGATTTGCTGTGTAGAGATTAAAGTATTACATTTTTTAAATTACTGTGCAATGGGTGGGATATTGTTAGTTACTTTTGATCTAATCAACAGAATTCTTTCCTGAGCGCTGCAGAAATTAAAATGCACAAGGTCTTCTGTACCATCCATGTTACTGTGAGTCCTGCACAGATTTCTTGTACAGTAGCTTTCCAAGACTGACAGTTTCAAATTAAGAGATCATTCTGTTAATTGCTATTTAACTAGATATGGACTTGTGGTCAGACGGCTGCTCCAGGAAGAAACCCAATAAGGGGGACACTAATATGGGGCGTTCACAGCCATTAAAAGCAGGCAGAGCATCTGAATATTAGATATTGGGAATATTTCCTGCATGAGAATGCTCTTAAATCTTAGGTACAGTAGATGTTCCTACAAAAATCCACACATGAATTGACCTTCTGAACCTGGAAAGAAAATACAAAGGCGATAAATAAGAGCTAGCTATCCGACCACTATGCATTTCCCATACCAAGAATCCCATAGAACTGGCAATAAAAAGCCGAAACTTTCAATGTAACTCAACCTCACCCAAAACAATCGTGCAAATACTAAACACTGCATTTTCTTAAAAAAAAATATATATATATATATATATTTTGTTGGTTTCTTATGCACAGCTTTAGTCAGAAGTGGACTGAAAAGGAATAGGAAGGAAGGCAAATACTCACACACGCCTCATAGAAACTGACTACATTAGTTTGACAGGACCGATCCCTCATAAACCCATGCTGATACAACATAATATTCTTTTTTTTACTCCAGGATAGCATCTATTAGAAAACTTTCAAAACTTTCAGTTTACCCACGACAAATGTTAGACTTAATGGTCTATAGTTTCCAGGCTCTGTTTTGACCTGTTTGTGAATATTGACAGCACATTTGCTAAGCACCATGTGGAACTCT
Source organism: Rhinella marina (assembly GCA_900303285.1). Lineage (NCBI taxonomy): Eukaryota > Metazoa > Chordata > Amphibia > Anura > Bufonidae > Rhinella > Rhinella marina. The sequence goes on along the minus strand of ONZH01003517.1, from coordinate 1,289,995 downwards.
CCCTGTCATTGTATCAGAAATAAGGGTCTGTCTATGACATTACTTAATTCTAATAGGTTAAGGGGGCGTATGCCATCTGGACCTGGTGATTTGTATATTTTAATCCTTTTAAGATGCCGCTGCACGCCTGGGTAAGACAGGCCACTTTTAATGGAGAGTTTGCTTGTAGAGTCTGCATTTCATCTCATAATTTTCCTCAGTGAATACAGTGGAGAAAAATATTTAATATGTTTGCTTTCTCCTCATGAGTCTCTATAACTCCTCCCTCGTCATTCTGTAAGGGGTCAACACTTTTAGTCTCTCTGTCTCTAGTTTGGCTGCCTTTACTGTAAATATTCAATTTTTTTCCTTATAGGTTTTTTAGTGCTTCTTTGCTACCTTCCTGTTTTAGTGGTGTAAGTGCTCTTTTTGTCATTTATTGCTCCCTTTACATTTCAATTTATACACATTGTTTTTTTCCTTTTTTTCTCATAAAGTATGCACTTCTCACAATTAGAGTTTAGGATGCTTTTAACAAAATCCCATTTTATGGCATTTTTCTTTTTAATTTTTGAGGACTTTGTCCGATTTAGTGATGCTAATGGCTTCTCTTAGCTGGTAAAATTTTGAATTTTTGTGCCTTCCTGGAGAAACACTCTTTTGAATGACAATTGGAAGATTATTATTTTATGGTCACTATTTCCCGGGTGTCACCCAACCTGCATGTCTGTTCTCTCAGGTTTATTAGTTAATACTAAGTCCAGTATGATCTTCCCTCTAGTCGGATCCAGAACCAGTTAGGAAAGGTAATTGTCCTCTTCACAATGTGGCACTTCTGTAGCCAATAGATTTGTCTGTGCTACTAATAGTTCAGGCTGTATAGCAGCTAGAGATAGGAGAATCTAAATTGTAAAATAAAACTAGAATTGCATTGCTAGCCATGACACAGCGCAAGACACATCTAAAAAATATAGCTATTTAAGTGGGAGGTGCATTTAGCTGTAGCTCTTAATTATGATCCAATTTCTAAAGGTTCTTTCTTAGGCCTCATGCACATGACTATTTTGGTTCATATCTGATCCGAATTTTTCACGGATCGCACACAAACCCTTTCTTTTCTATAGGTCCAAAAAAACTTATGTGGTCATGTGCAGGAGGCACAAAGTTACCTGAAGGTAGACATGACTGTCAAGGAAACTGCATCATCGCGTTGTGTACTTTCAGGAAATAGATTTTGGACGATCCACTTTTCAATGTGTGTAATTCACTTATTTTATCGGTTGTTTCTTTTTTAGAATTTCCAGCTTAAAAGGGTTTTTTTCCAGTACTTAGACACTGTTGACTTATCATCTACGATAGGTCATCAATGTCAGATTCATGGGGGTTCCAACACCTCGTACCTCCACCCATCAGCTGGGATGCCGGAAATGTTGAACTTTTATTTTTTGTAATGTGTATGACTTCCTACTTGAGTCATACTTTTACCAACTTTTACACAATTTTTATGATAATTTACCATTTGAAGAAAAATTGCAAGAAAGTCCCAGTACTTATAAAGTGCTAAGTGTCTATTATCAGAAAATATAGTGGTATGGGGGGGTTGGGGGTTAGTATTTTTACATTTTTAATTTAGACTTTATTTGTATACGTTGAAACTGCAAAAATTGTCCTGGCTACCATATGTGTAAAATGTTGAGATGAGCCACAACCCATAAAATGCTGTGCAAATTACTGCAGAATAAGTAGAATTACCCTCCAACTCCACGATTTTTACACATAACATTTTTATGGAATATGTATTACTCCAGCACTCAGCAGTTCAATGCAACCCAACCAGTCCAACATGAGAAATTCACCGCAGGCCAACCGCACCACCATGCAGCATTTCCTAGTCATTCTGCCATTACATTATACAATTTAACCATTCATTGTTCCGTTAGTCATTAAAGCTAAAAAAAGCTTCTACTGCAAATGATTTCCTGAATAAGTTCCTGAAATTGTCTGCTTTTCTGTTACCCCAAGAAGCCAATACAGATGACCATAGCCCCTTTCCCCTTTAACCCACACAAAATCCTTACAACCCCTTACCTGCACTGAAACGAAACATATATTTTCACGCACAAAAACTATCTCACGGACGAACTGACAAATAATGTTAATTTTACTTGGAAATATACGCGGCACAATATTCTATTGGAATTGTACCTATTAATAACAAAGCCAGACATTTTTATATTGAAAATAAAGCTTTTGTCAAATAGGAAAACTGCAGGCGACAAAATGTAACACTTGTTTTAGTTATTTAATATGAGATATTATATCAGTTTGACATTCATTTGTTTAATAAGGATGGGGAAATGGTTGATTTAAAGGACTTTGTGCACACAATTAAGTAGAAATAGTTGGTGGTAATCCAGTGAACAAGGGGAGGCATGTTTTTTTGTCATCTCGCTACAAATCCTAGGCTGATTTCATAGCTTCCTTGGTCTTTGTGCGCCCCAAATAGCCCCTTAGAGTAACAAAGTGTTTGTAGGGATTCGCAGGGACAGAGATCTGATTTATGAAAGCCTGTCAGACATCAAAGAGGTTCAGTATCGCAGGATATCAGCTTTGGTGAGGACGTTGATAGTTTGTAACAGATACATGGGGGATTCAGTTTGAGAGGGGGGTGTTCTTTAAAGACATCTAAAGCAGGAAAAAAAAATAACTTGACAATGGAAACATTGTTTAGCGACAAACCGTATTTGTAAGACTAAAGGAAACTGCCAGACAATGCAACTTCCTCAATAAATAAAAGAAGGTGACAAGTCGATGTGGTCAGTGCTTGAATGTCTTTGTTCTATGGCTTTAGAAAAGTGTAATATGTGTGTGTGAGACATTACAAAATTGTACCGTGTTTTACAGCATCAAATCTACAGACTAAATAGTTACCCATCAGGGAGAAAGGTATAGGATATTGTCAGCCAAAAAGCTCCATACTACATTTTTTACATCATCTTTTGCTTACCTTTGCAACTGCTTTAGCTTTTTAGTCAGGTGGATGTGTATAAGGGCCATCTATCCCCAACAGCAGATATTGGGAGAAATAAAGATCAGGCAGTTTCATTTCAACATGCTTGATCCTTTGTTCTAGAGGGAGATATACTGCTGCCAGAGAACACGTCAACTGAACACATCCCTGTTGAAAACACATGTACACTCAGCTAAGCCGAGCTTGCATGTGTATTAAGGAATCAGGAAGAATAGCTGTCATTCAAATGAGCACTTAGCTGCCCCCTATTGAAGGTGTATGGCTACGTCAAATCCATAGTGACAGTATGTGATTTTCACAGCCTTATATTACATCATGATTTCAATGGCCACCATGTAATACTACATTTTAGTGTTGAGCGAGTCGAAGTGAAACAAATTGACTTCGATCAAAATTTCAGGAAAAAATTGCCTTGAATCCAAATTTCCTCACGCTTTGTGATAACGAACCATTTTTTTCTACATGTGTTACAAATTGAAAGTAAGAAGCCCAGGAACGTGATATGACCCATAATGCTGTGCAGTCAGCCAATCTGCAGATGGCCATCCCCTGTGATGTCAAAGCACTATAAAAGCCACCATTTCACTGTGAACTGAGCATAGGGGAAGATATGGCAACAGTATTTTAGAAACCTTTTAATTGTAGAATATTGGCTAGAAAGAGTGAGGGGACAGTGCAGGGAGAGTTTTTAGACACTGTAGGGAGAGCATAGAGAGACTGTAGGGACAGTGCAGGCTCAGTGTAATTGCCCTGTGCACCTTGTTCACTTGCTGCGCCATTCATTCTTGATCTGTTCTGTTATACATAGACTTACTTGGTAACGATCTGACACACCAGAACATTGTGACAATGGCCCCTTATTTCCGCCCACATGCTGCTGCCACTATTCTGATGCTGCCACCTACCTGATGCCGCATGCCTGCTGCCTGTACTGCCATCTGCTCCTAGTGTCATCTGCCACCATCTTGTGCCGTTATTGCCACTGATGTTGCACCCCCCCCATTCCAGGGCCACTATGTGTGGCCCTATTTGACCATGTTGATATCCTGTTTATTTTCCCATTCTTCTGATCCGTAAGGAGAACAGAAAAATAAGAAGAAATGGGTCCTGTAATTGGGGGGTCTATCAAAGGACTATCATATTGTTAATATTTTGCTTCAGGATTTGATCATGATTTGGAAGCCAAATGCAGGAATGGGTATCAGGCTTCATTCACACGTCCGTATGTGTGAATGAAAAAACGGATGACATTCCGTATGGCATCCGTGTTTTCGTTTTTTTTTTTTGCGGATCCATTGTAACAATGCCTATCCTTGTCAGCAAAATGGACAAGAATAGGACATGTTCTATCATTTTTGCAGAACGGAAATACGGACATACGGAAACGGAATGCACACGGAGTGCCTTCTGTTTTTTTTGCGGACCCATTGAAATGAATGGTTCCGCATACGGTCTGCAAAAAAAAACGGAACGGACATGGAAAAAAAATACGTTCGTGTGAATGAAGCCTAAAAAAAAAAAAGAAGACAGGCAGATATTTCCATCACATGTTATCTCTGTTTTGGACCCACTCCGTTACTTATGCAAAAAAAATGACCAAATACTGACCGTGTGGTAGAGGCCAATAAAGTCCTGTATGCAGGACTTCTTTTCCATCTGAATAAAACCGATTTCAGGTGTAAATGGCCAAAACTCATGCAAATTGAGCATAAGGCCTCTATCACACGGTCAGTATTTTACATCAGGATTTGATCATGATTTGGAAGCCAAAAGAAGGAGTGGGTCGAAAACACAGAACAGATGCAAATATTTCCATCACATTTTATCTCCATTTTGGACCCACTCCTGTTTTACCTTAAAAATACTGATCAAATGCTGACCATATACTGGTTTGGATACTCAAAATACAGGATCTGATTATTTTGTACTGTTCTTCTGATGGACCAGAGGAATGGACAAAGAAACAGTGATGTGAACACAGCCTTACTGCTGACACCCTCCCCATTGTCATGGGGCCAAAACTTGAATCTTAGGCCACTGCACAGTTAAGTCCAGAGTTCACACTTCAGTTATTTGGTCAGTTATTTCTATCACTTCTTATGACCCAAATTTAGCAGCAGAGCCTACTCTCAGATTAGGTATCTGCACCTGTTCTATGGTTTTGGGATGACAATAACTGATGAGAATAACTGATCAAATTAACTGAAGTGTGAACTAAACCTTATAATGATGCACAGTCATTCTACAGCTGAGAGGAGGGATTCAAAAGCATGTGTTTGCACTGCTACAACATGGATTAAAAGAACCTTTTTTTTCTCCACTACTTTATTGGTGTTGCCTCCATGTCCTTATTTTGTTCCACTAAAGAGTCATTGGGTCACAGCTCCTGCAGAGGCACACAGCACTTTCTTTGCCTTACTGAAGGCTGCTGTATTCTTTTCTTTTGGTTTAGCAAGAGGTTAGCTAGGAATGTTGGTGGCCTGCACAATAATGCGCACATCCATATATGAGACCTGCCTGTAATTTTGACTCACGGTAACTGTTTTGCTACCAGAAAGGACTAGCTATGCATGTCGCTGCAATGCACAGTGATGTACACCAACATGCATTGTCCCTGAAGTTTAACTGCAGGCTGTGATAGACCTGATTTAAGGTGCTTTGTGATTAATTAATTCGTAACAAAGCAAGTTTCTTGAAGAAATTCGGCGAAGTGGCCGAATCGAATTTTTAAAAACTTTGCTCATTTTCCCATCAGTAGTGCTGTAGGGTAATTGACAACTGGCTAACAAATTCTCCCATAAAGTTCAACAAGTTTAAAAGCCGACAACACTACTTGGAAACCATGATGCCAATTTCACAACCTGGTATATCGCTGACAAACCAATGACAATTAATATGGTGGATCCTGTTGTCACTTTTTACAAATGTCAACCATAATAGAAAATTAGTTTATTAATTAAATACAAAGGAAAAAAAAGACAATGGTTAAACTATAAACTTTGAGCACTACTTGAAAGTCTAGTATACTGTAAGATTTTAAGTTCTGAGTGGAAAGCTCTTTAAGGGGGTTGTATAAAAATTACATCACACGTACTCAGGGTAGGTTATAAGTGCCTGGTTGGTGGGGTCCGAGACATGGGACTGCCACCAATCACTAGATTTGGGGTCCCATGTCCCTCATTTGACTGAATCAGGGGTCGAGCATGTGCACTGCTCTGCTATTCAAAGTTTATGGGATGGCTGAGGATCTGCAGAGTGCAGCTGTCGGACCCCACCAATCAGAAAGTTATCATCTATCCTGTGGGCAAGTGGTAGGTTTTCATTCTGGGAGTACACCTGTCCCAGGAAATCTGTTGCCTATTGTTACCATTTGTAATGAATACCAATGCATTATAGTGCCCTCAAACATCATTCCAACCATAGCTTTGTTATGTTTAGCCATGTTTCTCTCCTCCAGAAAATGAGCTTTAAAGTGCCCAGTAAGGCATCATCAATTGCTCAAAGAGCACGAGATTTCAAAGACAGAGTAGGTAGCGGGCAATAGAAGCATTGACGTCACCGCAGAGGGCACAGAGTTAGTGGTCTTGGGCCCTTTGGATAATTGATGATGCCTGAGAAACATGAACAAACTTAAAGGTATGGTTGGAATGATGTTTGAGGCTACTACTGTGCATTAGACTGCATTACAAATGATAGGAATAAGGGACAGACTCCCTTTAAGTGGTGGTCACCAGCAAATAGATGAGATATGAGGACACTTCATGTCATGAAGACATCCCCTGTCCATATTCCCTATTAGGTCATGTGAACCTCATTTTGGTGGGTTCTCGCTCGGGAACCCCCTCTATGAGCCAAAACAGAGAGCTACTCTGTATGTGTGCTTCCTAGGGGTGGACTGGGAACAAGTGTACGGGAGCGATTCTTCCCATGGAAATGAATGGGGCAGTTAGGTGTAATTACACCTGCTCACCGCTATGCATGTTACGGACAGTATGTAAACAGTGAAGAGGAGGCAGCGCTGACACGCCGCGCGCCTCCTCTTCAAACAGCTGATCAGCACGGGTGCAGGGTGTCAGACCCCCGCCGACCTGAGGATAGGTCATCAATAAATATAACTTGGAGAACCCCTTTAAAGTGACCCTGAAAAAGATCTAAAAGTGGCCTCCATGTAGGCAGGTCCAAATGGACAGAAGGCAGGACAACGCAAGCAGGCAGGGTCAGCAATATAGTGCAGTGCAAACTACTGCCTCAGCAGAGCCAAATACCACAGTGCAGCACAAAATACCGCCTTAGAAGCTCCCATTCTGTGGAGGCTAGCACCAGGTCTGTCCCTATGGAGCAGGGGGCTTAGAAGACGAGCTAGATCTACCTTCAGCATGCTAGTAATGACCCCTATAGTGCTTCAAAATAAATAAAATACCTATGTACTGTTCCAAGCCCCTGTATGTGGTACAGGCCTGTGTCCCGGCGCCATTGGTCAACTGTCTTATATGGTGGCCTGTGGCCTATCAGGGTAAAAGGTGGGATAGAGCGCCATGGTCTCCGATGCCCTGCCGCAGCATTTAATTGTATTATCGTCCTGTGGACATCGATACAATTACATTTAGAAAGGTAACTGCGGTCACTGGCTGAGTACATAGTTACCTGATTCTCTCAGTGTTAATTAACAAAGGGTGATTCAGATGATCATGTACCTGGCTAATGGCAATGAGGAGGGCTCTGGCGGCCCATCAGGCAATTTCCCCTGTAGGACAGGGCCGCAAACTGTATATTTGTCCCTAGTTAATGAAATGATAGCAGATACTCTGCTTTCTGAAACCAGCTCCCTCTATGCAGTTATAACAGAGTGCATACTGTGCGTGGATAATCTCAGCATCATCCAGCTCCCTCCCGCTACAGGATAATATGTATATCTGCCCATTTGACACTCTGTGTGACTTACATTGCACAGACACCATTATTACCAAGGAGAAAATAAAAAAATATCAAATCATTTCAACTGTTACAAACAAATTGCTTCAAAGTCTTAATGTTTTCCTAAATAACCTTTCTGGAGAGAGAGAAGGGGAAAAAAAACACCTTAACATTCAATCAATCCTTTTCAGTTGCTGAAGTGTAACTTTTCCCAATCAAATTACATTTGAGGCCTGCAGAAAAGTACATTATGGAGATATATTTCCGGTGAATCAAGACGTGCACGAGCGATTATGGAGTAATCTGAGGTAAAACGCCCAGATACTGTTTTGACAATGCACAAAAGGCGTAGAATTTTTCAGGTTCTTCCGTACTGTAAACTATCCCATCACTTTTGAGAAATGCTTTCTGATCCATGCTGATACAATTATCGTACCTTTATTGGCAATTTACTTGCGCTTTTAGGAACATTTTACAGCAAATTATGTTTTCTTGATATTTTTGAAAATGCACCACTATTTTTCTATACCTCTGGGACAAAGGAGAATGCAGCAAAAAAAGCTCATTTAGGTATCTTATTGGGATAATGCGGCTTGTGTTACCGTGAACCAAAATAGCCAAAAAATGGAGATCATTTTGCTGATATATGGCTGGCAGCGCAGCGGTTCATCTTGGAGATTTGCATACAATAAGCGATGACATTTATTCCCCAAAGTTGGAACAGAGGCTTGTAGCTCTCAAAGTCTATTCATTAATATCGAAACGCTGGATACCATCAACAACTTTGTAATACGTTGTCAGCAATAAGCGTCGTCTCAGAACTAATGGGCGACTTATGCAGCAGTGTTATATATGTTCTCTGCTTAAAGGGACGGCATAGCTGAAAACTCAATCATAAACCGTTCACCTGCCACAAAGAAGAAAGCTCATTTAAGAGGGAAAAGCACTCCGAGCAGCTCAAAACCTGCTGGTGTTCTTCTTGAGAGTAATAGGGGCAAGCATAAGGAGATGGCTAGACAACTGGGTAAGGGCTGATTCACATGACTTTGTTTGGTCCTGGAAGCAGGACCTGTGTATCTCCCGGACTAACCGCGGCTCCCCTGCCCCGAAGTGACTGCATCATAGTGATTTATGATCGCAGATCTATTGTACCGTGCTCACATCACCATGTGAGAACAGTACAATAAACTCGCTATCACATATGAACTGACTGTATCCTAAATTACTACAGTTATGATGCAGTCAATTCGGGTCAGGGGAGCCAAAGTCAGTCCGGAGAAGCAACCAAAAAACACCGGCGGTGTTTCTTGGACTGAGCGCAGTTGTGTGAATCAGCCCTTAGACAGGTCGATTTCCTGGTATGCAGTAACTAGTACCTCAGGACAAGCCATCAATATATTATCGGAAGGGATCCAACAACCCACAGATATACCATCAGGTACCCTGCGATAGCTCTGGCGTCGAAAGTCAGTGCCAGAACTACGTAGCTCCATCTGTCTTGCAGTGGATGGAGCTGGTTACTGCAAAAATGAATTCTAGTCATTTCTTTGGGACTTCCGGAGATAGGCGATCGCTGTACTCGGCAATCTCCGGAACTCCAATAGAAATGAATGGAGCGGCTGCATGCATTTCAGGGGAGCAGCAGGGGCCTGAAGGTGGTACAGGACCCCCGTTCTCGTAATCAGTGGGGCTCCCAGAGGTAGGACCCCCATTGATCTGATAGTTATCCCCTATCCTTTGGACAGTCACAGGAGATAACTTTTACCTACCGAAATACCCCTTTAAGCCTTACATTTTTGTTTGTTTATCATGGAGGTAGCCATTTTGACGGCTGTACTGTAACCTTGTACCCATGTCATTAGGAATGTATGGCAATGCTGAGGCATAAGGGACAAAGTGCCCTGTGCCTCCAATGATTCCTAGAGAAACAAAGATATCATTTCAGTAACTGGGCTTATTGACCCTGCCGGTTCTTGCCGTTAGCTTTTAACGGTCCCATGTCACCCAAATTTATCACAGACGCAAATTACACTCTTGTAATGTACAACGACAGAACATAACATGTGAGGCAGAGACAGTCGGACTGTCTCCAGATCTGTCAAACGAGACACCCGAGCTCACTGCTACAGGATATCATAGAAGGAATATGGAAATATGACCTATCAATATAAATAATGATTTTTGAAACACGACATATGAAAAACCGTATATTGATGTTACAGATGTAATGACCGCTATGGCAGTGGGCCCTGGTATTTTGAGCTTTATCATAGTATATTGTGCTAAAAGATGGGGTAACGCATGTCCCTGACCAGGTTATTAGATATTTCAGTGTTACACTTTTATTTCCTTCCTTGTATTAATGATTTACATAGTGGCGGCATGCATTTCCCCATGCATACTGGGGTCAGTGCGCCAGGGCTGCTTTGTAATCCCAGTCCAACCCTGTTTACAAGGATTGTCTCGTAAAACAGATAAGAACTAACCTGGTCGGGCGGACAGTTGAATTCCTTCAGGTGGAACATCTTGTGCCGCTTTCATTTATAATTTTCCATTGCATCCTATGTTTGCGTCTCATCTCCAACCTGCGCCAGCTACAATAAGGGTCTGATCACACGATGCAGTCAAATAGTGGTTAAGTACCATGACACTGCAGCAAAATGGCATTGTTTTTGAGTGCTTTAGGAAAAGCCATGATGTTTTACTGCGATGTTGAGGTCATTGTAGCAATAAACCGCACCGTGTGAATAGAGCATTGAAATGGTTGTTCTGACAAGTTCCTTTTATATATTTCAGCCGTAGTCTATAATGAAATGTAAAATATATGTTCTCTTTTCATGAAACTTTTCCAACACTCTCAACACCCACAGAAAAACCAGGGTGAAAATAGGAAGGAATAATTTAGTCGACAAAGTTTCGACGCTCCTCTAGTGCAAACTGGCCTGCGATTTGCATTAATGCAATTGTGTTTCATATAAGCAGATTTACATAGGCAGAGCACAAGAAGAGTAGCAGCCAAAATGTCTACTGGTGTGATAAATAAAATCTGCTAATTTAAAATGCTTTCTGCGAGAGGTGTTAAAGTCGGGAGAAGTCTATTGTGCAAAAGAAAATCTGATAATTGAAAACACCTTTAAATAACGCTGTTATGTGTCCTGCTGCTGAGAGCGAGCGACACTTCCATTATGGCGTCTGTGAATTCTGTTCTGCACAAGCCTTCGGTAGTCGACAACAGGAACAAAGTAAATGGAAACTTTTCTTCGCTTGCAGATCTCCGCTTTATTTGTCCTGAATAGGCTTGGGCAGCAATGGACAGACAAGGCCACTGCCAGCACTTAGGAGGCATTAAATATATATTAAATGAAAGAAAAAAACAACAACTCATAAGGGTTAATTGAGTACAAATGAATCAGGAAGGAAAACAACACAACTCGGCCTTCGGAAACTAATGCTGGTCTCTGCGTGTCAGATGGATACCAGAGCTGCACAATGCACAGAGATAATCCGTGATCAGGCAACAATTTTAAAAGCCTGTCTAATTTATAATGCCAGCCGCCACAAAATAATACAAACTGCAGCAAAACACTGCCCGCCAAAAAGACCAGAAATCACAAAAATGGCCACATCTTACTCAGTTCCCATTGCAGAGCTGCCGTGACGTAGTTAAGGGGGGTGGCGGCCTACAATGCTAATATGGGCCGTTAGTCCGTGCCTAAATAGGCGCGTTTTGGAGCATGAAGAAGGCGTGCTGGGCACAGGAGGGGGGTGTTACTGGGCTCCCTAACGCCCCTCTGGGCTCCTTCAGAGGAAATTTACATATCAGAATAAGTCAAATAAAACGAAAACGGAATCTGAAAAAAAAGATTGGAGACCTCATCTAGACTCAAGGTCCTTTACTGAACATGGCTATAGTTTTAGTTTAAAACACTAAAATCATGTGACAGATTTCCTTTAAAATCTGCAATGCTTTTCCCATTTACAGTATTTTCTTAAAGGGGTTTTCCAGGATTTTACTATTGATGACCTAATATCAGATCTGGGAAGGTGGGGGTGGGGTGGGGGGTTTGACACCCAGTTGCTGTACTTGGTTGTGCGGCTTCAGAACTGAACTCTAAAATGTGTCCCAAAGAAGATGCTTAAAATTCTTTACATTAAACCATTTAGACCCCCAATTTCTTGACATGTGGACCTGGGGATATGTGCTAAATATGCAGGACAATTCCTTTAAAGGGGTTTCCACAAACATCCTTTAAAACAATTATCTATAAATGTAGCTGTAATTATTTATTTCTTTTACCTTTATTGTTCCTATTTTCCATTCTGGACTGTGGTTACATGACCGTGTCCATGCAGCTCTTATTTCCTGTAATGTGATGTCCATGGGTGTGGCAGTGATAGGGGAGTGTCTATGTAACTAGCTGGTGGGAGGAGCTATAAAATAGATGGGAGTTGTTAGGGGCAGTGATAGGGGAGTGTATGTAACTAGCTGGATGGGAGGGGCTATAAACTAGCTGGGTGTTGTTAGGGGCGGTGATAGGGGAGTGTCTATGTATATCTAGTGGGAGGAGCTATAAACTAGCTGGGTGTTAGGGGAAGTGATTGGGGAGTGTCTATGTAACTAGCTGGGTGGGAGGAGCTATAAAGTAGATGGGAGTTGTTAGGGGCAGTGATAGGGGAGTGTCTATGTAACTAGCTGGGAGGGAGGAGCTATAAACTAGCTGGGTGTTGTTAGCGGCAGTGATAGGGGAGTGTCTATGTATATCTGGTGGGAGGAGCTATAAACTATATGGACATTGTTAGGGGCGGTGCTGGAGCTTTGGCAGAGAAAGGAGAAGTGCATCATGGGTTTGGTTGGATACAGCTACATACACATGCTACAAGATGAAAACAAACCAGATGGATTGTTTTGTATAGTGAAAGGGGTCAGGAGAATCCATTTTGAAAAGGAATAGCATGGGAAGATAAACATGAGGTAAGCAACTACATGAGTTTATCTGCTGAAAACCACAGTAATCCCAGAACACCCCTTTACGTCTTCTGTAATGTCATATTATTACATAAATATCAGTTGGGTTCTGTTCTCTATGAAATGGAAAGGTTGATCTATCAAAAATTTCCATTTGTTCTAATGAAGAAAATCCCTGATTGGTTCCTCTCCTTGTAGAGACAGTGAGGTCGGCGTCTGTGTGTGAAGGTTATGGAGGAGCCGATTATAGAAGACGTTTCTGTAACCCCCACATAGAGAATGATGCATCTCTTACCCTTTACACATGAGAACAGCTGTACTAGTATGTAGCTTGCTTCCATGGTATGAATACATAACCGTGTACATGCTGTTTTTTTACGGTGTTTAAGTATGGAACAAGTCATCTCTCTGCATCAGGAAATTGAAATTTAAAATTTTCTCTCTCTCTCTTATTTGAGGGGAGTTGGGCTGCTGACAGGTGAAGCAGAAAGTCATTTTTCAAGTTAAATGCCAAGTGGTTATATAGCAAAATATTCAGTCAAAGTTAACCACCTCAACACTGCCCTGACATATAGCGGGTTTAATGAAATGATTTAATAAAATAAAAATCAGTTATGCGGATTTCAGTGAAAATTCTCAGAGAATTTGGCCGTAGATAAAAAATAATATTTTGTTAGTAGGTGCAGTATTCATTTTATTGATGCTGTCATCCGTAGAGCAATGTTGAGTAACATAAAAAAGAAATTGATTTTGAAATGTCAGTCATCAAAACTTCAAAAAAGTCTATTTTTTAAATAGATAAAATAATTATAAAAACCACAAAGTATGTAGACAAAAGGTAGAGACGGCTTACTCTCCTTGGGACGTTGGCATAGAGCAATGATGGTTAACCGGCTCCGGCACTCCAGATGTGGTGAAACTACAACTCCCAGCATGCTTCATTCATTTCTATGGAGTTCTTAGAACAGCCAAGCAAGTGTGCATCTTGGGAGTTGTAGTTTTACCACAGCTGGAGTGCCGGAGTTTAGCCATCACAGGTATAGAGGATCATGGAAATTGGTGGGGGCTTGGGCCCAGGGTATAAAATATCCCACCCTGGATTATATGCGTCAGCTTTTCTCTCAATGGCATGTAAACATCAATGATCATATTTAGACTGCTTTAAAGGGGCTGATCGTAAAATAATCTTTATGTTAGTACCTTTAGGGGATGGTTACCTGCTCTTTATTATCCTCAGATCTTGCTGCATGGCTGCTTTTTAGGCCAAGTCCATGGCTGCTTTTTAGGCCAAGACACGCCCCCTGTCTCATCATTGGTTCAGGCTGCTGTTCTCCCCCCCCCCCCCCCCCCGCAGCTCTCCTTCCTTAGATTGGCTGCTTTTTAGGCCAAGTCCATTATGGCACAGCTGTGTTCTGTGACTACAGATCGGTTAGCAGGTAGTCTGAGACACACCCCCTGTCTCACCATTGGTTCAGGCTGCTGTTCTCTCCCTCCCCCGATTGGCTGTAGAATATAAACACAAAGCTATCACAGTCTCACCAGGATGTCGGTGCACGGAGCCGATGTCTATTACAGCAGAAAGATTATAAAGTGCAGATTACTAAACCACCAGTGAGAAAAAGATCATCAGGAAACTGCCACACAAATACTGAGGTAAATGAGCCTTAGTAAGATGGAGCCTGGAGAGTCGCTTTAATGTTCTTATTGATTTGGACGGCTTGGAAATACGAATGGAGGCAAGAAAAGCTGGCTAACTTGTAGCCATTACATAAAAATAACAGAGTTAGCTGTGACAGACCTGATTTTAGACATGTCAGAGGCTGATAGAAAATGAGAGGATCTATGCTTCATTTCAAAAACACATTGAAAGGAAAAAATGCCCGTTCTCCACACCATCTTCTCCAGAAGAGAAAACACGATATTTAGATCTCACCACCAAAAGGATCAGAATGTTAAGTGCAAAGAAGATCCACCATGTAGGAAACACATGATGTACAATTAGCGTTGCGCGAATTGCAGTCAAACGAATTGACTTTGATCTGAATTTCAGGAAAAATTTGATTCGCCTCGAATTTTCTCACATTTCAATGTAACAAATCAATTTTCCCTGAAATGGCAGTAAAAAACAAAAAAACAAAAACCTTACCTCCATTTGTGCGTGGAGGCTATCACGGCCATCTTGATTCAAGATGACACGCATCAGTGGGACATCACCGAGCGAAACTGCAATGAAGATGTCCACAGTGGCCTCTATGTGAGAAAATAGGTGAGGTTTTTTTTTATTTTGACCCTGATTAACCCCTGAAAGGCCTAAATGGTTGCCTCAGCAAGGAGTTAAATGACGCGGGGGGGGAGGGGGGGAGGGGGAGGGGGCTTTGCCAATTGCCAATGCAAAAAATACAGCAGTGTTGGATTTTCTCTGTGTCTATAGTTCCCATAAAAGGAGCAAAGGATCTCTCTATACTAACTACTGTATATGTGCAGTATTATGGCAATGTATAGTAGGTATAGAGAAGGAAGACTAGCAGGAGCGGACTGGGAACTTAAAGTGGTCCTGGAAAAAAAAAAACCTAAATGAGTCCCCATTTTGTAGGCAGGTCCATATTAACAGATGGGAGGGGCAACACAAGTAGGTGGGGTCAACAATACCATAGTGCAAAATACCATCCCCAGCAGAACCAAATAACACAGTGTAGCACACTATACTGCCCCAAAAGCTGCCATTCTGTGGTGGTTATCAATATCTACCATCTTCTGTCCTCCTCCTCTAGTTATATATGGAGCAAGGGGCTTAGGAGGTGAGGTGCGTGCCACAGAAGTTGAATTCAGTAGAGAATGTGCGGTCGCTGGCTGGGTTAAGGAGTACCTGATTCTCACAGTGTTAATTACTGATGAGAGCTCGTTATGTACCCGGTGAATGGCAGAGATGGGGGACTTGGATGGCCCCCTGAAAGATTGGCCCACCTGGAAATTTCCCTGTAAAGTCTAAGGGTCCATTCACACGAACGTATATTTGCGGGCCCGCATTACTGCGGACCCGCAAATATACGGGGGCCGCCTGGCGTGTGTTCCGCAGCGCTCGGAACACACGCCGTGCGGCCCCATTGAAGATGCCTATACATGTCCGTGTGCACGGACAAGTATAGGACATGCTTCAAAACAGCCGCCCCATAGAGCTAGCTCCGTGCCGTGGCTCCCGGCCCCATAGAGGTGAATGGGGCCTCATCTATTCCCGCAATTTTGCGGATAGATACGGCCCCATTCACACGACAAGGCCAATCCGCCTCTGAAGACTAGCAAAGATTAGTACAAATGGGACCTGGGAAATTGTTAGTAGCAACCACTGATACACGAGTCCTATGAAAGCAGCTACATTGGTAGCTATAGGCCTCTACTCCATATTTCAGTTGCTATAGTTAATATAAATATCTCCATGTATGTGCGTACCGGTTGAGATCCCCCAAACTGTGACCAATTTACCCAAAACTCTCCCCCTGTCAACCTATAGCCAAATCCACAGATCAAAGTCACAAACCACTATTTTGATCCTGCTTCTGCATGCCTAAAAACACATTTGTAAAGCGATCTGCTGGGGACAGATTCACGAGTTTGTTTCTTTTTTAGCAGAAATATATATTGTAATATCCTGCACTGTAGCGGCTGTGCTATCTTTAAGTATAGCAATAAAACAAGGACATGTATCATGTTTATCAGAGAGTAGTGAACTCGCCTCATTTTCTAGCAGAAGCTGAAATGTTTCAATGTAGCGTTTGATCAAAACATCAAGAGAGATAAATCAGTCATCAGCGAACATTGATTTTATTTTCCAGGTGCTGTTTTTCATTCAATATGTTTTATAGAAAGATGATTAATGTATTGATGCCGGGGCCCTTGTTTATGATGCTATTGGAAACCCAGCCGGTTTAGGTTACATGAATATCCTTTCTCCGCTCAATAGTCTGGCTTGTGTCTGCTTGATACACAATGAAGTTACAACTCGGTCAAATGGTTAGTTTAGGGCTATCAGATGGCAGATAATGACACTGGGGATTTTAATATTTATGTAAATCACATGGAAACATATGTTTCTTGGAAGATTAAGGCTGGATATACACACAGAAAGTATATATATATATATGTTTTATGAACAGAAGGGATGTAGGGAGTGAGAAGATGATGTAAACTTGGTCTGGGGCCAATTGAAGATTGCAGCAGATCACATCCAGTATTGTTTAGGCCAGGAGATCAGCCATAGCATCTTATATGAAGCCCATCTTTACTGTTAAAAAGCTTCAGAATTCAGGACTGAAGATTTTCACATTTATGACCTTTCCTCAGGAAAGTATCTATAGGTTTAGACTCCTGGCATCCCCACTGATCAGCTGTTTGAAGATGGTGCAACCAATGGTGTACATAGAGAAGTAAGGGCCCCATAGCAACGATCAGACCAGGCCCCCCACACAGGACAGAAGGGTTTCTGCTGTGCGGCCCCATTGAAAATGCCTATACATGTCCGTGCGCACGGACAAGTATAGGACATGCTTCAAAAGAGCCGCCCCATAGAGCTAGCTCCGTGCCGCGGCAATGATCCTTGGGCCATTTTTCCACTGCCTCATTTGCTAAAAGTTGTTCCTTTAGAGGGTAGAGTCCTGACCAAGTTTTCACCTCCAGTAGAAGAGATGATCCCAACTAAGACTGGGCCTCCTCTTGCCCTGGGCCCCATAGCGGTCGCATGGTCTGCCGCTATGGTAGTTACGCCCCTGGCTGCAATGCTCTGGTAAGCACAATGGCCTCTTCCTAGATCATTGACGTCACATTCATTGGTCACATGACCTAACCGCAGCTCAGTCTCATTGAAGTGAATGGGGCTAAGCAGCAATACCAAGCACAACCACAATACAATGCACAGTGCTTGGGAAAGATACAAGGAGTCTGTGGAGCATTGCAGCCTCCTCAATCAGCTGGTTGGAGGGGTGCCAGACCCCAAACCAACATGACACTGATGACCTATCCTGAAGATTGTCCATCAATATCAAAATCTCAGAAAACTCTTTTAAAGGGAAGTTAAATGGGTTTTCCAGGAAAATGTTTTTTTTTTTTTTTTTTTTAAATAAAAATAGTGGAACAATGGGTTAGAAAGAAAACAACAAAGCCACGCTCACCCTAAATGATGCTCTTCTGCTGCAGTTCCTACACTGGTCAGGTCCCGGCTGCTCTCTGCTCCTTGGTCCTGTCTCAAACTCACTGCTGCTACTAGTCATTGGGAACAGGCTCCGTTCATTCTTTGGCTCTATGGTCACATGATTAGGCTACTTTCACACTAGCGTTTTAAAATTCCGGCATTGAGTTCCGTCATAGGGGCTCAATACCGGAATAAAACGCTTCAGTTTTGTCCCCATTCATTGTCAATGGGGACAAAACTGAACTGAAGACAACGGAGGCTCCTGAAAGCATTCCGTTCCGTCTTCAGAATGGAGAACAAACCGCAGCATGCTGCGGTTTGCTCTCCGGTCCAGGCATCCGCACCAAGACAGATCCGGATTGACCCCCAATGCAAGTCAATGGGGGTGGATCCGTCTGGTGTGACCACAATGGTAACCGGATCCGCCCTCCATTGACTTTCAATGGAGTTCATGACGGATCCGGCTACACATACAGACATAGACATACACATAAACATACACAGACATATACACAGACAAATACACATACATACTCCCCGGCAGGTCTTCAGAGCGTCGGAGGGACAGGACGGCGCGCACCAGGTGACGATTCCACCAGGCGCCCAGCAGAGGGCGCTGTGGGGAATCGTCACCTGTGCGAGCCGTCCTGTCCCTCCGACGCTCTGAAGACCTGCCGGGAGCATGTAAGTATGTATGTGTGTTTGTCTGTGTGTGTGTATGTATGTACTGTGTGACATGTGTGAGGCCGGAGCGCGGTTCCGGCTCCACACATGTCACTGCGGCAGGCCTGATCCGGCAGCACCCTTCACCTGCCGGATCAGGCCTGCCGCTAGTGTGAAAGTAGCCTTACTTGTGACAACCGTGCATGAAACCTTAACACAGTCATTTTGATTTAAACCCGTGTAACTATGTAATAGTTCTTTTCTAGTAATCAAAGGTTCTGTCCTGAGGACAAGTTTTCATAGGCCTCATGCCACAACCATATTTTGCATCCGTGTCCGATCCACTTTTTTTGTGGATCGCACACAGACCCATACATTTCTATGGGACTACGAAAAAAGAAAAATGGACAGCACGTATGTGATCTGTGTACTGTACACATCTATATGTCCGTTCCCAAAATTATAGAACATGGTCTATTCTTGTCCATTTTGCCAACAAGAACAGTCGTTGTGATCTGAAAACATTCAGATGATCAGATGTCATTGTGAAAAATAAATATAAGATAAAACTTTCTAAATGTTTGTGTCAGTTCCAATTAGTGAAGGACTGTGCTGTCGGAAAACAATGCTGCTAATGCACGGTAATCGCGTCCCCAAAGGTCTGTAAACCCCTTCTAGTAAACATACGTAGAGAGAAACTAAAGAGATGACGATGTTGATAGGAATATAAAAAAAATAATGCAATACTAATGATACAAATAATTATATAAAATACTTAATACATTTTAGGGAGCCCTCACACTGCCACACAGACTCCGTGCAGTAAAGACCCCTGGTTCCTTGTAATAAATTGCACCTTTGAACAAATAATATGTAGCAACCGCCTGTCTGTCTGTTCTCAGCTAAGTGCTCCGACCCTGTACGTGGATTATATTAAAACGAGCAGCTCAGGAGCAGCATGATGTAATTTAAAAGACTTACTCTGCAATAGACGCCATTGCCCACAGCAACACCTACCAATCACCCAGTTCATATCGTGGGTCCTCCTGACATAAGGACTTCTAATGCCGCGCTCCATGTCAGAGCCTGGCTGTGAGGTGGATTTCAGGCCTATTTTAATCTGTAAGGAAATAGCTGCAGGTGACATAACCTTTTATGTAGGCCTGCTGTGTACATATACAAATAATGCGAGCTCTTGACCCTGTCGACGTACATACAACTGTAAGTACAAACTTGACATTTGAAATCTCGATACCCCTCGTAGCCTTTCCTGCGCTTATTTTCTGTTTCAATAATCTGTTAGGAGGTAGGAAAAAGGAACGAAGGGGAAGAAAAAAAAAAAAAACGTGAACGCAGGAAGGGAGCATGAATGATTAATGCTGTCAAACTAAAATAACGTATTTAGAAAAATCCATAAATCTGTTATTTGTGACATTTTAAAGCTGAGCAGGACGCTCATTGGCCCTGCCAGCCAATATTACAGGGAAGAAATGATGTAAATAGGATATTACATATTAACCCGTTGGCTGATGATAAAACGTCTTGGTCTTGCAGGATCAAGGCCTGATGTCGGCAATGTAGGCTAATGCAGGTGAGGGACACAGACAGTCAGCAAGGTGCTGAACATTCAGAATAGGCCTCATGCACACGGCCGTGGCCATATTTTGGATATGCAAAATACAGATATCTTCCATGTGTATTCCACATTTCTCTCACTCCCATTAATAGAAAGGGCTATTTTCAGCCACAATACAGACAAGAACAGGACCTGCTCTATAATTTGCTGGCCGGACACAATGATCTGCCAAAAACAAAGCTATGTGACTGGCCCCATAGTAATGACTGGATCAGTGGCTACCTGCACAAATTGTGGAGAGCACATGGCTGAAAAATACATGAACACGTACATGAAGCTTATATAAATGAGAATTTTGTAATTCTGAGTCCGGTTTATTTTCCTGGAACTGGAAGGCTCTTTAGGTATAAATATATTATACAGATGTTTCCTAGACTTTGACATGGATGAGCTCTCATATGATAAATCACTGATATCAGACTGAAAGGGTTTATCCCAACCTCACCAATCAATGGGCTGAGGGGGACACAACACTACGGTGAACCTGTCGTACCCCTCATTGTTTGCTAGGGACAGTGCTGAATATTTGACAGTGGCTGTGCCTGGTACTGCAGCTCTGTGCAATTCAAGTGTATGGGACGAAGATGGAATACCAGGTAGGGTGCTAGGCCTGGTAACCAATAAAGTCAGCCAGCTGATCGTGGGGGGTACCGGGAGTCAGATCCTCTACGGTTAGGTGACTAATAGCTTATCAAATGAATAGACCAACAGCATCTCACAGAAAATCCCTTTAACTATGAGAGGTTGAATTATTGTTGGAAGTTTAGGAAGAAATAGACTTAACACAACTTAGGTGCAAAAAGAGTTTACTAAACTATGATAAAAGATATACACAGAGATATACAAAGACAAAGGTTAAAGGGGTCATCCCACGAATAATGTAAAAAATAAAAATCAGACATCATATAGTACATGACAACCTCTTTCTAACAAAGCTAGAACCAGCCCTGTACCTCACATGGATCCAGAGATCTCCTCATTCATTGCTCTGCTAGATTTATATCACGCTGACAGCTCAGGGGGAGTGTATTTTTTGCTGCAGCTAAGGGGGCGTGTCTCAGCTCTCCCTATCACAGCTCAGGAGGCGTGTCCATGCTCTCCTTATCACAGCTTAGGAGGCGTGTCCACGCTCTTCCTATCACAGCTCAGGAGGCGTGTCCATGCTCTCCCTATCACAGCTCAGAAGGCAGTTGAAAGACGAAACTGAGCATGTGCGGCCTCCTCAGAGAGCTGGACAAAGAAATGAAAAATTAAGTGGCGCTATACAGATACATGTTATTGAATAACTCAGTGGCTATACAAAATTTTTAATTACGTGCAATTGCAAAAGAATTCAGATCCTGGTGCTGGTTTGAAAACTATAGAGTATTTTTTGTTGGACAATCCCCTTTAAGTAAAGTAAAAGTCACCGAGTCACGAGACAGATGGGTGGGCGTCATAGACCAGTGCCCAATATGACAGTTGGCTGACGCCCTTCTGATACAAACAGAGGTGATGGTGGCAAGACATATTACCCTCATAATGTCTTTAATGGAGCTGAGCTTTCTGTTCCAAAACTAAGGGGGTCATTTACTAATCAGAAATATGCCTATATTATGCATATTTCTGGTGCAGATTGTGGCACTTAGGTGCCCCTTTGCCCCGCAATCAGCGACTTTCCCCAAGCTCACGCTAGGTCTAAAAAAGTTAGCATGGCGTAGGTGGGGATGGGCCAGTAGGAAAATGGTCTAAATGGAAGACAGCTAGAAAGGTGTCTTACATTTAGAACTGGCATGGTTATGAAGAGGCCGGCGCCACCGCTAGATATTAGGGATATTAAGACCGGCGTCTAAAACAGTGGTCTTAATAAATGACCCTCTAAGTGTTTTCTACTCTCCTAGGCCCTCCTAGCCACACCTAAATGTTAGTACACATGTACAGTTACCTCATACTGCAGAAATGTGGCCAGGTATAGACACCACCAAATAACTTCATGAACTTTAAGGGGAAGAATCAATTACAAACTTCGCTTTACTGGGGTATAGAACGTTTGGTCACTTCAAAATGGCCTTTGTGACACAAGATGATATAAAGGATAGTTGGGGGACATTGTCCCCCTATGGCGGTATTTAGTAGTCCTGCAAACTAGTCTAAAGTAATTTGAGAATTTTTGAATAATACAGTCAAGTGACATCACTACAGATAAAATATCACGGAGGTGCCGGGGATAGTGAAAGAGCTTGGAAGAGAACTATTTTTTGCATTATATTTGGATTTAGCTGCAGATTTGCATCAATTTGAAAAAAAAAAAACCCGTGAATAGAGTTTCATTTTAAAAAATCCCACTTAGGGTACATTCACACGACCGTATAATTTTATCCGCGTATGATCCGCATCCGTTCCGCATTTTGCGGAATAGATGCGGATCCATTCATTCCTATGGGTGAATAAAATGTGCGGACAACATTCAGTATTTTGTCCGCATCCGTATTTCCGCATTTCTGGTCCGCAAGAATATGAAGCTTGTCCTACTATTGTCCGCACAGATCGGTCCGCAGCCCCATTCAAGTCTATGGATCCGCAATTTGCGGATGACATACGGAATGGTTTCCGTATGTTATCCGTTTTTTGCGGATCCGTATAATTGAAGGCCTTGACAGCTATGAATTATTCTTTTTTTTTTTCCTCTCTCTTTTTTTTTTTTTAAACCTTCCTTTTTTTGCGGACTGTAAAAAACGGAAGACATGCGGAACACATTCGGAAGCCATTCTTCCGCAAAATGCGGACACACGGTTCAGTTATTTGTGGACCGCAAAACGGAAAGGACTCAACACGGTCGTGTGAATGTACCCTTAAAGTGACTGTGCTATACAGATTTTTTTTGTGTAACTTTTGCACTGAACATCCATAAACGAATCTGCCATGTGTGAATGTGGCCCTACAAAACATCACGTTATTTCGTAGAAATGAAATGTTGGATTCCCATGATAACAGCCTGTTGGTTGCTAGTTATGCAAGTTTAGGTCCATTATATGTTAAACGTGATTTCTGAATCCTATGGCAAACAAGGGATTGACATTATAACAGATGCTTCATCTATAAATGACCCTGAGCCTTCCAGGAGAACCAGCAATCTACGTTTTCTCCAGGTTCTGATACAAATGAGAAAATGTCTCATTGTGCAAATATTAACATTGCAGCTCTTCTCCCCGGTGAAAGGCTTCAGTATAAAATAGCATGAGATTTTTCAGCAGGAATATACTCGCCTGTGGTCATGTATTCTGCCAAAAGATTCATATAAACCGGTGACAATACTGTACATCAAACACATTCCAATTATTTTCTTCTTACAAATCTGAGTTTCTTTCAACATGACCCTTATAACTAACAGCCTTTGTCTGTGCCTGGCCATAACAGACCAGTCAGTGTCACGCTCAATGGACTCATAATTTGATATTAAATTCATTGATCATCAAGTAGTACAATAGAACTCAGTTACAGATTTAAAGAAAAGTTTATGCTCCCTCCTGCCTTCTCCTCCAGCAGATTCAAGAAGAGACACTTAAACTGTATATATTTTTTATAGCTGCGGCTTTAGCACTAAAGGCGACTCCCGGTGATTTTTGCTTACAAGAAACACATAGGGTTTATTAAAAGTACAATTTGTAAATATTTCAAAAGAACATTGGGACGTAAATGACCTAATTTAAGCATTATCTTCGACCCCTGCTGTATAATTAACCTACAAGAAATGTTCAGTTAACTTCTAAATACATTACTTATCCTGTACTGATCCCAAGTTACATCCTGTATTATACTTCACAGCTGCACTCACTATTCTGCTGCTGCAGTCATTGTCTACATACATTACATTACTTATCCTGTACTGATCCCAAGTTACATCCTGTATTATACTTCACAGCTGCACTCACTATTCTGCTGCTGCAGTCATTGTCTACATACATTACATTACTTATCCTGTACTGATCCTGAGTTACATCCTGTATTATACGCCAGAGCTGTACTCACTATTCTGCTGGTGCAGTCACTGTTTACATACATTACATTACTTATCTTGTACTGATCCTGAATTACATCCTGCATTATACTCCAGAGCTGCACTCACTATTCTGCTGGTGCAGTCACTGTGTACATAAATTACATTACTTATCCTGTATTACACTCCAGAGCTGCACTCACTATTCTGCTGGTGCAGTCACTGTGTACATACATTACATTACTTATCCTGTATTATACCCCAGAGCTGCACTCACTATTCTGCTGGTGCAGTCACTGTGTACATACATTACATTACTTATCCTGTATTATACTCCAGAGCTGCACTCACTATTCTGCTGGTGCAGTCACTGTGTACATACATTACATTACTTATCTTGTACTGATCCTGAATTACATCTTGCATTATACTCCAGAGCTGCACTCACTATTCTGCTGGTGCAGTCACTGTGTACACACATTACATTACTAATCCTGTACTGATCCCGAATTACATCCTGTATTATACCCCAGAGCTGCACTCACTATTCTGCTGGTGGAGTCACTGTGTACATACATTACTTATCCTGTACTGATCCTGAGTTACATCCTGTATTATACGCCAGAGCTGCACTCACTATTCTGCTGGTGCAGTCACTGTGTACATACATTACATTACTTATCTTGTACTGATCCTGAATTACATCTTGCATTATACTCCAGAGCTGCACTCACTATTCTGCTGGTGCAGTCACTGTGTACACACATTACATTACTTATCCTGTACTGATCCCGAATTACATCCTGTATTATACCCCAGAGCTGCACTCACTATTCTGCTGGTGGAGTCACTGTGTACATACATTACTTATCCTGTACTGATCCCGAATTACATCCTGTATTATACCCCAGAGCTGCACTCACTATTCTGCTGGTGGAGTCACTGTGTACATACATTACTTATCCTGTACTGATCCTGAGTTACATCATGTATTATACTCCAGAGCTGCACTCACTATTCTGCTGGTGGAGTCACTGTGTACATACATTACTTATCCTGTACTGATCCTGAGTTACATCCTGTATTATACTCCAGAGCTGCACTCACTATTCTGCTGGTGCAGTCACTGTGTACATACATTACTTATCCTGTACTGATCCTGAGTTATATCCTGTATTATACTCCAGAGCTGCACTCACTATTCTGCTGGTGCAGTCACTGTGTACATACATTACTTATCCTGTACTGATCCTGAGTCGCATCCTGTATTATACTCCAGAGCTGCACTCACTATTCTGCTGATGTAGTCACTGTGTACATACATTACTTATCCTGTACTGATCCTGAGTTACATCCTGTATTATACTCCAGAGCTGCACTCACTATTCTGCTGGTGCAGTCACTGTGTACATACATTACTTATCCTGTACTGATCCTGAGTCGCATCCTGTATTATACTCCAGAGCTGCACTCACTATTCTGCTGGTGGAGTCACTGTGTACATACATTACTTATCCTGTACTGATCCTGAGTTACATCCTATATTATACTCCAGAGCTGCACTCACTATTCTGCTGGTGCAGTCACTGTGTACATACATTACTTATCCTGTACTGATCCTGAGTCGCATCCTGTATTATACTCCAGAGCTGCACTCACTATTCTGCTGATGTAGTCACTGTGTACATACATTACATTACTTATCCTGTACTGATCCTGAGATACATTAAAAAAACTAGGTCTGATAATATGTATTCTTGAATATTGACTATACAGCAAATGGTATAATAGTAATCCAGTAATGAAGGGTCATTGAACAATCTGTTGACTGACTCCAGTCCCCAACAAGAGAATAGTGCCGGAGTATAATACAGAATGTAGCTCTCAGCAGTGGACATTAAAAATATTTCTTACTTTTTAACTTTTTCAAGGTGTTTTATAATTACATCCAAGTCATCGAATAGTAACATAAATGAAACAACAGATCAGATGCATTGTATTGGATTTGTAAGCACAGAAGTCACTGCTTTAGTGTCATCCCTTGCTGTTCGGGGGGCACCTGTTCGGTTACATGTCGAGGTCACCATCTCCATGGCACTTACTGATGTACTGTACATTTTAACCCAATAAGATGGTTTGTTGGGGTCTAAATTAATAGGGAACAATCTGTTGATCTCGGGGACGATAATGCAGAAAATGACTTACATGTCGGCCCAAGGCGGTGACTGAAAAGGAGAGAGGCGCAGGTCAAGCAGAAGTCAATTGTCTTATCATGACGCTGGGGATGAAAAAAAAATGGTTTCCTTTCAGATTACATCTCAGAAATTAAATGCTGGAAAAATCATTTGTAACTATATTACATTTACAACTTTAGTTTAATCCCTGGTCGGCCTGAGGGTTTCAGACACTTTGTTGCGCAAAACATAATTTAAGATGTGGTTTTAATCTGCTCAGCTCTGAATTCAAGCCTCGGCTCTGACCTGGCCCAAATATAGACTCGCAGGCCCTTCAAGAGGCAGCAGGTCACTGAGGCGTCCTCTCTATACTAATCCATGCCTAACTACATCCTTACCTACTGACAGTCTACATCACATAGCAGCTTCTATTCAATCCAGGATACAGAATATATCATGTTTCATTGTAATTATGTATTAGTGTTCTACTATAATGGAGACAATTACTTATTGTTGTGATTTATTTTGCAGGCATGGATGAAATCTGTTTAATTTCAGTGACCACATTACAAGACAGGAACTGAATTGTTATTAAATTTTGAAGACATGGAAGATGGTTTAGATATTATTTTCACTCAAGAAGGAAAATCAGAGAAGTATAAGTTTTGTTTTGACACAGAAATATTCAGTTATTAAAAATGTAATATTTTGGTTACTGTTGGGCAGTTCAACCATGTGGGTGCTCCCTGTCTGTACTTTGGAAACACACCATGGTTTAGTATGAAACATGGAACAACATGAAGAAAATAAAAATCTGATTTTCTTAGCAATGCAATTTCAGGCAGAGTTTGCATTTTTACTTTGTGTAAAGAATTAAGCTGTGATAACGTTAACTCCTATAGACAACATAACTTGTTAATGCTGCTGCATTTTAGAATATAATACTGCACAATTTGAGTATGGCAATGGTTGACAGGGAGTGACAAATAGAGGGATGGTGCTTGCAATGGCATAGCTGTGGAAGTGGTTATGAGGACTTCCATATACCCTCACACTCAGAAAAAAAGAGTGGGGTTACAGCTAAGAAAGGTTGGTCTTTACTGAACACCTTCCCCCCATCCTAGTCACTGAGGTGTATTTGGTTGGTGGGTTACGAGATCAATCACACCTCAGGATTGATAAGTTACTACCGTTTTTGTGACAACAAGTGATATAGGAGCCAGTATTTTTCAATCGTGGAGCTCCAGCCCCTTGATGCCAGCCTGATTTTGTATGTGGTGGAGAGCTACGCTATTTATTTTTATTAATTTTTGAATAAAGGAAGTTTTTAACATACCTATTTCAAGAATATAACTACTATAATACTGCCTGCTATGTACAAGAATATAACTACTATAATACTGCTCCTATGTTCAAGAATATAACTACTATAATACTGCTCCTATGTTCAAGAATATAACTACTATAATACTGCTCCTATGTACAAGAATATAACTACTATAATACTGCTCCTATGTACAAGAATATAACTACTATAATACTGCTCCTATATACAAGAATATAACTACTATAATACTGCCTCTTATGTACAAGAATATAACTACTATAATATTGCTCCTATGTACAAGAATATAACTGCTATAATACTGCTCCTATGTACAAGATATAACTACTATAATTACTGCTCCTATGTACAAGAATATAACTACTATAATACTGCTCCTATGTACAAGAATATAACTACTATAATACTGCGTCCTATGTACAAGAATATAACTACTATAATACTGCTCCTATGTACAAGAATATAACTACTATAATACTGCTCCTATGTACAAGAATATTAACTACTATAATACTGCCTCCTATGTACAAGAATAGAACTACCATAATACTCTTTATGTACAAGAATATAACTACTATAATACTGCTCCTATGTACAAGAATATAACTACTATAATACTGCCTCCTATGTACAAGAATATAACTACTATAATACTGCCTCCTATGTACAAGAATATAACTACGTATAATACTGCTCCTATGTATAAGATATAACTACTATAATACTGCTCCTATGTACAAGTATATAACTACTATAATACTGCTCTTGTACAAGAATTAACACTAATACTGCTCCTATGTATAAGAATAATTCACTACTATAATACTGCCTCTTATGTACAAGAATATAACTACTATAATACTGCTCCTATGTACAAGAATATAACTACTATAATACTGCTCCTATATACAAGAATATAACTACTATAATACTGCTCCTATATACAAGAATATAACTACTATAATACTGCTCCTATGTACAAGAATATAACTACTATAATACTACTCCTATGTACAAGAATATAACTACTATAATACTACTCCTATGTACAAGAATATAACTACTATAATACTGCCTCTTATGTACAAGAATATAACTACTATAATACTGCTCCTATGTACAAGAATATAACTACTATAATACTGCCCCATATAGAAGATTTGAAGCAAAAACTGCTGGCTTTTACAGGAATATGGATTTTTTATAAAAATGTTTTTATTTAGCCATTGGCTATCTAAGTCTAGTTTTACACTATCGTCATTGCCTGCTAGAACTCTCTGGATGTTACTGCAATGGTTGCCTGTCCCCAATGACTAAGGCCTCCTCTGCCGGAAACCAGTCAGCACTATGTTTTTAACTTGTTTATGTCCCGACATGAAATAGACATTTTATGCTTATCTTGTGAGTGCTGAGCAGACTACACTTCAGCCAACCCATAATGGCATCTGACGGAGATCCGGCCACCATGCCGGAATTTGACCGGATCCTATTACTGTAATGGGTTTGGCGGGCATTGCGGTAATATCCAGAAGTGCTGGATCCCGAGACCTCACATTGATGTGAAAGAAGCCTATGCCTGGGTGTATGCTATGTTCACATGTAAGCGTTATAAAAGCTGAAAGCTATAAAAAGTTACTCGATTGCCACAGACTTTAATAAAAAACTATATGCCAGCACATGAGTGCTTAGATCTCAGCCTTCATATTCATATACTGTATGTGTGAAGACTGTGTAGGCTTTTAAAAAACATGTGAAAATGAATGCCGACAGTCTCCAAAACACAGACTTATGAATGCTTAAAACACAGCTCCCTCCTTTAAAATGTAAACTACCTCCATAAATGTGTTTTGCAAAAGTCTTTTTTTGTCAATAATACACTACCTCTTGTGAATTAATTATAATAAATAATGAAAAGTCTGAGCCTAACAATCACTGGCAGAAAGTCAGCTTTGTTCGAATGTTAAGATGCAAAAAATATGCACATTACACCAGCCTCCCCATCAGTAATTAAGATAAATGCATCAATTATTAAACATGCAAACATGTCAAGCAAGCATAACTAATTATTTGAGCATGTTAACAGTTGTTTAATGTTAACAAGCAGTGAATTATTAAAGACCCAGGTGTCACATTTTGGATTACATCAAACAGAGAGTTGTAAAAGAGATCGGGAGTTGTGCAGAGATATTTCAGTCTGATAAGCAATAAAGTTCTCCTCATTTCCAATAAAGACAAAGTAGTCATTTACAAATAATTATGGCAACCTGCAAGAAAGGAGCCCTGGGTGGATTGTTAGAATCTTACATTCACCGGAATGTGGTCATGAAGATTGCATATCTCATCTTCTAGTATGAGGTCTAATTGCATCGGAATAAAATACAATGGGAGAAGCGCAGCCGCATGATGGGAAGTTTTCCTGTTTTGTTTACAACAAATCACTGACGGAGGAAGTTTACGACTGCAGCACCGGCGGTATAATGGTTGTCAGTTTCTTATAAAAGTAATTTCATTCTCTAAAGGTAGAGTCAAATGTGGCCGGTCGGCTGAAGACTGTCCCATACGGGAATATTTCACAGTGTATCCGCTGGGACTTTGCAGCTGCAAATTGTGCACCAGATGGGATTTTGTTACAGAATTCAACACAAAATGATGCAGAATTCTCCTTCTGCATTACAAAACTTGAAATCTGCTGCAGAATTCCACAACAAACTGTAAGGCTCCATTCACACGTCCTGTTTTTCTTTCCTGATTCGATCCTGATTTTTTCAGGACCCATTGAAATGAATGGATCCAGATCAGGATCAGGATCGAATCAGGAAAGAAAAACAGGACGTGTGAATGGAGCCTAACTGACATACTGTGGATGTAAAATCCTCCCGCATGTCAAATTAGGTGGGGATTTTCCACTGCGTGAGGATGAGATTTGTTCAAACCTCTTCCACGTTGCAGCTAATGTAAACGCCGTGGATTTTTCCCGTGCAATGATTCTGTGGAAAATCTGCAACCTAGAAGTCAAATGCGGGCATACCCTGAGGAAGGGATCAGCAGCCTTCAGCACTCCAGCTGCTCTTAAACTACAACTCCCAGCATGCAAACATGCTCAGCTGTTCCCATAGAAGTTAATGGAGCACTGAGAGAGTTGTAGTTTCAGAACAGCTGGAGTGCTGGAGGTTGCTGATCTTCTTCTTTGCAGATTTACATGCAGAAAATCAGCATGAAGAATGCGATAAAACCTGCATATAAATGCAAACAACGCACTGAATACTATTTATCGTCTTTGTTTGCGTTTTTTGGTGAAGATTTTCTGTCTATTTTGACAATCCCATTCAGGGACTGGGAACTTAAAGTGGCCCTGGAAAAAAGACTAAGAGTGGCCCCATTTTGTAGTCTGGTCCAAATTGATGTAAGGCAGGGCCAGCAATACAATATTGTGGCACATTATACCACCCTAACAGAGCCAAATACCACAGTCCATCACAAAATACATCCCCAAAAACTTCCTTGCTGACTGTGAGAAGGGCCCAGGCAGCACTATGGGCATCGGCCCACCGGGAAATTTCCCTGTAAGGTCTATGGCCAATCCGCCTCTGATCCCATTGAAGGTAAAAGTGGAAAACGCAACACACCAGCTGCGGAGCCGCACAAACAGTTGACATGCTGCAGATATTTAAAGCTGCCCCACAGATCAATTTACAACCTGTACAAAGTATGCACCGTGTATGTGAGAAATGAAGACTCTCATTCACTTTGCTGGTACTGTATTACACTACGGATTTGCTGCATGAAAATCTGTGTGTAATATACACCATGCGCAGGTACCCTACAAGTGCCCCTACACCTTCAATAGTTGTTGTCAAATGCTTGCTTCATCTACAGCTGTCCCTGCAAAGGCTCCCAACACCCATATGTTCTCAGTTCGGCCAAGTGTGCATGTATTCTCAACTGAGAGAATGGAATAAGCTGCCGCCAGACACCAAGTCTAATTGGCTGATCCATCTCTCCCTGTTTCTTCCCAGTCAAGGGAAGAGTTGGCATACACCTGTGTACATGAGATAGGCGTCCGGTCCTAACGGCAGGTGCGGCTGACTCTGTTCTCTTCTATGGATTCCTGATTACTTTCCAGGCCGAGGTTGGTTGCCACCTGCAATTGCAGTTCAATTTTAGCACAAAATGATGCATTATAGGCTCCCGCTTCCCCGCCCTTTTCCAAGCCCTTTGTTGTGCTTGATGGGAAAAGGTGTAGAAACACTAAGGGGCATATTTATTAAGGCCAGCAGTTTAGACACCGGTCTTAATAAGCTCTATACCTGGAGGTGGATCTGCCGAAGATATGAAGAGGCGCTGGCCTTTACATAACTTCACCGGATCCACTGCTGCTTCTAAATGTAAGACAGCTTTCATTTTACACAGGGGCGTAGCTAAAGGCTCATGGGCCCTGGTGCAAGAGTTCAGCTTGGGCCCCCGTCCATCAGTGCTTAGTGTGTTTTCTTATGCGCCACAAGTGTCTTTGGGCCCCTTTAGGCTCCTGGGCCCGGTAGCGACTGCTACCTCTACACCCCCTATAGCTACGCCCATGATTTTACATTAGTACTTACATTTAGACCTTTTTCTATGCCTAAAACAGGTTCCGTTCCCCGCCCACACCACGCCCACTTTTTTACCCCTGTTGTGAGGGGGGAGAAGTCACAGACTGAGTAGCAAAGGAGCTTTGGTACGCAATCTGCACCAGAATTACACCTCATTTAGGCGTATTTCTGTTTAATAAATGACCCCCTAGATGTGCCACCACTTTTTTGACAGATTCTTGGTGCAGACACATTAGTAAATCTTGACCCATGTCTTAGTGTATGCTCATATGTGGCAAATTTGTGCCACATGTGGAATTTGCAAGAATTGACGCCTATGCTGCAGCACCAACTTCATACAAATGAATGGAACATTTCTGCAGAAATATCTGCCATATGTCAACTTACCTACTAAAATATGTTGACAACCATGTGGAGGTGGTACTGCTTTAGAGATATTACTTCTTGTCAGTACACATGAAGATTTTGTTTGGTTATGTGGAGATGTGTACTGCCCCACAAAACAAAAATGCTGCAGAGGGTCACCTCTCCAGTTGTTAAAATCTACTGAAAATTGCATTACAGGGGTTTTATGAGATTAAAGAACGCTGCTCTATTCAGTGTCACACTTGTACACGTCCTGTGTCTGGTTTTTCAGAACTGTCTCATTCACTCACGGCCCACAGACAGCAGCACTGGAAGGGAGCAGCCATGTCCAATGCCAACCGTTAATAAATGCTGCTGAGACATTAGAAGGGGGTTATTAACCACTCAATCACTATTTACTATATCAATAATCAAAGGACACATCACACAATGTCGTCTTTTTTTGGAGCTGCTCCAGGTTCAGGGCATTTTTACTACTTTTAGGACTGTGATATAAAAATAATTCAGATCAAAGACTCGTTGAGAAAACTATGCAAAAATAAAGATCTGATAAAGCTCTCACAGCCCGCGGAGCTCTAGATTGAAGCTGTAAGTCTTGAGCTCAAATCAATATCCCTGTAATAGAAATACTAGTGTCTTTACATCTATATTTCCCCAGCATTTCAGCCAAAAAATTTATATAGATTAGACTGGTGTACAACGTGATTTACGGACGTATCACACTAGACCCTGTCTCACCCTGCAGCTGGGAAGCTGGTTTATTGGCAGAAAGGCTGGCCAGTATTTTATGTAATTCTACTGTCCTCTATTTATAGAGTATTGTGGAGATTAAGCCTCTGGATAGATGGATGGATGGACTGGGAGAAAAATAGATATGAGAGACAGACAGACAGACAGGCTTATAGTAAATAGCTAGCTAGATGAATAGATAGACGATAGCCAGATAGGTAGTATAGATAGGAGATAGATAGATAGATAGATAAATAGGTAGATATATGATAGATAGATAGATAGATATAAAGGCATACAGTGAGATAAATAAATAGATATATATGAGATACAAGATACATAAGATAAACAGATAAATATGTATGCAGTGGTCAGGTTTGGGATGGTCCGAATGCTACACTACTATATGTTGATGCTCTCCGGAGGGGATGGTAAGGCATGGTGCACCCCAATGGGAAATAAGTCCAGAGAGTCCAGGATTGCAGTAAACCAGTGTGCTTCTTTACTGGAGGAAATGAAGTGCAAAACAATACAGGAAATGCCCTGAGCTGGATTCTCCAGTCTCTCCTGGTAGAAGAAGGTCCTGTGTCAAGGAAAGGCATGAGCTAGCTGTCCCTTTCTCTCAGAAGGCTGGCAGACTGGCCAAAAGGCTGGGGACTCATGATCTTTGGCTCAGCCACAATAGCAGCCATGGCAGGGTATCCCCTTCTCACCATCTTCGTCTGGTCACTCCTGCATTCTTCCAGAGTCTCTTCTACTAAAAACTGGTCCCTATTAATTACGCACTCTGACTGCCCTTCTTATATACAGTTTTTCTAACTGAACTAGAACTTCTAGTGGGAGGGGTGGAATGGAGAATCACAGGCTAAACAGAAACAATGATGCAATTTCAGACTGCCATAGACTTGTATAGAGTTTCAATACAAGCCTATGGGAATGACTAAGTTTTTCCAGACATAAACCAGTCTTAGGATGTAAATAACGGAGCTGAACCAGATAGTCAAAAGGTCAGTGTGTCTGTTTTTTTCCTCCAAAACTTTGCATAGTTCCTTATAGTAACTGTAAAAATTTTCTAACGTTGTTGAACTGCAGTTTGTTTAAGTGTAAACAACAAAATAAATAGTACAAGTAAACCCTTCCAAGTGCAATAAAGTAGTGAGTTGATGGCTTTGTGCAGTAGCAATAAGGGCAAATGTCCACAAAAGTCCATACATATATGAGATAGATACATACTTTAGTTAGATGTAGGTAAATTTGGTATTAAAAAAAATAGTGCAGCATGCATAATCTTCCTGTCAAAATGACAGATACCACTTTAGGACTCATGAAGGATAACTATCACAGTTTAAATTACATTTGCACTACCAAACATACAGGAGAATACACCACTACATACATATTAAAGTCATTGACATCCCCTCTGATATAGACACTTTTTTCATCTACTCCATTTGGCCAAGACCACCATGATGACTTCTTTCAGCTCTGTTTCAGCTCTTTTCCATCATCCTTCCCACCTTGTGAACACCCCATCCTTACACCCACAATACTGCACCCACTGTGCTTCCCAATACCACACTGCAGAAACAGATAGTCAACATGAAAATTTTAGTACCACACAGATAATGCTCCATCAATCATTATTGCCACACAGTGCCCTCAAAACTAATTCCACCCAGCAAATAGTGCCCCTGACAATAAGTGCCCCACCCCCCAATAATTGTGCTAAGCTAAGGGTGCCCTTAGTAGTAATACTTCCCCTACAGTACCCTCGTAATAATGCCCCCCATTGTGCCCATACTAGTACCATTCCCCCAGTAGTAATTCCACCTATAGTGTCCTTAGTAGAACTAATGCTTCCTATAGTGCCCCCCCAAGTAGTATTAAAGCCCAAAATGGTGCTCCAGAATTTAAAAAAAAAAAAAAAAAACACCATAGTGCCCCCAGTAGTAATAAAGTACACTGTGATGCCCTTCAGTAGTTATAAAGGCCACCCATAATGCCCTCAGTAGTATTAAAGCCCCATAGTGTGCCTCAGTAGCATATGCCTCCTTATAGTACCCACAGTACCAATGCCCCCCATAGTAATGACACTCACCATGCTGTTCCCCAGTGGTTATTAAGCCCGCATAGTGTGCTCCAATGGCAAAAAGTAGTACCAAGGCACCACAATAGTGCCCCAAGAGTAGTAAAACATCTTAGTGCCCCCTCCAGTAATAATGTAAAGTAAGAGAGCCCACCATAGTGTCACCTGTAGAAATAAAAATACCATAGAGTGCCCCAGTAGTAAAAATGACCCCCCCCCCCACCCACAGTGCCCCCAGTAATACTAATGCCTTCCTACAGTTCCCCCCAAAGTAGTAAAGTACACTATAATGCCTCTCAATAATAACAACCCCTTTTACTGGGCCAACAGTAAGCCTCCCAAACGGAAAATAACAAAATCATATAATCACCTCACTCCCATTTCATGTAATCTGGTAATCTGTGATGCGGTGCAGGACACTGGTCTCTTCCTGAGCGCTAGAATCCTGGCTCAGACGGCCGAATGATTATGAAGATGACGCACTATCCTCTTCGGGCCTAGTGCTTGTGGCCTATGAGAGTGAATGGCAGAGCAGGGGGATATCATCTCCAATGCCCCGCCACAGAAATAAACTGTGTAGCTATCCAGAGGACGGCCATGCAGTGTAATGTGGTGTGGCTCTAGCAATCAGTAATGACATATTGCGCAGAGAAATTGAGGGAAATAAACCGTATGACCGGAGGTGGTGAGAAGCACTGCTCCCATCTTTAAGAACGTCCATATGTCCAATGTCTCTATTGGTTTCCTCTTCATTTTTGATTGTCATCCATCTCGTTTCAGTGTCTGCATTCCAGTGATTAATAGAATTATTTTCTTTTATCTCTGTTGTAAATTGGCAATAGCTTATAATACGGATGGGTCTTTTTTTGCCTGTCAAGGTCAGCAGACAGGGACTCTTCAAGATTTCCACCTCGATCTTCCTTCACCCTTCTACTCGTAGAGGATCTCATGAATCATCCAGTCTTTGAATTGAACTCCTGATGCCTCTCTCCCACCAAACTGCCCGACTTGTGCAATTTTTCTTCATTCTCACTAACAATTTGGTAATGAAATATTGATTTTTAGTTACATTCAGATAGATGTTATTAAGTTTGCATTGATAAATCTCTCCTTCTCTCAGGCTGGAAGTACCTCAGTCAAATTGTAAGTGTGGTTTCATATATTGTGATGTATTCATTTGACATAACTGTCACCCCACACTGCTTGGCTCAGGATTGCAGGCGGAATTAGTAGCCATAATATATTGAAGCGCTGGCGATCATTGCACATGAGGGAACGTTGATTTGTGTTACAAAATAGTTTAAGCGCAATCCGGTGAACACAAATGAAAGTTTGTGAAGTTTAAGGAGATGGGAATGTTGCAGTTATATAAAGTGAATATATTTTTTATTCAAATATTACATATATATATTTCAAGGGGTTATCTCCAAATGGTACAGTCACAAATTACTTTTCTCCATTCCGTATTTATCATTAGAGCATATGGACTTATTAGCATGGGACCCAGTGTCGTACATAGAGAAGTAAGGGCCCCATAGCAAGGATCAGACCAGGCCCCCCACACAGGACAGAAGGGTTTCTGCCTAAACCCTTTCAATGACCCTTGGGACATTTTTCCAGTTTCATTTACTAAAAGTTGTTCCTTTAGAGGGTAGAGTCCTGACCAAGTTTTCACCTCCAGTAGAAGAGGAGATGATCCCAACTAAGACTGGGCCCCCTCTTGTCCTGGGCCCCATAGCAGTCGCATGGTCTGCCACTATGGTAGTTACGCCCCTGGTGGGACCCCCAAACAACCCACCCAAATTAACCAAAGTGTCTGCAAATGCAACTTTCTTCAATGCCACTAGATTCCATACATTACATGTTGGTATTTAATCTACATCTACATCCAGAGAACTGGTGCAGCTTGAGAAAAGTTTTGGAGATGGCAGTGGGGGGGTTTAGATTATGGAGGATGGCAGAATATAGGGAGCAGGTACGGTGGTGGACAGAGATAAGGGATGAAATGTAGAATGGTGCAGTACTATGGCGGTTATATTCTAAAGTTAAAGGGGTTCTCCAGAAATTTAAAAAAAAAATTAAAATACTTAAATATTACTTTATTATAAATATATTCCCAAATACCTTCCACTACTTATAATGGCTCGTTTTGTCTAGGAAGCAATCATGGGGAGAAATAAAATGGCCGCCGTCCTATTAGCGCAAACAAAACCTGTCCTAATCACACAGGAGGACAAGTTACTTCACAGCACTGAGGTAAAGAGCTGCTTCATCCTCCTCTCTGCTCTACTTGTCAGGAATCATGATCCTGAATACAGTTGAATCTCTGTGGGAATGGAAATGAGGAGAAGACATGAGAGGATTGTGGGGATGTGGCTAATGAGCAGCAGCTCTTGTATACAGTCTCCATTACCACAGTCTGTCCTGTCCGTCCTCTCTGTACTTCATGCCTCTTCATGAACTCCATTCCTACAGAGATTCAGCTGAAGATCTTATCATCTGTATTCAGCATCATAATCCCTGACAAGCAGAGCAGAGAGGAGGATGAGGCAGCTCTTTACCTCAGTGCTGTGAAGTAACTTGTCCTCCTGTGTGATTAGGACAGGTTTTTGTGTGAACTAATGGGACAGCGGCCATTTTGGTTTCCCTAATGATTACTCCTCAGACCAAACGAGCCATTATAAATAATGAAAGGTATTGGGAATATATTTATAATAAAGTAATATTTAAGCATTTTCATTTTCTTAATTCCCGGAGAACCCCTTTAATGGAACATCATTGCAGTGATGGGCACAGGATCATCGTAGCAAGAAAATCATTACAAATAATAATTTAAAAAAAAATTACCAGACCCTACATAGAAAATCTACAAAATAATCCTGTGTGTATTAGCAGTGCAGCCATGGATTATCCCTCCCTTCTTGCTGTAGAGGAACCTATGGTCAGAACAGGTTAGTATTATTCATACACGGCACGTTATATTCCCCCGTAGAGACGTCAGTGTTGCATTTTGTTTGCACAGCCATGTGAGCAGCGTGTGGAAGGGGAGAGGACTCACATGCTAAAGCATAGAGAGCAACTTCACAGGGAACACCCACTGAGCTCTGAACTTGCAGCTTCAAAAGCAGAGGTGTCAGAGGAAGTAGAATATGACAATAAAAGGAGAAAACAAATCAGCCATAACTATATTGTGCAACTTAAATTAAAAAAAAAAAAATCTTCCAGGAAAAAGTTGAACAAGTACAAAATTGCATTGAAAAGTGGTCTTCTGAGGTGGGTAGTCTCAAAGAAGATGGTCAGTATGCATCATAATAATAATATTATAATATGGTGAAACTGAAAACCTGTCACCTCAGCTATGGTCTGGACAAGGAGATGGACTTTTGAACATAAGAAAAAAAAAAAAAATATATATATATATATATATATATATATATATATATATATATATATTTTATATTTTTTTTTTTAAAACTCAGAACCCCCCTTCCCTGGGGTTCATAGACTAAATAGCATGGCCTGTCAGGGTCAGGGTCAGGTTACAAAGAGGAAACAGTCCTTCTCTATACCAATCCCCGTACATAAATAATATGCTCTGTAACCTTCTCTTTTGAGCCGCATTATTGTCACAGGAACGCCATAAATTATAAAAACGAGCTAGGAATAAAGCTGATGGATACAAATTTGCTGAATACTCAGGAAAAAAAATGAAAAATAAAAATAAATAAAGCAAAAATGCCAAGAGCAAATAGGCTGGGTGACTTGCAATAATTCTTTATTGGGAGCAGTCTCCAGCAGCCCCTCATTGAACTGCGCTCTAACTGGGTCATGTTTCACAGAAATCATTGACCTTTAAAGAGCCCTGCTTAAATGTTTTAAGAACTTTGTGAGGAGGAAAGAAAAAAAAAAATATACAAAGAAAAAGAAAATCAATAAGTACAAATTATTAGGAGGATGCAATGACTGCTGTCGCTTTTGAGATGTACAAGTAGCAAATTTGAAAGGCACCACAATAATTACTCAGTTTATCACTTGGAGAGGAGGGCAAGGCGGTAATGAAGTGGTTAATCAATAGGATAGACAAATAAGTCATTAGTAGTCACATGTTTTACTGTTAAACCCCTCCTAAGAGCGATCACAGTTATATTAGTAGTATACAGGGCCGGACTGGAACTAAAAAGCAGTCCTGGCACCCAAACCCTTCCAACCCAGATATTATGCCGTGCTTGTATCACTGAAAAATTCTCAATCTTATTACACCAACAGATTATCTGACCAATTTCTGTCCAATCAGACCAATAGTCGGTGTGTATAACAAAAGATCTGTGTGTGTAAAGGGCCATCTGACCAATGATTGGTCAGAAACTCTGTCAGATAATCTGTTGGTGTAATACAGAGCTTACTGGTATCACCAGTGTGGCTAAAGACTGTCTGCAGCGGCCAGCACATTTTCCATACACTGGAGGTCATTTACCAAGGCCCTAAAAAAAGTCAGATTTGTTATAAAGGGCACGTTTAAATATTTAGTGAAAATTTGGGGGACAATGTTGCTATTTGTTGTATATTAAAAGTAGACTGTCACATCATTTTCACCAATATATCTAACAGCATTGGCCCACGAAAAATTTCAAGTCCAGGAAAAACACTTAGGGTTCATTCAGACGGCCATATGCTGTCCGCAAAAATACGGATCCGTTTTTTTGCGGACAGTTTAGCATGTCCGCAAAAAAACTGATTGCTTTCCGTATTTTTGCGGACCCACAGACTTCAATGGGGCCACGTTCTGATTTTCACTGACAAGTATAGGACATGTTTCAGTGTTTTTGCGGAGCCATGGAATGAAAGAAAAGGGCCCATAGAAGTGAATGGGTCAATATGTAATCCGCAAAAAAACGGATCCGCATTTTTGTAGACAACATACGGCCGTCTGAATGAGCTCTTATTCTCCTGAAAAAAAAACCTCCCAAGTCCCCAGCTGGGCGGAATTTGCCTTGGGCACTTGGGAGTTGTTTTTCAGCAAAATAAAAGGGATTTTCTTGGAAATTTAATGAAGACACAAAATACACCCAGATATGTTTGGAATGCTTCTGTGGGGCAATGCTGTAAGTTATATCGGTTAAAATGACTTGAAAGACTTCCTTTAATGCTGCCATGCACTGTATGGCCAATGCTGTCATACAGTGTATAATCTTTGCTGCTGTACAGCTAATGTATCATACAATATAGGACCCATGCATACAACCTTATTTTTCATCCGTGTGCTATCCACATTTTTTTCATATGTGTGTCCGTTCTGCAAATGAGCATATATTAAATATATGTCCTATTCTGGTTCATTTGTTGGACACAAATAGCTATGTCTACCAATGGGAGTGAGAAGATGGCATAATACAAATATAATCTGGCTACAATGTACAAGAATATAACTACTATAATACTGCTCCTATGTACAAGAATATAACTACTATAATACTGCTCCTATGTATAAGAATATAACTACTATAATACTGCTCCTATGTACAAGAATATAACTACTATAATACTGCTCCTATGTACAAGAATATAACTACTATAATACTGCTCCTATGTACAAGAATATAACTACTATAATACTGCTCCTATGTACAAGAATATAACTACTATAATACTGCTCCTATGTACAAGAATATAACTACTATAATACTGCTCCTATGTACAAGAATATAACTACTATAATACTGCTCCTATGTATAAGAATATAACTACTATAATACTGCTCCTATGTACAAGAATATAACTACTATAATACTGCTCCTATGTACAAGAATATAACTACTATAATACTGCTCCTATGTATAAGAATATAACTACTATAAATACTGCTCCTATGTACAAGAATATAACTACTATAATACTGCTCCTATGTATAAGAATATAACTACTATAATACTGCTCCTATGTATAAGAATATAACTACTATAATACTGCTCCTATGTACAAGAATATAACTACTATAATACTGCTCCTATGTACAAGAATATAACTACTATAATACTGCTCCTATGTATAAGAATATAACTACTATAATACTGCTCCTATGTACAAGAATATAACTACTATAATACTGCTCCTATGTACAAGAATATAACTACTATAATACTGCTCCTATGTACAAGAATATAACTACTATAATACTGCTCCTATGTACAAGAATATAACTACTATAATACTGCCTCCTATGTACAAGAATATAACTACTATAATACTGCCTCCTATGTACAAGAATATAACTACTATAATACTGCCTCCTAAGGGTGAGGACGTGTCTCTGTAGTTCTCCTCATGTCTGGAGCTAGCCCAGGGCGGAGCTATTCTGGGCAGGGATTCTCTCCAGGAAAATCCCAGGCTCCAAGGCCTATTCTGGGAAACAATTCCCAGCCCTCTAAATCTGTGGATGAAAATCCCAAAGTTAATTTGAAGAAAGGGAATGTTCAGAATGTCGGCGGTCAAGTTGTCAGCAGTTCCAGTGCAGCAAGAAACCAGGATGGAAAGAAAGTAACAGCAGAAAAGAAAGAAGCAGTGAGTAAGAGTGTGATGAATCCACTGACCAGTGTGAATGTGCAGCGTCCTGAAGCAAGAACCACAGTGCAGGAATACTCAGAAGCAGGAGGCCAGCAGAGTTTGCAGGTGAAGCAGACTCCATTATAGCCTGCAGGTGTGCAGCCCTCACATTCCCCATGCAGACATAGAAGAACGTCTCTGGAAAGACAAACGATTCAGCAAAATCTACAGCAAAATGTCCTGATACAGAGCGACCGTACAAGATCTGGGAGCAGCAGCAAAAAAGTTGCAAAAAGTGTGGAGGAGACCAAAGGTGGAAAAGCAGGAAAGCTTCAAGGTGCAGCCACTGGAAAGAACCTGGGAGCCGGTCCCCAATCTGGATATTGTGCACCCACCGCAGTGACTGCAGCCACAGCAAGTCCAAAGCCACAAGTTTCTTCACCATCAGTGCAGAGGTTTGGGCTGGATACAAGCAGAACCACTACTACACCTGTGAGAGGTCATCCTGTGAGTCCACAGCCTGCAGTACCCAGCAATGGACAGACTGCTAGTGG
Organism: Rhinella marina; assembly: GCA_900303285.1. Lineage (NCBI taxonomy): Eukaryota > Metazoa > Chordata > Amphibia > Anura > Bufonidae > Rhinella > Rhinella marina. The sequence continues at coordinate 1,247,268 of ONZH01003517.1, read as the reverse complement.
GGGAGGGCGCGCACCTGAGCTCTGTCTGGCTGAGGAGATCCCAGCACTGGTCAGGAGAATGGAGACTCTGAAGAAAGAGAAACTGCAGCTTCAGAAGCAGATAGACTATATGTACAAGCTGAAGGCAGCAAACCCTGACCGCCAGGAGCTGCATGACCGCAAGCTGAGCTCCCTGGCCATACAGCTCGCTGACATTGTAAGGGAGATGGACTCTGTGCTGGAACAACTAGGACCAGTTGGAGAAACTTATAGGAACCAGCAGCGTTTTGACTCCTTCCAAGATGGCACCCGGCAGTCTCATGGAAAACCTGTACTACAGCCTGCAAGTTTCTCCTTTAAAGAAGGAACTTTGTACAGCGGAGAAGCAAGCGTCCAGCACCAGCAGGCACCTGCAGCAGTTCCTAGCATGGCACTACAAGTCCCAGCATCCAGCACACTGCAGGAGGACAGTGGACTCTTACCTGAAGGTAACCCTGTAGTAGCAGTGTAGTCACCATAGGCGTCAGGGGGCAGCACTGTGCAGATAGACTGTGGACTCCTGCCAGAAGGTGGCGGTGCAGCAGCACAACAGCCTGCTATTCCTGAGACGCGCACTCAGGGCTCTGCTGTGCAGGACTCTACTGCTGAAGTCTGTGAGGACATTCATGTGTCTGATGATATTGCTGATACTCTGAGTAATAATACTGCTGATACTCTATGTGATAATGCTGTGTCAGGGGAGAGTGCACCACAGTCTGTGTGGGATCTGGGATTATCTGGGGAATCAGACCAGTCTGTGGTTCCCCCTGTGATTACTGGTGACATTGATGGTGGGGAGGGGGCAGTACAGTCTAATGTACAGGAGTTCCCCCCATTAGTTACTCAGACAGTACCAGAACCCCCTAGTACAGGAGGCCAGCAGTCTACACAGGGCCCACAAGGACAGCAGGATAGTGGACCTGGTCACACCTCCTCTGGGAATGCCTGGAGCCGAGGCTCACCATCGTTTACATCAAACACCAGTTATTCTGGTCAGGCTTTTAAGAGGAGGAACGTGGTCAGGTTCAGGCATAGAGGGGCCAAGGAAGATCTGCCCGATAGGAGGTTTGTTATCAGAGAACTGCTATGTAAGCAAATGGGTTTCCAGCCATCCAACATCCTGGCCATGATAAACCTCCCGGACAGACAGGGATATGACATCAGTTTCAAGCTCATGTCTGACCTGGACCGTTTCTGGGCTAGCTTCACCAGTTTCAGAGAAAAGGAGGGCTGGAATAAGTTCAGTTTTATCCCCATCTCTAAGCCAGATACCGTCAATGTCACCATCATCTTCTGGAATGAGTCTGTTCCCCACCAGGACATTGTGGTCTGGCTGAGGAGACATTGTGATCTCATGTCTGAGCTCACTAAGACCAGAGATGAAGACGGTATCTGGACTGGGGGATGGAAGGTCCTGGTGAAGCTCCATCAACACCACAATATAACCCAACATCTGCCCAATTCTTTCTTCATCGGCCGGGAGAAGGGTGTGTGTTTCTATGCAGGTCAGCCCAGGAAATGCTTTAAGTGTGGGAAGACTGGTCACTTGGCGAATGCGTGTGCCATGGTGAAGTGCAACCTGTGTGGGGAGGTTGGTCATGTCAGCGCCAACTGCCAGGTCATTAGATGTAACTTATGTGGTAAGACTGGTCATCCCCACAGGGACTGTCCCGACGCCTGGCACAACATCTGCAAAGACTTTCCTGATGATGACTTGCTGGAAGGGACAGATGACCTGGAGGAGGACGCTTTGTTATCAGGGTCAGTGCCAACAGGACCAGAGCCTCAGCCTGAAATACCACACAGTGATCCAGTACAAACCCAACCCCAGTTAGATATCATTGAGGGTAACATGGAGGTGGTCACACAGGCCGTATACTCAGAGGCTGTCTCTTCTTCTGCTCCAGTGTCCACCACTGGGGAGAATAAATCTAAAAGGAAGAAGAAAGATAAGTCTAGCCGTCAGCCTGAGGGTGAGTGGACCACTGTCCAAAAGCCCAGTAAGGTGAAAGTGGACAGTAGACCAGATGGGACAATGACCGCCAATAGGTTCAGTTTCTTATCTGAGTCAGACGCAGAGGCAGAAATGGAGAGAGAGTTAGATCGGATGATGGCTGAGTATGATGAAGACCCAGGTGATGATCCTCCCTCAAAAAAGAGACCCACTCAAGTTGAGCAAGAGTATGATTCAGACATGGAAACTGGTGGTGGTCAGCGGGAGTGCACACAATCTGTTTTATGATGATGGGGTCCATCTCTCTGCTTCTTGTACTTTGTCTTACTCTGATGGCTGATTTTTACCTTAAAGTCATCTCAAGTAATGTGAATAGCATGAAAGTGAGGAGAACAAGGCATGCTGTGTATGATCACCTGAGGTATTTAGATGCAGATGTCTTCTTCCTGCAGGAGACCCATTTAAATACTTCAGGACTTATAAGAGAAGCAGAAAGAGAGTGGCGTTCGGGTCCATCCTTCTGGTCGCTGGCTGTGGAACCATATGCCGGGGTCTCCATACTCTTTAACACCAGTGATGTGACCATACATAGATTAAAAGAGGTGTCGATGGGAAGATGTCTAGTCCTGGAGGTCACTATCCGAGGTAGGAGGCTCCGGCTTATCAACATCTATGGTCCACAGACAGTGACTGAGAGGACTCAGCTATTTAATGAGGTAAAGCCTTACCTGTTCACATCTGTTCCTGTGGTAATGGCGGGGGATTTCAATGCTGTTATGACACCCAGTGACAGACCCCTTACTAGAGACTCTAAGGTCCTAAACAGGATGATTCTTCAGGCTGGCCTGTCCGATGTGTTTGTGTGTGGTGGTAGAAAGCCCAAGTTTACCTACTCTTGTGCTGGCAGAAGCAGTCGGATAGACTTAGTTCTGGTGAGTCCTTCTGAGAACATCAGTGAGAGGAGGGAGAAAGTTGTCCCTTATTCTGACCACTTAGCCTTGTATTCCTGTTTGGGAGCCACCAAACGCTCTGATGTGGGGAGAGCCTTATGGAAACTACAAATAATAAGGTGTAGTCATTGACTCAGCGATATATATACTGGAAGAAGAACACACGTAGTGGTTTCCTTTTACCCACACACTAGGCATAAGTTATACCTCACCAGGTGGTATTATTCACTCTGTCATCTGTCTTGAGGTTTGCCAGCACATGTTTGAAGAGTCATTTAGTTGAGGTGAATATGTGGACCTCTTTGCATGTAAGCTGAACACATGCTGAAAGTACAATTAAGATGCGTCTTTTTTCCCCAAGCAAGTGAGAAAATTTAATTGTAAATGGTGTGATGACAGCTCTAAGTGGTAATTCATTCCATACCAGAAGTACCTGGAACCCCATAATATTAACAGGTTAATAGGTTTATCCCGTAGATGCAAGGTCTATATTTCACCTGAGCCTGTAGAATGTGATTGCGGAGCAATGGACGTCACGTGTTGGGGGGCATTTTTACAGGTTAAATATCATAGACTGCAGCAAAGAGGATTGTAATTTTCTGGTGGAGTACCTAAGCACACATAACACTGCCCTCACTTGTAGACAAGTCACTGTCCTCCATCATCAGCCTCCTCTCCTGTAACACTCCATGTTGTGTCCGGAAAGCATGCACAAGCTTGGTGACACTCAGAGTTAAAATGAATGGGGCAAGATGCAGTCCGAGGCAAAGCCACACTCTGATGGACATGGCTGTGTTGTGTACTGTAGTGAAGGTGCTCCAGCAAGGACCACTGTCACTTTTGTTCTCCTGAGCTTCAAAGGTCTATCACCAATCATACATTTATGGGCACAAGTGTAAAATCCTCAGAATTCCATCACATACTATGCTAGGGTGTGTTCCTATGACGTAAATCCACATCTCTTTGCTCCTTATTGGGATTCATGGTGCTGTTCATATAGCAGTGGGTATTTTCAACGTGGATTTCAAATCTGAATCAAGAAGGCGCATTGCTTTCTGGACACGAAATCCGCACAGAAATCAAGTAGCAGCATGTATTTTATGGGGCCAATCTGTGGTCGGATCCACTGCTTGAAAAACTACAAATCTGCAGCAGAAACCCTACAGGTATTTCAATCTGTGTGATCGTACCCTTAAAGAAAAAAAACCTACAAGTGCTTCTGCGTCTGAGGAGCTAATCTCAAGTCTCATAAATGAGTAATTGAGGATTATATAAGTAGTACCCCAGTGCAGATGATATCTGCAAATAGGTTTGTTCTTGAATGTTATGTCATGTATTGTATTATCATGTTATGTATGCCAACTAGTACAGTGAGTATGGATGGCAAATGCAATCACCCTGGCTTCGGCCCTCATAGGAGGTTAGATGTGGGCGGTCCCCACCTCTAAGCAATAGGAGAGTCTTAGGGGAGACTTCATAGGGGAAAGAAGCAAAGTCCATGTGTTCCTTCTTCTTGGGCTACAAGTTCCAGAGACTAATAGGTCTCTGAAAGAGCTACAGAAAGAGAAAGAAAGTGAGAGAAAAAAAAAAAAAAAACGTGGAATCTGCATGGCCTAGCAAAGGAGTCTGCAATCTGCAACTATGGCCATTCAGAACTTACTGCAGTGAAGGGAAATTATTAAAACACCCTTCACACTTCGACACATCCTGGTCAGATGTGCCATTAAGACTGTATCCAGCAGTGGATACTGAAGCGATTATTGACAGAGTACTATTGCCTGCCAAAGATTTTATTGAGAGAGGAAAGAGGACCATAATTCCCATCCTTGTTGAAACCCATACACTGCTGTATGGGAAAAAAACTACTGTGAACAGTTGGAAATGTGTTTTTGCTATAGTTGGATGTACTACTGCTCCTGATTTGCACTACAGAGACATGTATTCTTTTATGTAACACTGGCCTGGTTTTATAACTCCTACACCATATGCTGGCCATTGCACTCTACACGCCCTGCCTTGCACCCATGACCCATCCTACCACCAAGGGCACTACAACTCCCATAAGACACAATCCCCAGAATCAGGATGCACCCTGAAGGAAGTAAGGGTGCCCCCTCCTTTTACTGCACGGCCGTAGGGAGCAACAGTGTGAGGACAACCACCGTGATTGACTGCTACAGCCAGAGCCTCGACTGCTTCCAGAAAGTTTCAGTAGTAAAACGTAAAATCTGTGCTGTCATCCATTCAACATTAAAGGGATTGGGCGTGTTTGGGCAGACCTCACCCCCTCCTGGTCAGAGTTGCAAAGGGAAGCATACTTACCTGCTCCCTGGCATATCCGCTTTGGCTCTGCTGCAGCCAATTACTGGCCCCAGCAGTGAACTGACCCTTTGCATCATTTGGCCAACTGACGTGATGCAAGTTAGGCAGGTCACCGCTGTCACTGCAGTGGTGTCAAAGTGTATGTTGAAAACTAGGAACCTGAACGAGGCAGTTGTGGAGTGGGAGCAAAGGAGCTGGGATCCAGTGGCAGGGAACAGGTAAGTAAGCTTTCTTTTGCAGGTCTGGCCACCAGGGGGAGTCTGCCCAAACACCATCAAAATGTGAATAATCTCTTAAAGTTTTGTTCCATTGCTTGCAAAAAAGAGCTTAAAGCATCTTTAGGCCCCTTTCACACGAGCGGGAGACTCGCATGTTTCCCGCAACGCATCTACAGGGCTGGACTCGGCACGGACAGGGATTGCAGAGCATTATATGCGATCCCAGTCAGTGCCGGAGTCCAGCCCTGTAGATGCGTTGCGGGAGACATGCGAGTCTCCCGCTCGTGTGAAAGGGGCATTAATATAAAACACGGTTGTATTCCAAGTTAACAATTATACAGCCGGCAACGAACAGAAACTAAAATCTGAATTTATGTTCAAAGATAAATCCATACAGAAATGACGCAGGCGCACACAGAAGCCAGATTCCAGCTTTCATTCTTTTATGCCAGACTTAGAAATGGCAATGGCTCCACTTTTTATCCACACTAGTATATAAAAGCCCACAGCATGGCATGGGTTGGCATCTATGAACAAAATGCCTCATAATACACTGACTTGACAGAGAACCGTACAGCGAACGTCCCTCTTATTACGGCTCCATCTCTAAATCCTCTGCGTTCAAGTGAAACGTCCTCTGCCAAAACCAAGAAACAATTGATTAAATAAAGAGATTTAACAACAGCGATCACAAACCTTTCTCCTGCATTAATATATATTTAAAATACAATTTCACGCAGGCACTTTGATGCCACCTCGCTATATATGGCGCCTGATTTAGGTTTTAGCGAGCCTACAATGACTGTAACGTTCCGCGGCCTTTTTTTCGCAGGCAAATGATTCTATAAAATCCTATAAAAGTAAGTGAACCTATAAAACATGAGAGGGTTCTCCATGATCGTCATAAAAATCATAAAATTATACGTCTGCCATGAAAATACTACGTGATTTATTCCTGAAAAGTATTATACTCTCCGAGCAGGAATGATATTTTGCTTTCTTAACTTCAGGAACTGTTAAACATATGCCGGGGACGGCTCGTATTTTATGTTTGTTACCAGCTTTTAAAATCTGGCAATTCTTTTATGTTTGAGTTGTATTACGTGGACGGTTATAAAGCTGCATGATACGGTGGGGTCTGGGATACACGTTTCCCCATGACATATCTGCACCCTAGCTCTTTCCAAATAAAATTATAATTCGTACAACTAATTTTGAGATTCTGTGTACGGCCTGGATAGACAATGACTGACAAAGTTTCATCTCTAGACTGCTGCTTCTTTCAATGGATGCATCGTTTCTGCGGCCTAGTCATCACAATGGATGGAGAGGGATCGGAGGCACCGACAGTAGAATAATTGCAACATAAAGAATGCGTGGTTTTCTTTTTTCTGCAGGTTTCACGGGCAACACGTCATACAGTCACACTTTGCTAGCTGACATACAGTATATAGCAGTACATACATAGCTTTTAGGGATGAGCGAACTTTTGAAAAGTTCGGTTCGACGAATTTTCATGAAGTTCGGATTCGTACAAACCGAACCTAAAACGAACCTTGCTATAACGGCTGAATAATTGCTGCAACAATAATGGGAGTCTGGTAGGGTATAGTTTTGTTTACTTGCAGTTGCTATTACAATGAAAAAAGTTGAAAAAAATCAAAGTGACTTCAACCACGGCGACGCAAAATATACGCATATTTGAGAATTTACACTAATGCGTACGCTAATGCGAACATTCCTACTCAAGTAACGAACATACAGTGTAGCGTTGTCAAAGGTACGCTACTTAACTGAATATGTACGCATTAGCGTACAAATACACTGCGTCTGCGAACATTCCTGGTCAAGTAACGAACATACAGTGTAGCGTTGTCAAAGGTACGCTACTTAACTGAATATGTACGCATTAGCGTACAAATACACTGCGTCTGCGAACATTCCTACTCAAGTAACGAACATACAGTGTAGTGTTGTTAAAAGTAGCGTTGTTAAAGCGTACATTCTCAATAAATATGCATATATTTTGCATCGCCGTTATTTTAACCAGATTCGTTACGAACTTTCTCAAAATTCGGTTCGGTGACGAACCGAACTTTTGGGAAAGTTCGTAACGAATCTGGTTCATTACGGTTCGGTTCGCTCATCCCTAATAGCTTTATAATGCTCCTCAGGAAAGTAAACAGATCTCAAGGTACCACATAGCATTATGAGATCTGCTTACTTCCCTGAGGAGCGTTGTAAGGAACACTGACCCCATGCTATAGACTGTAATGTCAGATAGCAAACTGTGACTGTATGAGGTTTTGCCTGTGAAAATACAAGCCCCCCACTCCAGTGATACTTCTGACAAATGTAAGATTTTTTTTCACAAGTGGAGGAATTCTTTAATAAAAATAAATAAATAAATAGTTGTTGTCCTCCTCACACACTGGGGTACTGAGCAGAACCATCTTTGGATGTTTTGCTATTGTGCGGTTGTCAAAAGCGTGCCAGGTTTACCCATAAGGATACATGAGATGGGTGAACTGAGCCCTCACCCTCATGTACAGCTGTTTAAAAGGACTACATCTATTGCCGAGGGAGTGTACATACATGTACTGTATATATGTTCCATCATGCTGCCACTTAGTAGGAACCCATATATGGAGACGTTTTGGTGAGTGCAGTGATAACGCGTGAGCTCTGGACCTCGTGTTGTAGGCTTGTGGAAGTTATAGGCTAGACCCTGATACCCTGGGTCTTGCCTCAAGAAGGTGTAAAAGTGATTCCACCACTACCCCATAAAAAGGCTCTCAGAGGCTACTTTGGAGTAGTGTACCTTTTGGTGAGAGATCACTGGTGCTAGAAATGCCTCTATGATGCATTCAAAGACATTTTATCGATTTGATAGTCTTTGAGATCATCACTGGACTGTCAATAGTAAGATGGTTGTTTCCACAAATTTCCCTCTAGACTGTTTTGATGTTCCATGCAGGCTCTGGACGGCCCAGACAGATCACCAATAGAGAGGATCATTTGATCCAACGACGAGCACGTGCAGCTCCCACGGGTTTGCTGTCCAGTATCCAGAAACAGGTGGCACCTTCATTACGCACCCAGTCTCTGACCAGACCATTAGCAGAAGGAAATTAGGTGTCACGGCGCCCCACATGTGTTGCCTCTCATGGCATGGCTGCTAACTCGCATTTTTTCTCCAGGATACTGCTCATCCGCACACAGCAAGGGCTTCCCAGGAATGTCTTTGCCAGATAACTTGTTCTTTGGTCGGTCCAGTTGACAGATTTATCATCAATCAAGCATTTATGGACCAGCTGGGACATTAGCTTTGGCAACCTACGAATGTGCAGGCCCTAATGTAACATCTGTGGGCAAATGTGCCACAGGATGCCATACTGTATGTCTCCATGCCCAACAGTATCTAATCTTGTGCTATAGCCATCTTTTAATTGTTCAGTTTTCCCAAATAAACTTGTTCTTTTGCTCTAATATTGTAATCAAGTACATATATAATCATTACAGTCACATAAAATTTCATTTTGTTCCAACAACTCCTTGGTGTATTAGTTAATCATTTTTTATTTTGTCAAAGAGTGTATTTGTTTGCAACATTAAATAAATTGTGCCGCCTTGTCTGAAAACACCAAGATTATTGTGCCACTTAAAGGGGTAATCACATAACTAATGTAAAAAATTATAATCATACATCATAGAGTACAGGGATGGCCAACCTGCGGCTCTCCAGCTGTTGTAAAACTACAATCCCCACCATGCCCTGCTATAGGCGGATAGCTGTAGGCAGTCTGAGCATTCTGGGAATTGTAGTTTCGCAACAGCTGGAGAGCCGCAGGTTGGCCATCCCTGATATAGTACATGACAACCTCTTTTTATCAAAGCTAGAGCCAGCCCTGCCCCAGCCCCCCTACTTCAAGTGGATCCAGAGATCTCTCCATTTGTTGCTCCAATTCCTCTGCTAGATTATTTTCAAGTTGGCAGCTTGGTGGGCGAGTCCTTCCTTAGGGGCCAGGCTATCACAGCTGGTGGCAGTTGAAGTATGGAACTCACCATGTGCGTCCATCTCAGTGAGGTGGACAGAGAAATTAGAAAAAAGAACAAACAGCATGTGTGTCTTTACAGATAGATTTCAGCAAATAACTCACTGGCTATACAAAATTTTTAATGACATGCATTTACAAAAGGATTCAGATCCAGATGCTGGTTTGAAAACTGCGTCATATTTTTCGTGGGACAACCCCTTTAAGTGACAGTAACCAAGGGAAAGTAAAATTCACTGTTGGATTTTATTTGGTTTGTAATAGTCTTCTTTCTAAAAAAGAAATCTCAAGGGAAGGAACCATCCCTCACATTACAAGCACTTTAGTTAGGGCTACATGACATCATATGTTGTTGGTATGTCTTATTGCAGCACAAACTTAAAACATTACTATGCGACGTGCAAGTAGTGCTGCATTGGAATATAAGGGGTAATTGGAAGTAACATGACTTGCCCAAACTCTGCATTAGCATTACAACATTGCCCTATAAGCAGGGATGCCCAACCTGCGGCCCTCCAGAAGTTGCAAAACTACAACTCCCAGCATGCCTGTAAAACCTACAGCTATCAGTCTACAGCAGGGCATTGTGGGAGTTGTAGTTTTACAACAGCTGGAGGGCCACAGGTTGGGCATCCCTGCCCTATAGCTGTAGCCTAAAGGTCCCTTTACACGGGACTGTATTACAACAGATAGTCGGAAAGCATTCCTTCCTGACAATCTGCTGATCGATAGTGGAGGAGACCTCTGTAGTTACATGCACAGATCTCCTCCACAGTATAGGGAGCAGCGATAGCTAATGCTATTGCTCTTCCCCACAAAGACTCGCTGTTTCCCGGCAACAGATCGAGTTTATACCGCACGATCTGCCAAACAGGAAACAATGATTTTTGTGCTGCACTAACAATCCAATTACCCAATGAACAAGCGTTTCACTCATTCATCGGGTAAAAGGCAGAACATTTACACCGCCAGATCATCGTTAACGAACGTTACTATGAACTCTCGTTAGCGATGATCTTTTCAATTCTCGGCCTGTGTAAAGGGCCCCCTTTTTACAATGACCTAGTCTGATTGATGTCGTAAAGGCCTGTAAGATGGGATGATTGTAGAGCAAGACAACCTTATAGCACAGTCAAACTTCTGATGCACTCACAAGGACAGGATGATCCATCATCCACTCAAATCACAAGGACACAAGTGACCCTTTAGTGGTCACCTTCTTCATCCTGATAAATAAGAACACTTCCAGTACTTGGAGGAGAGATGATGAAACCAACACCACTGATGACAAATTACACAAGGCTCTGTGCTCCTATGAAAAACTATTTGATGCAAGAAATTCTTCAACTTTGTTAATGAGTTTATAAAAGTTCTAACGCTCTGCAATGCTAACAGATAAAGGCTCCATCACCTCTGAAAGACTCCTTTCATTTTCCTTTAAAAAAAACTTTTCCAAATTCCACTGCTTATCCCATTTTCAGCCGTGAGTCATTTTCTTCCAAAAACATCCTAAATTGTATTTCTATCCTCTCTTTCAGCCTCTTTCTTCTCACTTACTTGATAAAAGCCTGGAGTGCGCTTCTGAAAGAGCCGGTGTAATTTCAATCTAACTCCTTCCCTACTTTAAATTATCTTGTATTCATTACTTTGTACTCTTAGGAACCACAAAAGTGGTTCTTGCGATTACTCTACTGTAAATTAAATGCAATTTAAATGATTATCTCTTACATTTGTCATAACAAGAATTTATATTGATGTCTTGTTCGGTTAAGTGGCGGGCGGGAAAAAAAAATGAAATAATTTCTGTAACTTATGAGGTGGTATGCATTATGTGGTATGTGCCATGAATATAACCAATGTATTCGTACTTGACACTTGCGCTCAAGAAAAAATCCTTTGATCAGAAAAGTTCTCTCAATGCTGCTTACCTCAAATGAACGTTACCTCGAATATTAAGATTCTGAACCAGCCTCTCATTAAGTGAGAAGACACTGAGTGAAGTTAAAGTAAGGTACGATGTCGGGTCAGTAGAGGGGAGCGTTGTAGCCATGTCGTCATGAACTGAAGACAAGTCATGTAAAGTATATAACAGATCGAGCTGTACCATCCCAACCTTTACTTCTGCACAGTTCATTAGGGAGAGCTGCCATGTTTAGTATCTGCTTCTTAAAGTGAAATGCTACAAAAATAGACAAGACAGCGCCACCAAGTGGCCAAGGTCCCCTCCAAGGAAGGAGTAAGAAAAAGGGACTTCTTGGGATAGCACTAGCATCATTCACACGTCACAGATTTTTCCACTGCAGATTTTCAAATCCACAGAATTGGCACATTTGATGCAGATTTTGGTAGACTTTACAATAATGGTGAAGTATGCAGCAGCAGCATACTTGGCAAGAGATGCATGTGGATTTTACAGCATATTTCTGGAAATATTTGCCAGGTCTGAACATGGCCTAAGGTGACATATTAACAAAAATACGTCTATAGAACAGCACCTCTACAATACTAACTCATATACAGTTATAGTAGCTAATTACAATTAAAGCACCAAAAACATTATAGCCAGGGGGTTATCGTCATTCTCGAGGCTCACAAACTTTATATGCAATATATGTATGTGATATGTATCACTCTTTGTATAGGGCCTGTAAGTATTTATGTGTATAGTTAAACACATCAGGCAGCGCAACACCAGCCTCCCTCCATATTTGCGCCAGGATTGTCCATGAGCCCACTAAGGTTACTTTCACACTTGCGTTTCTAAGGAACCGCTTGTGAGATCCGTCCCAGGCTCTCATAAACGATCCTGAACTGATAAGTTTTGTCCTAATGCATTCTGAATGGAAAAGGATCCGTTCAGAATGCATCAGTTTTGCTTCAGTTCAGTCTCCATTCCGTTTTGGAGGCGGACACTAAAACGCTGCTTGCTGCGTTTTGGTGTCCGCATGAAGAAACTGATCCATCATGACTCACAATGTAAGTCAATGGGGACGGATCCATTTTCTCTGACACAATAGAAAACGGATCCGTCCCCCATTGACTTTCAATGGAGCTCATGACGGATCCATCTTGGCTATTTAAAAGATAATACAACCGGATCCGTTCAGAATGGATGCAGGTGGTTGTATTATCATGACGGAACCATTTTTGCTGATCCATGACGGATCCAGCAAAAACGCCGGTGTGAAAGTAGCCTTAGTCTTCATGGTGTTTGTGATTGCAATCTCTGCAGCACCCATAACTATGCCATTGACACAGTGGTGCACCTAGCGTTCTGCTGCCTGAGGCAAAAACTGAAACGGCGCCCCCCCATGCCAATTTCTTAACCCAACCCCGCTCATTGCCCACGGCCCTTCTGCTGCCCCCCTCTTGTCCCTGTGACGATCGCCTCACTTGGCCTCATGAGTGGTGCAACCCTGCATTGACCTCACCATAGATTTTGGCGCAGACTATTCTCTTTTTCTTAAAATTTACAATGGACTGTGTTAGCATAGTTTGTTCCAAATGCTGCACATTTATTAAATTTGGGGCATCTTTAAACCCAACAGTTTTATCTAGAAATGTTACTCCAGATTTTTTTAAACTACAACCCTACTAAAGCGAGTTTGTGACTTTAAAAATTAAAAAAAAAAAAAAACTTAAAAATTAGCAGTGATCTGAGGATAGGTCATCAATATTTTAGCACTGCCCAACCCCTTTAACATTTCTGACCACGCCCACTTTGCCAGCCATTTATAAAAATTAAAGTACTTGTAAGGGGTGCAAAAATGCAAAGTTTTGTAAAATGTTTGCAAAAGTTGTGAACCCCTATTTTGTGACTTTTTTTAAATTCAGATTTGTAGAGTGCAGGGCATGTTATAATCCCACCAAAGTCTCAGAAATAATTCATCATGACATGTAACTTCTAATCAGCTTATAGGATGCTTAGAGTAAAGCAATGGGAGAAAATAATCAAAAGGTAAATCTGAACATGGCCGTTGTTTAGTGCTGTAGGCTGGACAGAGTCCGCAGACCACAGAGCTGCCTGCTGTCATGACAAAGCTCAGTTTAGCCTGAGAAGGGCATTACGGTGTAATGAGGCATGCAGGAAAATATACCTTCAGCGGCCACTTGATGAAGGCGCGCTGACACACCAGTCCAGACAGAAATAGGTTTTTTTTTGGTGTGTGTGTGTTCGTCCTTATTTTGTCCATCAATCAAATCATTAGTCAAAGCAGAGCGTGTTGTCAGCCGGGCCCAGATGCAGACTGGCAGCGATTGCTGGACAGGTGTTCCAGTAATACCGAAACAAGTTCTTGAAATGTGAAGAAGGAGTGAAGACCTTGTCTCAATGGTTGGAATGTCAATAGCAAGATACAAGGGAAAAAAAAAAAAAAAGACACAAAGGGGAAAAGTTCAGGGTTGGCACAAGGGGGCGAGAGGCTGATAAGTAGTTAATGAACGGAGCTGAATAAAACAGCTGCACTTTGAATGCTGGATTCTTGCTTGGGAAAGGCTTCTTAGAACAGCTGAAAGTAATATATAACTGGCCGAAGACTCGAATAGCAACCAAAGTCATTAAATATTATGACAACTATGTCTCGAGGACACCATTAAAATTAGGGCATCTGTAACTGTACCCACTAACTCTGGTATGCTGAAGAGCATATACAGGAGCATTCTTCTCCTCGATGTCCTGACTGGCCAAAAAACAGCCCCAAAAGGGATAATGTGCTGGGCTCACTTGACTCTAAAGACATCAGTAATGTCACCCATTTGGTGGTGCTTCCTCTTATCATCGGACTGAAATCCCTTGGGCCCACCAGAGAAAATGATTCTGAGGGCCTATCCTTTGTGGATTTAGGACCTTGAGGACCCTGTTTTATTAGAAGTCCGTTATTATCAGAGCTTGGGCCCACGACAGGATCCCTCCTCTTTTGGGCCAGTCTAGCCCTGCTTCCCTAAAAGGTGAAACCTAGTACTATGTACACATTGTCAATTACTAAATATACAGTTGCAAGCCGCAGAGAACTACACTTGCTTAAAGGCATATTGGCCTAGATTTACTAAAGTGTCTTATAAAGGGGTGCAAATTTGATGCAAATTGGGTTTCTACATTTTTTTTCCAACATGCTCAACAAGGGTCGGGCCTTAGAGGAAAATGGGTGGAGCTTTGCAGGGTGGGACATTAGATGAACCATTTTGCACCAGAATTTTGTTAGTAAGTTAGTGTAGAGTCAGGGAAAAGGGTCTATCCCTGCATCACATTTATCATCCAGCTTCAGCCACTGTGATAAATCAGGTGGAGGTTTAGACACCCTGTCTAAGCTTATGCCATCTTCACAGTCAGTAAATCTGGGCCACTGTACATACAGCATGGGCCAACAACCATGGATGAAGCTTAGCACTGTCCCGGATGCATGGCTCTATGTAGTTTTGTCCATACGAGGTACACTTGTCCATCCATTCTCACCTATTTCATTACCCATCCCCTCTTTACCCAGTGAGAAGCAAATTCTACCAGATTCTTCAATCTGTAGCCGGTTCCTTTATCACTAGAACCTGAAGAGACACTTCTTCTAGATCAAGGGTCAATAGACTTGGAAATTACAACTTCTAGCATGCTCTATTCACTTTTATTGAAGTTCAGAACAATCAAGCAAGTGAGCATTCTGGGAGCTGTAGTTAGTCAACACCTGGAGCGCTGGAGGTTGCTCACTCCTACCCTACATTATGCTGCTCTAACAAAATCTATTGGATCAAATTAATAATCACAACATGTTACAGACTTATTGCTAATTATTCCACCTCTCATTTTTCAGAGGTCATTTGGAAAATTAATGCAGTGACCTGACTGGTGGAAATTCTCTACTTTTCCTTTGAGTAGATATGATATATTGTACATTATGTCACCTAATGATTATGGCAGCCTTTAGGGCATCAGCCCTTTGCTTTTGTCAGATCTCCCTTCTTACTTTACTTTTCTCTGTGCCCTACTTTTGCCATTTCCAGTGCTTGCAGGGGCGGATTGGCCATAGACCTTACAGGGAAATTTCCCGGTGGGCCGATGCCCAGGGGGCCATCTGGGCCCTCCTAATTGCCAGCAAGTGGAAGTTTCTGGGGATGTATTTTGTACTGCTGGTAGTATTTTGTGATGGACTGTGGTATTTGGCTCTGTTGGGGCGGTATAATGTACCACAATATGGTATTGCTGGCCCTGCCTTCCATCAATTTGGACCCAACTACAAAATGGGGCCACTTTTAGTATTTTTTCCAGGGCCACTTTAAGTTCCCAGTCCGCCCCTGAGTGCTTGAACCTTTATTCTACAGGACTGAGTTACACGGGCATTTGTGTTGTGACCTGATAGCTTGCATGTAAGCTTGCTCTTGTTTTTTAAAACAAGCACGGCTTCAACATTACTAAGCTACCAATATAAGACCATTACAACAAGGCTCAAGTAACACTTTTACCTGCAGGTGTTTGTTGGCTACTTTACATACATTACTTGCATTACTATGGAAAATCAACCAAAGATGACAATGTATGCCTCATACATCCAACTGATATAAGCATCTCCTGCTGGAAATGAGATAGTTTGTTGTACAGCAGTATTTCACATGTCACTTAAAACATGATAATTGGGAAATATCACCCACGCAGGTTTAATAAATGACAGTCAAATGGAAGAATGGAAGATGCTAAAAAGGTCCAACACGTGAAGCAGCAGCTTCCAAACAAGCTTCCCTCCTGTTTTCTGGAGGACAAGAAGAAACAAATATATATTTATTTTTTTTTAATGGAAATGAAAAATATTGACAGTCTTTCAGGTAGGAGGAACTGCAGCATTCATTAATCTCATCGGCCAGAGCATGACACCTTTGTGCCAACCGTTGAACACAGGTAAAATAGCATTATCCGAAAACATAACTATTGATTTGTAAGGAGGCAATCTGTAATAGCGCGTGTGTCAGCCGGCTCAATATGTCTCTAACCCCTTGCTTTTATTTCAGTAAGTACATGACAATTAATGCCGGGGTGATCCTGCACAGCTGCATTCTGGGAAGGGCAGCCGGCAAGCAGCCACCAGGGTCTGCTCCGAAATGCAAGAAAAAGAAAGATTTCTCAGAACGCAGTGGAATTAAAAAGTCATGTAACTGTAATGAGTTTATTTTAGATGGAGAGACGACACTTCAGACCCTGAGTCACTGTCGTTTGTGGTCAGGATCAACTGGCGAGGCTCAGGGATCATAAAATGACAGCAAATTCTGGTATAAGGTTTGTGCTTTTGCATGATTGGGTTATGTTACAAGTCTATACCCTACCAATCTACTATGGGGGGCATCATTTCTTGCATAGAGCTCAGACAACGCTTATGGAGCTTACTCCTGGTGTCACAAGCTGGCCGCAGACATTCAATATCTTCCTGTGCTCAACTCTTCAAAATGAATTTCAACATACGTAGGTGGAAACCGCTCATCTCCAGAGAAAATAATGGATGAGGACAGACATTTTCTGGAGGCCTACAGATATACAATATACAGTATAACTGGAACTAGTTAGAAATTGTTGTGATTTGCCAACTAAAACTGAGGGTCTAAAGGCTGCCATACACATTCAACAGCTGTCGTCTGACAACTATCTCTCCAGACTTCCCCATACATATCCACATTCAGCTGTATTCCATGGGGAGAGGGGAGAAAGCTGCTGCCAGACACTTCTTATCTCCTGGAAGAACAAAGGATCAGGTGAAAATTTTCACTTCACCCGAGCCTTCTCTTCCCTGTCAGAGTTGGGAGCTCCCCATACACATAATACTGCTGGCCTAAAATGGCGGCTATGTGGGTTAAAAGGTGAAAGTAAGAAGCCCGGGACTTGGTCAGTTAATTCCAGCAGTTACTGTATGGCGAGCTAAAATCAGGAGCCAATCCTCCTCTCAAATAAGGTATCAGGAATAGATCTGTGCCGGTTCTGTGTTTTGGACCCGTAACTGACCAAATAAGGGCCAAGTGAACTAAGTCTCATAGTAATGCATGCCAATGCGCACATCCATATACTGTATGTGACCTGTCATACTGATGCCCAGTAACTATTTCACTACCAGAAAGAACTAGATATGCTTGTTTCTGCAATGCACAGTGATGTAGACCAACATACTGTACACTCTCCTGCAGGCCGGGATATAGCTGATTTAATGCACTTCGTGATGGATTAATTCACAGCTAAGCAAAACAATTTTTTCCAAATCTATTTTTTTTAAAATTTGCTCATCTCTGCTGATGACCTTTCATTTTTGTGCAGTGTGATAGTAAACCAAGGCTTACTTCCAGTGCTATGTAAAACTGTCCATAGCACCATATTACAATGAGGCCTATTAGATGACAAACTTAGCACTGCTACATCTGTACAATCCGTGACGTTCAGAATATGATCTCATCTAAAACAATATCATGACTTCAACAGAGTCCAAAACTGTATGCTATCGCTAGTGTCATTAAGGGGATAACTTCACCTTCTAACAATCACCTCATCGTTCTCTTTCAGATCAATAACTCAGCTCTGCACTTCTGGGCTACGATTTCTTTTTTTTTTTTATTAATCCAAACTTTGTTTTTAGTAATTTATATTTACAATGTTGAAGAGAAAGTGTTATGATCGTGCAGTCTCATTTTTCCAGGGTGTCCGGTTACTATCTAACCATAGATTAGCCGGTGCAAGATAATTTGTTTAACTCATTAAGAATGACAGAGGCCTAATGCGATTTGCTCAGCAGGTATGCTCAGATGGATGTCTGGTCGACTTTGTCCATATCAGCAGGGAACAAAAGAAAGCAAACTCTCACTAATGCTTGAAAGAAAAGAAAGGTTGGAATTGAAATGGCTGAAAATGTTTTGAAATTCATATGGATTCATTCTAGCGAATCTATTACATCTTGATATTAACCCTTCCTGATGGCTGTAGAGTCAGTAAATATAATGAGCTGTTTAGAAATATCTTGTCTGCAGATTCCAAGACCCCATGTGGTTATTAAAGATGGCAGGTGCCCACGCCTCCAACGGATCCAATTCATTCTTTTACCGACTCTTAAGCCTTATTCACATGTCCGTGCCGTTCTCAAATCCGTGAGCAGGTGGTCAGTGAGGCATCCGTGAAGGATCCGTGTTGGGTCCGTGTTTTGCCGTCCGTGTTTCACTGACACTGAACAGCTGAAAAATAATTTTCAAAGCATCTCTTCTTAATGATCCGTGAAACACGGATGCAACACGGATGGCATCCGTGAGGGATCCGTGGTTTTCACAGACTCATTGACTATAATGGGCGTGAGGAATCCAGGAACACGGATCAAGATAGGACATGCATCCGTGCTAAAAACACTGACCCACGGACCGTGCTGAAACACTGATGTCTGAATACTCACATTAAACTTAATGGGGACGTGTGCTGTCAGTGGAGAACACGTACAGCACACGTCCGTAAAACACTGACGTGTGAATGAGGCTTCACCAGTTCTCAGAATATAAAAGTACCACTGCAAGAGGGTATTTTACGGTTAAAGGATTAGTCTACATAAAAAAGAAAGGGACTATGTAAATACATTACTAATTGTTACAAAACAGATGTGGATCCGCTGTGTCTGCTGGACAAATTTGGCTTTGGCTACTCATATGGGTGTTATGTAAGACCCCTATACAGGAATCTGGACTCCACTGCAGGGGAACCACCAGGCAGCTAACTCTTGGAATAGTAATCTCTGTTCAGTAGAGTGCTGACCCACAGGGGTCAAGAGACATTGGTGCAGAACACTGAGACGTTAGGGAAATCCATAGTGAGGGTCAAGCCAAGGTCAGGACAGGCTGAGTTTGTGCAATTCAGTCAGTCTGAGGGTCAGGGCAGGCAGCTCAGGTCAAATTTGGAGTCAGGCCTGTTCTGCAATTCTGCTGGTGTATTCACTTGTATGTACTGTACATATTACATTACATAGGTTTCATGCACACAGCAATATTTTCCATCTGTTTGCTAGTAATTTTTATGGGGCCATGAACATAGCTGTATTTTTTCAGATCTGTGTGGCCATTCAACAATTTGCAGGTAGGAATAGACCCTTATGGTACATTGATGGGAGAGAGAAAAACAACGAATGGAAAATACCCGTATATTGCAGACATAGGCTTGAAGCCTTATCCTGCACTGATCCTGGGTTATATCCTGTATTATACTCCAGAGCTGCAATCACTATTCTGCTGGTGCAGTCACTGTGTACATACATTACTTATCCTGTACTGATCCTGAGTTACATCCTGTATTATACTCCAGAGCTGCACTCACTATTCTCCTGGTGCAGTCACTGTGTACATACATTACTTATCCTGTACTGATCCTGAGTTACATCCTGTATTATACTCCAGAGCTGCACTCACTATTCTGCTGGTGCAGTCACTGTGTACATACATTACTTATCCTGTACTGATCCTGAGTTATATCCTGTATTATACTCCAGAGCTGCACTCTCTATTCTGCTGGTGGAGTCACTGTGTACATACATTACTTATCCTGTACTGATCCTGAGTTACATCCTGTATTATACTCCAGAGCTGCACTCACTATTCTGCTGGTGCAGTCACTGTGTACATACATTACTTATCCTGTACTGATCCTGAATCACATCCTGTATTATACTCCAGAGCTGCACTCACTATTCTGCTGGTGCAGTCACTGTGTACATACATTACTTATCCTGTACTGATCCTGAGTTACATCCTGTATTATACTCCAGAGCTGCAGTCACTATTCTGCTGGTGCAGTCACCGTGTACATATATTACTTATCCTGTACTGATCCTGAGTTACATCCTATATTATACTCCAGAGCTGCAGTCACTATTCTGCTGGTGGAGTCACTGTGTACATACATTACTTATCCTGTACTGATCCTGAGTTACATCCTGTATTATACTCCAGAGCTGTACTCACTATTCTGCTGGTACAGTCACTGAGTACATACATTACTTCTCCTGTACTGATCCTGAGTTACATCCTATATTATACTCCAGAGCTGCAGTCACTATTCTGCTGGTGGAGTCACTGTGTACATACATTACTTATCCTGTACTGATCCTCAGTTACATCCTGTATTATACTCCAGAGCTGCAGTCACTATTCTGCTGGTACAGTCACTGAGTACATACATTACTTCTCCTGTACTGATCCTGAGTTACATCCTATATTATACTCCAGAACTGCACTCACTATTCTGCTGGTGCAGTCACTGTGTACATACATTACTTATCCTGTACTGATCCTGAGTTACATCCTGTATTATACTCCAGAGCTGCACTCACTATTCTACTGGTGCAGTCACTGTGGACATAGATAACATTACTAATCCCATAATGATCCTAAGTCACATCCATTACAATATTTTGATAAATCCCCCCCCATGCAATTTAGAGGGAGATGATATTGTACAGAACATCCCGGAGAAGGATTGCCCTGAAATACTACGCTGCTCCGGGGCTCATTTGCCATGTTATATAGGTATGCCTTTATTTCTAGCTGCCCCTATGTAACATACAATGTGTTATATGGGAGTGATGTCTGTCACAGGTGGAAGATTTCGCTGTTAAAAAGGAGATGAAAAACAAATTTGTATTTTTGCACAAATCTCTCTGCTCAGCTGATATTTATTGAGTGATGATGTACCTCGTTTTTATCCCTTTATTTTCGCATAATTGCCAGTAATTAGGAATAACATTGTGATTTGTGTCAATGTGCATTGTTGTAAGGGGAAGGGGCTTTTATCTTACAAAGGCAAGGTAAAGTTGCAACATATTACAAAAAAAAAAAAAAAATGACTTGCTATTGAAATTAAATCACGCTAATTAGTGTCGGAGTGATAATACATCTCAAAACACATTATAAGGGAAGGGAAAAAAATATAATATATATATTAAAAAGTAACTCCGTATTGTGGAAGAAACTACTGATCTGACACCCAACCGGCATGAGCATGAGACCGAGCACGTAAAAATGACTGTTAATGAGAAAAAAGTGGTTAAAAAGTTTAAGAAACAGGCAATTAGCAATAATTATTTCTGTAAGGGTTAGAGAATAATTAAAATTTCTAAACAATAAAAATATAATTTATTTCCACTCTTGTTAAAGGAGTTGTCCCAGAGTTACACATTATATTCAATATACATGCCATTACATTTACTATTGGATGAGGTATAATAGAATTTATTTACATACCATGGCACCACCTGGTGTTCAATGTGTATAGCAATGTGCATGTCCATCTACTGAGTTGTGTGCTGGATGCCACACACATCTGCTCAGCCTCCCCACAGCCAGGCCTCTGCACAGTGGTTAGAAGAACCTGCCAAAAGATGTCCAAGGAAGGACAACCGGTGAACTGGCAACAGGGTAATGGGTGGCCAAGGCTCATTCATAAATGTGTCTACGGTGGTGATCCCACTGAGGAGCTAATGTAGATAAACGGCTGAGAAAGCTAATGCCGAGTATGACAGAAAAATTCTGATCACAAAGGGCATCACAGTTTGCTGTGTATTGGTCTGTGCAGTGCAGCACCCATGCTGATCTCTCTCCACTGCTTTTCTTTCCATGAGAGTTGCTTCCCTGGGGAAAGAAACAAGCCAGTGGAGGCAATGTGATGCTCTGGGAAATGTTCTGATGGGAAATCTTGGGTTTTGGCATCATGTCGATTAGAGATGAGCGAATCATCCAAAATTCGCTTCGCCAAATGTTCGTCGAACTTTTCAAAAGATTCGTACCTCACACGAATCTAGTCGGCGAAGCTGCGTACAAATCATACGTTATTATGTGGGGTTTTGCGAACATTCGCACACTAATAACGAACGTTCAGTTTTAAAAGGTACGCAACTTCTTTGAACACGTACATATGAGCGTACAAATTGCGTATGAAAATTACGGGCTTTGCTGGAGAGGAATGGTGGAGCAGGAGGAACGCTCTGAGTCTGACCCCTGGCTACATATGGATACTGTATCAGCAGATGACAGCAGATCATCCGGCTGAGACTGAGATGAGCGTGCCATCCACTCCACTACCTCATCCACTTTCTCCTCCACTACAATTTTGCGCCTTGGGGGGTTAGCCTGGTGGAACACCGGCCATGTATTGGGAATACTACAAGTAAAAGCTCCGGCTACAGGTCCTTTGGCACTGCTACCCTGTGCCACCTTCTCCTTTTTTTGGAGCTCGAGGTCTGGCTGGAACTGGACCCCTTTTGCTTTTTCATGCCAGACATTTTTCACTTGATTGTGGCCCTGCAGCTGGTCTTTGTTTCTCTCCCTGTCTCTCTCCCTGCCTGATTAATTACTAGCCCTGCACTTGCCCTGCACTGTCCCTGATGTGTATTATGGATTCCCAGAACAATTACACCCCAATTTTAACAAAACAGGTCTCAGTCTCTCAGAACTTCACACACAGTGCTTCTGCTCGTCTCAGCAGTCGCAGCAGAACTGATGCATCACTGGCTTACCGAGCCTGAGCCAATCAGAGCAAGCCCTGCCCACTAGGTCAGGTGACTGCTTTCTTCCCAGGCTTTTTTGCCACACAAATAACGAACAGTAAAAGTTTGCTAATTAACTGAATTTGTACGCATCAGCGTATAAAGTAACTTATACGTAACATTAGTGTACAATTTATCGGACAAGTACGTAGCGAATGCGTAGAAAGCTTTAAGAACATTTTGGAATCTAACTAAGCGAATCTCAAAAAATCCGGATTCGCTTTGCAGCAGAAAATTTCCGAGATTCGTATTGAATCTACAAAGCGGTGAATAAATTTGATCCTCTCTAATGTCGATGTCAGATATAACACCTAGATGCCACACTGCAAATATTTCACAGAAAAGAGTTTAGGGTAATGACTTGGCCTAGTCATCCCCTTTCCAATCTGTGGGAAGTACTGAAAAAACAAGACTGATCCATGAAGGCCACATTGAGAAATTTACAACATGTAAAGGATCTGCTGCTGATGTCTTGGTGCCAGAAACCACAACACACATTCAGAAGCATTGTGGAGTCTATACTGTTACACTTTAAAGAAAAAGTCCCCACGGCTTTGGCAGATGAATGTGGCCAAACATCTTACACAGCCTTGGTAATGTCGTGCATGTGCCATTATAGCGAGTATCAGCGTATGCTCAATGATAGCAAAATGGATCCACAACAATGAATCTACATGCAACACAAACAAATCGCTGAAGAGGACAGACCTCCATTCCAGCCTCCATTGCTGTCTTGCTGTGCAATATGATCTCCCTTGATAGCAATGTCATGAGATTAATGGAACACCTGTAGCTGGATGTCTATCCTGTAGCTCAATGTCGTGCACCTTCTGATGGTCTGTGGAGACACCGTTTGTCACCCTAGGCTTGGTATGTGATGTCTAATTACACTTGCAGTACAGAATGGATCACTACTCACCATTCTTCTAATCAGATGATCTATCCATGTAGAGGTTCTCCTCTGTGCACTTCTTGCTGTCATTCCAGTTCGTCGTTGTCCTCCGAACCTCTTGGTCACACAACGTTGAACAGCTCTGACATCTTGGCCTAGGCACGTAGCGATTTGCCGAAATTATAAATCAAGATTTCTCAGTTCAAGGATTCTGTCCTTCTCAGCTTAAGAGGTGATAACTGGAGTGTCAATGAACAAGAGGTATTGCAGAATCATCCTACACAACAATCCGATTTTTGAGGTTTCATGTGGCTAAAAAAAACTTTGCTATCAGTTTGGCTTTTATGCCCCTCCCACATGCCACAGATTGGAGCTAGGCGCTTGAAAAAATTTTCATCTTAGCGATATCTACTACTTCCTGGATTTGCATAATGCAATTTCAATGTTTATATATATATATATATATATATATATATATATATATATATATATATATACACACACACACACACACACACAAACACACTGCATACATTTTCCATTATAAATTATTTCTCTTCCTGTAACTGAACTCGACCGCCAATATCCCCTTTGTAGCAGAGGAGCCATTTTTCTGTCCATAAGCAGCTTGCATTTAAGAGTATCCTTCTCATCCATCTTCATTTGAGCAGCAGGTTAAAAAATAAAACTAATGATTGCTATCAGGGAGAAGATGAGCGGCTTCACCACTGAAAAGTAGTTCTGCCACTTTTTCCCAAGGCTGACATTTTTCACTGGTTGGATATGGCTGGATATACTTGTAAACATTATTAAAAATAATAACTTAATGTTTCCTTCCTGTGACTGGCTGGCATTAGCTAGGTATTGCCAATTAGTACTTCCTTGAAGCAATATCAGCCATTTACTTTATTCTGTTTAAAATGCGATTTGTTCTCTAATTTTTGCAGCTGCTTTTTGCCAATTAGAGAAGATGGCTGTTCTGCTATTTCATCGGTTGACAAGGTGACTGCTTGTGAGTCATGGTCTGGGAACGTAACCTTTCTGATCCTCCGGGCGGTGGCACGCTGCATGGCAGATAGACCGACACGACAACAGGAATGTAGGAGCATATAGCATCCATCCTGCTGATTACAGCGGTATATTATGTTCACCATTAGTTGTTACTATACTATGAAGATACAGACATTGCTCACATCTCTATAGATTGTGCAGCTTTCAAAAATCATAATTCTAGGGTCCATACAAAAAAAAACAAAAACCTAATATATCCCCTAGCCAGTGTCTCTGGCATTACCCATTAAGACATTTGTAGTGAAATATTTACAAACCATGTAAATAACGGAACAGATATCCCCATAGATAGGACAAGCATGGATAATCTTGGTTTTGTTTAATGTGTATCTAGGCAATCATGTGATACAGAGAACCACATAGAAACACATCCCCCATCATTATGATATAATGTCCAGCCAGTGGCGTACATAGAGAAGTAAGGGCCCCATAGCAAGGATCAGACCAGGCCCCCACACAGGACACAAGGGTTTCTACCTAAAGCAGTTTCAAAGACCCTTGGGCCACTTTTCCTTTGCTAAAAGTTGTTCCTTTAGAGGGTGGAGTCCTGACCAAGTTTTCACCCCCAGTAGAAGAGGAGATGATCCCAACTGGGCCCCTTCTTGCCCTGGGCCCCATAGCAGTTGCATGGTCTGCCGATATGGTAGTTACGCCCCTGTCTCCAGGCCAACAAAAGCGACCTTCTGAGACAACTCTGGTCTCTTCATCAGGTATAATAGATTCTGAAGAAACAGCAATATATGGCATATACATATACACAAAAGAGCAGAGACATGGTGTAAGAAATGGGCATTTGAAAGACTGGGCTACATCCACATGACAGTCAAAAAATGGCCATAAAAAAACTTTTGAATTCAAATGCTTTTTCTTTTTATTAAATCCCAACCCCTACAGTGCCCTCCATATACATAATGTCCCCCTTAGTGGCCCCAGTATGATTAATGCCCCCATTAGTGGCCCCTTTTCTGCTGTATCCAGCGTCCCCACACGTTCAAGTGGATGAGGTGAGTATTTATTTTTTAAAAATTTTAACCCATGAAAGGCCCTTTGTGCCAGTTTTTATCATCCATTAGGCGGGTGCACTCTTGTCTAAACGACCACTAAAACAGGTCCCACCGATTTCAATAGGACGTCACTCGGCCATTTTTCCAATTCATGTAAATGTAGCCTAACAAAAAGAGCCTAAGAGTGAGTCAGTTTAGATTCTTGCTATGGGGCCCAGTAATTTCTATGTACGCCCCTGTCTATGGGGTCCGGCAGTGAACAGAAGTATCCGACAATGTCAGTCTGCCATATAAGGCTACAGTATATGTGAATGTGGCCTAAGCTTATCATTAGGTTCGAAGAAATCGACTTTCGGGTCAGTAATTCGTTCAAATACTTCAATTTTAACACCGTTTTCATACAGCATTAAAATGTAATTGGCTCCATGGAGCCAAAGTTCTTTCCCGAAGTCGTGAGAGAGTTCAGTTAATTCTACAGTATGCATATCTGCATATTAAAAAACTATTTATTAGGCTTCTTTCACATGACCGTTGTGTTTTGCGGTCCGCAAATAGCGGATCCGCAAAAAAAAAAAAAAACGGATGACGTCCGTATGGCATCTGTTTTTTTTCCGGATCCATTGTAACAATGCCTATCCTTGTCCGCAAAACAGACAAGAATAGGACATGTTCTATTTTTTTTGCTGGCTACCGAAAGGACATATGGATGCGGACAGTTATCAGTATTTCATGCTGGTCTATAGAAATGAATGGGTCCGTATCCTATCCGCAAAATATACTGTCGTGTGAAAGAAGCCTTAGAGCGATCTGAACTGGGCTTTGGTACCGAAATACCAGTCAGTACCAAAGCCCAGTTCAGATTGCTATTTTAAATTGTTTTTCAAAAACCAGATAACAATAGGAATTAACCGAATAGTCACGCGTCTTCTGCTGAAACGAAACTATGGCTTCACGGAGCCAATACATTTTAATGCCGTACAGAAACAGCATTAGAATTTAAGTATTTGAACAAATCGACTTTGGATCTATGATCAGAAGGTTGATTTGTTCAAGCCTACTAATCATGCTTGATACTGCTGGTGTATCTTACCCTACCATGTGTGATACAGTCTGATGATCAGGTACAGGCTACATTCCCCATGATGAAATGCAGTATATGGAAAAGTAGATGTCATCACAGGGACATGTCAGGAGATGTTCTCAGTAGAGGGTCCGTGACCTTGAACCCAACAATTGACAAACTGCAGTACCTCTTCAAAGCTCCAAGGGGTGCACAAACCTTCGGGCACAGGTGGATATTTCCATAACTGGAAAGTCTCTGACAGATCACTCACTGCAATGAAACCTGCAATGGTCAAAGAGCTTTGTAATACAATCAGTATGGGGTAAGATTTGATCATTTAGATTACATTTTCTCTTTCCCAGATTCTGAACTGCTGTATCTAAGAGCGTTATGGGCGATACTGTGGTACGATTACTCGCTCTGTGTCAGAAGATGCTACGGAAGTTACTAATTTCAGCGGATAATACTATAAAAGAGTCGTCCATATTAAGGAGAGTGTTAAAAAAAAGGCTGATTACAGACATCCACTACATTAACTTTCATATTAAACCACATGAAACTATAGACAGGGCCGAAGCCAAAAAAATGATGAAACCGATGGCCGCTGTCATTCACCGGTGGCATAAAAAGAATTGCAAAAGAAATAAAGGAAAAGGGACAATAAAACAACACAGTCTATGCTCTCGAAGTCTTGAAAGTTTTGTTCCATGGGTAATGCTTATTTTAAGGCCGCAGTAAACTACAATTCTTGTTATTTACTGGTAAAGTGTGAAAATTTTTTATGGAGCCAATAAAGATCGTCTGCTTGCATGTGCTCTTACTGAAAGCCCGGGACAAATATGTTTACTAATGGAAGTCTAACTGAAAGGAGCCATAAATTTGTCACGGGCTGAGATTAATACATTTCGATTTAGCAATATGGCTCGATGAGTATAAAGGGTACATGGTTGAGTAGCAGAAATTTGCAAAGAATGTTTTAATTTGTGCAGAAATGAAACCTTCCAGTGGCTAAAGGCCAAACATTTATACACTATATTATCAATTCTAAGAGATCTATCATCTCCGCACAGGCTGCAGGCTGCAAACGCTGGATAAGAAACTGAAAAACGTCATAAATTTAGCAAATATATTTTAAGAGAAAAAAAAAAAAACAACAACATGTTAAACGTTCGGCTGTAAATTGCCATTTACAGATATGATTCATTTGTCAAGAAGGCAAAAGTCAGCAATATTTTGCAAATTTAAAATGATCAATTCTAGAATAAACGAACGAGGGACAATAAGTGAAGCAACGTCGGAGTGCATCATTCCGTGAATATCACGTATGTCTTCATTCTTAAAACAGACGAAAAGCGTCAAGAGCTCGGGACGGAGAGGTTTATAAAGTAAACAGACATGGAGGGATTAATGGGGACTTACTCGGAACATGTCAATGAGAAGGATTTGTTGGGACGGTCGACTGACAGGAGTATAAAAATGACATAAAACAAATGGATACAAGCACTGGCCAGATGGATGGCTTAAGGCTCGGGAGCTTGTGGGAAACTAACCCTCGATACAGCGACCCAGGAGTTAAAGTGACACAGGAATTGTTTAAGAAAAAATAGGTCAGGAGGAAAATGCACACTAAATTTATTGGTTTGAAGAGCACTTCCACCTGGTACTACTTGTGATATTTCACTACGAGCAGGCTGCTGGTCCAAAAATGGAAAACACTGAATTACAGCAACCAGGGTGTCATCAGGAGGCCTTCACAGGGCTTCTCACTTCCCCTCTGTGAAGTGAAACAATAAGTAATGGAATTAGTAGCCAGGGTACAAGTTCAGTCATCACCTAAGCCCCTGACCCATGATTTACAGACCAGTGACTGTTTTCATAGTAACATAGTTTATAAGGCCGAAAAAAGCCCTCCGTCCATCCAGTTCTCCTTGTTATCCTACAAGTTGATCCAGAGGAAGGCAAAAAACCCCTGTGAGGTAGAAGCCAGTTTTCCCCACTTTAGGGAAAAAAATTCCTTCCCTACTCCAATCAGGCATCAGAATAACTCCCTGGATCAACGACTCCTCTCTAGTAACTATAACCTGTAATATTATTACCCTCCAGAAATACATCCAGGTCCCTCCTGATCTCTTATAGTGAACTTACCATCACCACCTCCTCAGGTAGAGAGTCCATAGTCTCACTGCTCTTACCGTAAAGAGTTCCATAGTCTCACTGCTCTTACCGTAAAGAATCCTCTTCTATGTTTGTGTACAAACCTTCTTTCCTCCAGACGCAGAGGATGTCCCCTCGTCACAGTCACAGTCCTGGGGATAAATAGATGATGGGAGAGATCTCTGTACTGACCTCTGATATATTTATACATAGTTATTAGATCTCCCCTTTCAGTGAAGTAATCTCAATAACTTTTTAGATTGTTACAGTTCGACTCATCCTTGTGCCCCATTAGGTACATGTATTTATTAGGGTTTACAATCTAAATTCCCATTTAAAGAAGATTTTTCTAGTAGTTAAGTAGTGTTGTTGACCTATGCTCACAGTAGGCCATCATCAATATCTGATCATGGGGGGGGGGGGGGGGTTGGTCTTTCTCCCAGCCGACCAGTCAGCTGTTGGGAGTGGCAGCAGTGCTAGGTTGAGTGTTGTGCCCCCTTCCTCAGCCGGTGATATTATATATCTTGGTCATGTGACCTTTGTGCAGCTCAGTGTCCATCAAGTGAATAGGACTGAGCAATACCATGTACAGCCGCTATCCAATGTATAGTGCTGTGCATGGAATAGTATGAAGAGGCCACAGCTCTCCTCCGAGTGCCGCAGACCCTTTAAAGTCAGGAATGCCGGGATTCAAACTATCCTGATGCTGGCTGATCAATATGTAGTTCCTGGGAAACCCCTTTAATCACTATTCCTTTTTTTGTTGTGTGGGAGGCATCCAGAGCACCCGGATGAAATGCATACAGAGGGACAACATGCAGATGTAGCCCTTGGTCAGATTTAAACCCAGGATCCCAGTGCTGAAAGCCAACAATGCTAACGACAAATGTATGGCCCATTTCTGAAGCTTCTAAAGTTTAGTGCTGAAGGCATCTGCATTTGGACTCTTGGCCAGCCAATATGGGATCCAGCTATTCTATTGAATGCAGAAGTGGAAATTTTTGTCTTGAATTAAAAGGTATTTTTTTTACTTTTTTATACTGACGATCCATCCATTCGGGATAGTATCCAATCAGCAGAGGTCTGACCCCTGTTGATCAGCTATTTGAGAAGACCATGGCGCTCCAATGGGCGACACTGCCACCTCACAACTTACTAAGCACAGCACCATACATTGTATAGCGGCTGTGCTTGGTATCTGAGCTGCGCCTAGACCATGTAACCGCTAAATGTGATATCACTGGCCTAGAATAAGCTGCGAAAAAGCTGCGATGCTAACAGAAGCACATATGCCTTCACAAACTGATTGGTGGTGGTCCTGGGTGATGGACCCCCACTGATCAGATACTGACGACCTATCCAGAGGATAGGTTATCAGTATAAAAAAGTCCGAAAACCCCTTTAATGGCGTTTTACGTATAGATCTGTAAAATTCTGTACATAGGCCGAGCAGGTTGATGGATGCCGCGCTCGTCCTCGCCATGTACATACACATTTTTTATAAAGGCTGGAGCACGTTATATCGCTTTTATAAGTTCTCCACAGGATACAGGATAATGTTCATAATGATTTGTTGGACAGTCCGCGATTATTGTAAGACAAGTTTTACTCTGGACAAGGTCAGCGCCTGAATCCTGATTATATTTTTCCCCCTGAGCCAGAAAACATTGATTTGTGCAGAGAGTCAACCTTGTCGCCTTTCCTGTTTCGGAAACATGACAACAGTTTGTTCTAAAGGAAAAAAAAGCCACATAAATAAATTACGACTTCGCATCCGCACACAGTTTCATTTTGGAGTTGGCATTTGAATATTAAGAGAAAGACGAATATGACGTTCTTCACGAGCCGACACGACGGATGATTCTGATAATGCTGTCATGTGTAATGGAGCAGAGGCACGCCATTAATCAAAACAGCCGATCAGATAACTAATTTTGCCCATATTCTTTATCGCTGGACACGCTGGTCAGTAAAAAATGCATTAAAATATCTATGGATCAATAATATGCACTTGGGATTCAGTTTACAAGAGGAGATTGCACTTAATGACAGTAACAGCTCATGCTTAAAGAACAATATGTTTTGTAATGTAATCATGACAAACGGTGCATGAACTTCTAGGGGAAAGGAAGCTCTCTCCTGCAGAGCTTACAGTCAGAGACGCTGGTCCTTAGATTTTAGAACAGAAAATTTATAGCATGAGCAAATGGGCCTAATGGAGACTTAGACTATGGCTAACCATTGGCCAAAACCACAAGAAGGTAAACAAGAGCCGAGACTGGGAACATTTATACCATTAGGCCTCTTTCACATAAGTGAGTTTTCCGTCTGGATGCGATGCATGTTGCTATCGGACAGCATCCAGACTTTAGGGTAATTCCATCTCAGACAATGGGGGGCATATCACTAGGATGTGCCCCCATTGTCTGATAGGTGCGGGTCCTACCTCTGGGACCTGCACCTATATCGAGAATGGAGCGGGGAAATGAACGAAGGCTGCACTGCGCAGCCGCCCTCCATTCATTTCTATGGGGCCGCTGGAAATAGCCAAGCTCCATAGAAGCTCAACTCCATAGAAATGAATGGAAGTGGTGGCCGCGCATGCGTGGTGTGCTCCCATTCATTTCTATGGAAGCAGGATCCCTCGCACCTATCAGACAATGGGGGCATATCCTAGAGATATGCCCCCATTGTCTATGATGGGAATACCCCTTTAATCCTGACCCATTCATTTCAATGGGTCTGTGCACATGAACATTGCTTTTCACTGATCATCTTTGCCATTGTCCAGTTTTCACGCAGCCCTGGTTCCATATAAATCAATGGGACTGAAGACATCCATGTGCAATACGTATTTCACTAATGGTTGCTAGAAGATTATTTTTCAGTTTCACTTCACAGCATGAAAAACGGATGACGTCTGGATGGAGAAAACGGAAACACTGAACACAATCAGGTTGTGCTATCCCAGAAAAGATACCGGCATAGATAACACTTAGATACTTAGCATATGCTAAGTAAAGTATGGTTACTTGGCTTATTCCGTTTGCGGACCATCACCTCGTAATCTACAATAAAAAACAATTCCTCCTCTCCTTTATGGCAGAAAAGTGGCTTTGTGACTTTTTAAATGCAACTTTTTGGGGAAAAGTTGCAAGTGCCTCTTAACGCCTCCCTTGCCACTTTTCCAAAACGGGGTTTGACAAGGGAGGGAAAGGAGCGTGGCCAACAGCTTAGACAAATGTATCTTCATTTATGCCAGTTTTCTGGTGCAAATGAAGTCAGAAATGTACAGCCACTCTGAGCGGTTGTGGATTTCTGTTTAGGTCTCTGTCTGCACCTCTTCATAAATTAGGCACATCCGATGGCAGTACAGGGGATACCAAGACCAGCCCAGAAAGCACTGGTATTGATAAATCTCCCCCATAATTTCAGAATTCAGCTCTTTCTCTCGTGTACCCACCATGGAGGCAGACCATGCGACTGCTATGGCACTGAACCAGGGGCGTAGCTAAAGGCTCATGGGTCCTGGTGCAAGAGTTCAGCTTGGGCCCCCCTTCCCTTAGTGCTTTGTGTGTCTTCTTATGTGGTACAAGGGTCTTTGGGCCCCCTCAGCTCCCGGGCCCAGTAGCGACTGCTAC
The DNA here is from genome assembly GCA_900303285.1 of Rhinella marina. Lineage (NCBI taxonomy): Eukaryota > Metazoa > Chordata > Amphibia > Anura > Bufonidae > Rhinella > Rhinella marina. The sequence goes on along the minus strand of ONZH01003517.1, from coordinate 1,214,400 downwards.
CTCTGCACCCCCTATAGCTACGCCCCTGCACTAAACTTGTTCTGCTCCTGACATAAACTCATGGTATGGTATGGTTTTCTAGCAGCTGCCACTAGGGGGAGCACTGTATGAATTCATATGCACTGAGCTCCCTCTAGTGGTGGCTGCAGGCAGCCAGTTTAATCATGTACTAGATGAAAAGAAGGAGAGGAATCAGAGCTGCATGAGGAAGATTTATCAGTGTATTTATGTCAGTTGCCGGCTATAAATATATTAAGAATTATGGTGATTAGAGCAAGTGTCATATCTATGAAGCACCTATTTTTCTGTCCATAGAAGTCTGGTAAAGTGCATGGGGGGGGGGAGGGGCAAAAATGTTTTCATTAACACAAGAGGTCCCATGTGGAACCCCCACCCTCTTTAGAATTTCCTAACAGGACATATGGGAAGAGGGTTTCATGAGGAGATAGAATCAGAACTCAACTCTCAGATGTTGTTTTGCTGCATTTTTATCCTCTTGTGTTGCCGGAAATATCTACGTCACTGGGACCTGATAAGTTCCCTATTATCAAATATTCTAAATTATTGGATAAAATATAAAGGAATATATACAGAAAATCTTTGTGAATAATAAGTGAAATGCAGTTCTGCTCGGATTTCTGTTTCTAGGCTTGGGCAAATCCATAGTACATAACAGTTATGTGATAGAAATGAGTGCCGGACTATCAGATGGCTGATCCATGGATTATGTTCCAAAACCTACTGCTTCCATTGTGCACCAAATGCATTTGAGAATAATCAGCTGAGGTTTTATAGGAAAGAAAAATGGCCGCTCTCTGCTTAACATTCGAAAATTACAACTATGGTGCTGGAGTAAAAGGCTGCTTGATTCTGAAAAAAAAAAAAAAAGAAAGCAATTAAGTTTTATTTAATTTTCTGTATCTTTCCTCTCTTTAAGTAATGTCTTTCCGTAATGCAGAAGTCCTAGCAGTGAAATTAATGAAGGTCTTCTAGAGCAGCGCGGCAGCTTGTTATAAAGGGCCCGGCGAGGCCGCCTTTTACAGGTTACTCCCCGGAATGGCTCTAGTTTTTTTTAATACTAAATAAGTAAAGTTTAATGGTATCTACCGTATAACCGCAGATGAATTCAAAAGTTAAAATTACATTAAAAATGACCTCTATCTATTTTATGTTGATCGTTAACTGAGGATATTTCACACTGGAGATTTGTCATATTAAGGAGAATTGAAATCGCTTATATCAATTAACTATATTATATCTACAGTAATCTCTTCATAGATTACTGAAATACGTTTGATACTTACAAAAGGCGATATAAATCACGTCTAAACAGCTCTTATAAAAAAGCAAAACAGCCACAACCCGCGCTGCCATTTTTTTCCTCCTGCTTTTTCTTTGTAATTAGTTACATCTAGCTTAAATAGTAATTACAAAGGCAGAGATCTAATATAATGGTCATAATAAAATAGAGTAATTACAATTTATAGGCCAAAGTCAGGAGATGTACGATGAATTTAGATATGTGGCATGAGGGGAACCTGTCCAATGATTAACCTGTGGCTTGCTGGAGGACATTGAATGTAAGAGACATGACTTGCTTTGCTTTAGTCACTTTTTGATGTAAAAGTATATTAAATGTTTTTACCTGGAACCTATACATTAAAAGAATTTACAAAAAGCTGGATTATAATTGGAGCTGATGGAGCTCAAGCTATGGGTTCCAGTATCTGCGCCCAAGTTGATTGAAGAAAATGCGCCAAATCTCGCACATGCTGATGTCATCACGGTAATGTCATAAACTGGACGTCACTGCGCCCAGCCAGCAGGATGATGTCACACGTTAACAGTTGCGAGATTTGCAAGATGGCGGCGAGGGCCCCTCCACAAGCAAATGGATGAGGTATGTTTTGGTGTTTTTATTACCGCCATTTCAGGAAAAAGTGATTTGTGGCGAATCTAATCTTTCATGAAATTCAGATCCCAGTCAATTCACTTAGCTTCGCTCAACACTATTTACATTATTCACCACCTGCATAAAACTTTGGGGCATTTTTTTATTATTATTATTATATAGTACGCATTTTGAGCTAAAACATTTTTAAATTGGTCTTTATTAAAAATATGGAATCCTTTTTCTGTACTGAGCTGAGATGCTCTAGTTGGATTTTCTATCCGTTCTGTCAGACCAGGAGCTGACGGGCTCCTAACCTCTGCTCTCTGACATTATAAACACTCATTATAGCTCAGTTCTTATCCTACTGATAACAATGTGGCATAAATAAGTGTTTTTAACTTCTCAGTAGTTTAGAGAGTTTATTAGATGAACGGCATAAAGTGAAAGTACCATTCACACAGCTAAAAAAAATAGTTTTTGTGACAGAATGGCTCAATAATTTTTTAATAAAGGCCAATTGTAAAAGTGATTTTTAGCCAAAAAGGAGTAAAATGCAAACATAATGTCTCCAAAGGTGTACATAGCCTTTAAGTGCACTTTTTCTTCAGTGTATCTCTCTTACTGATATTTGTCACATTAGAGTCACATGAACTTTCATTGTACTTGCGGCTCAGTGTATTCCTATGGACTGCAACTGTTGTGCGAGTTGTCATCAATACTGCCATTTTATATAAAGTTTATGGGGGGAATTTTATATGGCCTGCACTTCTAGAATTTGAGATTAAAAAAAGTCAGTTCTGCAACATTGTGGGCTTATCTGCGCACCAATTTGCATTTTTATTGCATTTTACACCACTCACTCCAGTTTTGAAAGGCAGCTGGGAAACAAAGCGTGGTGAGCTGTTAATTAATTTCACTCCAGATTTATCACTGTGACTTTTTTAAAAAAGGTGCAAACTCACTAAAAAAACAACAAAAAAAACAACAAAAAGAGTTGCATTTCTACACATAAGTGTTAGGTTTAAAGATGCACGAAACTTAAACAAGAACTCCCATGTCATATATCTCCCTGATGCTACTCACCCATGTCATGTGACCAGCAATCAGACTCACCAACTCACACAGTATCTTATGTGTGGACAGGAAGTCTAATTCTCTATGCATTCCTATGGGAGCCTCACTTTCAGTCTCATAGGAATGAATAGAGAAGTGACTGGCTTCCTGTCCTGGGTCAGTTGGTCACATGATACAGCTACAATTAGAAGAGAGGGGATAACTCACAAATACAGTCTCTGATAAGAAGATTGCATTCACTACAGATTATATCATGCAGCTTTCTAACAGGTGAGAGAATACAAATTTTTGCGAGAGTTCTTCTTTAACGAACGGTCATGCAACAATTCATAAATTTGGCACAAAGTATGCCAACACAGACACAAGCAACTGTGTTGGCATACTGATGACCTATCTTCAGGATATTTAATATCAGATTGGTGCACGCTCGTGATCAGCTGTTTCATGCAGCTGCAACACTCGTAACTATACCGTGCACACGTGATTGGGACCTTAAGCTGTAGTGACCGGTCAAGAACACTACACCATCTATGGAGCTCTGCTCTGTCCACAGCATAGATTCCAGCACCACAGCTGCCCGAAACAGCTGATTGGTGGTGGCGCTGAGTGTCAGACCCCCATTAATGTCATATTGATATCCTGTGGATAGGTCATTAATATCAGATCAGCTGGGGTTTGGCACCCCCAGCGATCAGTTGTTTTGGACAGTTGAGGAGTCAGAAACTATACTGGGTACACTTGAAATGGAGGAATGATGAGCCAGTAGTGCCTTAGTACGGCCACTGCACCATGTATGCAGCATAGGGACAGCGGCTGCCCTTAACAGCTAACCACCATCGATCTTATAAGGATATCCTGAGGATAAGTCATCAATAGCTGTATCCCGGACAATTCCTTTAAGCCAAGAGAAGTACAGTAAATAGGTTCATACTCAGTATATAGTACCAGCTTGGCGATGCCCCTAGAGCAGATGCATTATAACACTTCTGATACACTTCCATTATACCTGTGCAAAGGGGGCATAATCCTCTCTATCGCCCCATGGTCTGTGTGGGCAGTAGAAACTAGTGTTTTATCTGTCCTGGGAAGAACACAATGTTACATAAAGCCTATGAAGGAAATCTATGGTATTTTTTTGTAAAAGACAGTAGTTTCTCTAGAATCCTTGCCTCTTTTTTTTGTCCTATCCTATCTGCAGGGTATTGACAGCTCTGACAAGACTTTGATTATCTAGTCAGCGGGAGGCTGCAGCTTGTCACTTGTCAGGTGTTAGCAGACAGTCCTGCAGTTGATGAAACAATTGGAAGGAGATAGGCTGAGCATGAGGAATATCAGGGGTCATCAGGCCTGAAATACTCAGCTGTCTCTATGAGGGTTACTATACACCCTCATTAAAAGCTCCGATCAGTCACACAAAGAATGGGCAATGCACCCAAATTGTACAAGGTGAGAAAACCTGCATGGCATAATTGATTATAAAAGATTAGAAGGGGCAGGCTTTCAGATGCAACACAGAATTACATGATTATTTATGAGAAAATGTGTCACATGTCAATAAAAAGAAATCAGAAATTACAATTAATATCATATCAGGATTTGTACGTTAAATAACTTCCCACTACGCTAAATTATTACAGGTAAGTTACCATTAAAGTAATAAGTAAACTTTTTGCCTTCACTGTTGTACACGGCTGTGCAGTTTAATTCTAGTAGATTTGCTTTGCATACATTTATCTTTATCCATCTTTCTCTATTCTTGTGTTACATCATGTCATACTCCAGACACACTATGCAATGAAATGCAGCACAGCAACCACTGGCGTGGGCGAGGCAAGGTCGCAGATAGTGGCACAACTAAACATTGCACCACCATCTGCGCCTGAAATATGCCTAATATAAGCGTATTTCAGTATAATAAATGCCCCCCATGGATTTAAAGGGGTTATCCAAAGTCTAAAACATGCCCCCCAATGCCCAGGCCCCTCAAATAGATTATACTTACCCCGCTCCCTGGCACCCGCGTCGTTCCTGACCCCTGTACGGCAGCCCCTGCATCTCCAGGTGATGGGTGACGCCAGGGAGGCTTGTCCCCATCGCGGCCTGCTATTGGCTGCTCCCCCGTTGCTGGATGTTTTGATCTGCACGAAGGGTAGATGCAGCAGCGACCGTGTGGGAATTAGGAGCGACGTGGGTGCTAGGAGGGAGGTAAGTATAATCTATATGAAGGGTCCAGGCATTGGGGTCATGTTTTAGACTTTGGATAACCCCTTTAAGTCTGATGACTGGATAAAGAAAAGATAGCTTTAACAGCGGTTGCTGTCTGCTGATGTTCCCCTGCTTACCCCCACAATCCCAGGCTCTGTGTTCAGTGATTATCTTCTGCCGATGTTTCCCCATTCACCGCCTCAGTTCTGGGCTCTGTCCTTGCAGGCATCATCCATCCTGGAATCCGTTCCGTGGTTTCCTTTCAGCCCTGGGCACATCATGCTTTCAGCTTGTTCCTGTAGCACTTCCTTAAGGACCAATGCACCTCACTTCCTGTGATTTATGGGTTAGCACATGTGACCTTGCTGACCAATCCTAGCCCTCCTGTACCTATACAAATGGCTCAACCCCCTTCCCAGGTGCCTGAGCATCAAGGTCCTTGTGTCCTGCAAAGGTTTCTGATATCTCTACTTGTGTTCATGTTTACCTGACCTGTGCTTATGTTTCTGGACGTGAAAGAAAAAGAATAAAAATTCATATTCCCACTACTCCTGATAATAAAAGCTCCACAAAATATGTTTGTACATCTCCCCCAGCCCCTACAAAGTGCTGTCAGCAGTTTAGCATGGTCAACACTACTGACAGGCTCCTTTTAAGGGTAAGACAACATAGGACAGATGTGCTGTAGATTTGCCACCATGGATTTGTGTGCAGTAGGCATGCAGTATTTTTCAGTAGCAGCACAGTTGATGAGATCTAAACAAATGTTATCCGCAGCATAAATTTACCAGCATAAAATCCCTGTGTGTCTGTACCGTAAAGAACGCCACAGTCTCTCCATGCATTCTGCTTTCTGACCTAACTTTTTTCAGCATGGCAGACAGTCTCACTTAACTGTTTCAGTCAGACCATTCACTGAGGCCAGAGGGAGTAACCCATGTAGTGACTGAATTAGAGCATCACACTAGTGAATAGAATGCATCTTTACCTAGGCAAATCAAGATCACAATAGAGCCGTCATACTGTAATCCCACTTCCACTAATATCATGAGGATTACCCTTTGGATCAAAGTAAATCACAGAAAAATAATATGATTAGTGCACAAAAATAGATGCAAACAATATATACTGTATAAACTAAGACCTCATTCTGATATGATAAAATCTGAGACTCTTAGCCAATATATTTTGATCAAAACACATCTGTGCCCACCTACCCAGCGTCACGGTGGTCTCAGGTCAGGCAGGTCCTACGCTAAACCTACCTATGCCGTTGGGCATCTATATCTAGGAGCATGGACACTGCACACATAGAGGTCACTAGGAGCAACACACCTATGTGCATACAGCAACCAATGAGAGGAGGAGCAAACACACCTATATGTACCACACAATCAAGCCGCTCAATTTGATAGGAAGAGCAAAAGTGCACAAGAATGCTACTCAAGATAAGCTAAGAGCGCATTCACATGTACCTGAGGGAGTGGCACCTTCAGGTGTGAATGCGCTCTTAGCTTATCTTGAGTAGCATTCTTGTGCACTTTTGCTCTTCCTATCAAATTGAGCGGCTTGATTGTGTGGTACATATAGGTGTGTTTGCTCCTCCTCTCATTGGTTGCTGTATGCACATAGAGGTCACTAGGAGCAACACACCCAGGGGCGTAGCTATAGGGGGTGCAGAGGTAGCAGTCGCTACCGGGCCCAGGAGCCTGAGGGGGCCCAAAGACCCTTGTGCAGCATAAGAAGACACACAAAGCACTGAGGGAAGGGGGGCCCAAGCTGAACTGTTGCACCAGGGCCCATGAGCTGTTAGCTATGCCTCTGAACACACCTATATGTGCAGTGTCCATGCTCCTAGATATAGATGCCCAACGGCATAGGTAGGATTAGCGTAGGACCTGCCTGACCTGAGACCACCGTGACGCTGGGTAGGTGGGCACAGATGTGTTTTGATCAAAATATATTGGCTAAGAGTCTCAGATTTTATCAAATCAGAATGAGGTCTTAGTTTATACAGTATATATTGTTGGCATCTATTTTTGTGCACTAATCATATTATTTTTCTGTGATTTAATTTGATATATATATAGCCACTGACATCCGCAATCATTATTACATCATGCAGGATGTTTTTTATCATTTTTTTTTATCCTTTGTTTCTGTGAGTTTTGTTTAGTTTACCCTTTGGATAACATCTTCAAGTTATAGCAGCAGTAAACTGACTACAGGTTACCGATCGATATTGGAGGTCTTATGCAAGGGTATAGCTAGCAGTTGCTACCGGGTCCAGGAGCCGGAGGGTGAGCAAAGACCCTTGTGTCACATAAGACGACACTGTTATTATAGAAATTGCATGCTGGGAGGGCTCTGTTATAGATTTTTCTTTTTCACTGGGGCTCAGAATCTTCAAGTTACACCTCTGACTGGAGGAAAGAGGATAGGTCAAGAATTTGGCAAGGGTTGAGGGGAGGGGGGTCGGTACCATTTCAATTCTTACCTCAGGCAGCAGAAAGGTTAGGTGCTTCCCTGCCCCTGGCCACAAAGCACTGAGGGATGGGAGGCCCACGCTGAACTCTTGCACCAGGGCCCATGCGCCTTTATATGCCCCTAGTCTTATGATTTATGTTGACTGATACAGAAAGACAATGGGGTTAGTTTATAAAGACTGTCATTTTTCGCCAGAGGACATGCCTAATTTATTAGGATTAATTTATGAAATGCCCCTCTTCTTAAATTCGGCTCATCCTCTGGTAGTCCGTGCACCTAATTTGACATTTTCTCCAGTCAGGGACAGGACTCCATAAATGTTAGTGGATTTTCCGGGGCCAATGGCCCAGCCTCTGCACTCTCCATTAGTGAGGATGGGGTTAAAAATGCCTGTGCGACAAAATATTGTTGCAGAGGTGTTTACAAGGTTGCACAATGGGGTCTTGAAACTTACGGTACTTTTTTTATTGCCTGGTGTAGTGATCTTAGTAAATGACCCCTAATATCTAGTATTTCATTGAGCATAGCATAGCACTGCCAAAACAAAAAAAGAAAATCAGTCAAAAATTCTAAAACAAAATTCTATGAAAAAATACCCCTTTCCAATTCAAGTGTGCCTTTAAAATCAATCAGCAATGCAACTAAAAGTCTCTGTGTAGACCTATCCTAAAAGCCCTATTACACAGAGCGAATATCGTACAGATTCTCGAGCATGCGAGCGAAAATGAATGAGAATCATGTGATGTAATGAACGATTCAAAGATGAGTGACTTTCAGCATGCTAAAAAATTATTGTTCCTCGTTAATAGATCCGTTCGTAAAATATGAAGTCGTCTACTCTCTGACCAAGCATCTGTCCCCATCTGTACATGTAATAACAAGGAACGATTTAAAAGTGAACGAGTAACAACCGCAAGTACCAACGATTATCTATGTGTAAAATAAACACACAATTTTCGCCGTTAACGAGTCGCTGCATCTTCAATCGTTTATCTTGATCTGTATGACATCTGCTGGTGTAATAGTACCGTAAGGGTGGTGGAAGTCCGCACTCTACTAATGGAATAAGTGCTAACCTGTTGCCGTTTGGTAATGGCCAGGCGGATTGCCTAAAACTGTGTTGTCATTGGCAAACAGAAACAATTTAGCACTTATTTCATAAGCAATCCATGCTGAGCCGTTTATGGGACCTTTACAGTGTTACACTGTCCCTACAGTACCATATTACAGACCTACTGGCATTTGTGAGCCTCCACAGTATCTGCGAGACACTGTAATCACCCCTAAAAGCTATACATCTAAGGCAGGGGTAGGGAACCTCCGGCTCTCCAGCTGTTGTGAAACTACAATTCCCAGCATGCTTCATTCATTTCTATGAGAGTTCTTAGAAGAGCAGAGCGAGTATGCTTGCTGGGAGTTGTAGTTTCACAACAGCTGGAGAGCCGGAGGTTCCCTACCCCTGATCTAAGGGGTTGGGAAGATACCTCCATAACATCACTTTCCTTTGAAACTGCCACAATTTTATTGTCATAGTTACAATGAAAAACCCTATTTGTGCACACAGAGGTATATGTGAGGTTTGGGCCATAGGAGGATCCATGATAGGACTGTGCGCATGACCCCCTTAGTCTAAGACGGTGGAGAGGTAAAAATCGGACCACGGTGATGTGGTGTACAGCATAAACAAAGGAATAAAGTGTACCTTGATATACTAATTGTACTTCTTTTCTTTCTCTCATTAATCAGACTCCAGAGTCTCCCAGACAACTACATAAACCCGTCATACTCTAAACAAAAGCACGTTTCAGGACAAGTCACTGACTGTGAGCATCCAGGATCACACCTTGTCCAGCGACATTCCAGCAGATGTGACCATTACTTGGTAAGGCAATTGAATTGTTCCTACATGTTGTTTGCTGGTTTCCAATCAATGATGCAGCAGAGATGGATATGTGATTCTGGTGGTGCCATAAATAAAACTCTCTGCAGAGAGTCCGGGGAGGGAAGTGGAGATGAATGACACAGACCGATCAATGGGCTATCACTGATGGTTTCAATCTATTTTATTGTTATTCAAGTCATCATGCAATCTAAAGTATTAAAACAAATGACTGCAAGCTATTGATGTTTTTCTAGACAGTTGATTTACTTCTTTCACTATGACGAATTAAGGAGTTTATATTAAGACAAAGACCCACGTGGCTCGTTAATGTCCTAACAATATAAGTAAAATTGTTGTAGTATCACCTGCCAGAGGAAAGGAGTGAAATATTGTGTAAAATGAGAAACACTAGATAACAAGGTTATTGTACATATAATGGTCAGTGGAAAGTGATAGTCCTGTGTATAGGAGCAGTATTATAGTAGTTATATTCTTGTACATAGGAGGCAGTATTATAGTAGTTATATTCTTGTACATAGGAGCAGTATTATAGTAGTTATATTCTTGTACATAGGAGGCAGTATTATAGTAGTTATATTCTTGTACATAGGAGGCAGTATTATAGTAGTTATATTCTTGTACATAGGAGCAGTATTATAGTAGTTATATTCTGTATATAGGAGGCAGTATTATAGTAGTTATATACTTGTACATAGGAGCAGTATTATAGTAGTTATATTCTTATACATAGGAGGCAGTATTATAGTAGTTATATTCTTGTACATAGGAGCAGTATTATATAGTAGTTATATTCTTGTACATAGGAGGCAGTATTATAGTAGTTATATTCTTGTACATAGGAGCAGTATTATAGTAGTTATATTCTTATACATAGGAGGCAGTATTATAGTAGTTATATTCTTGTACATAGGAGCAGTATTATAGTAGTTTATATTCTTGTACATAGGAGCAGTATTATAGTAGTTATATTCTTGTACATAGGAGGCAGTATTATAGTAGTTATAATTCCTGTACATAGGAGGCAGTATTATAGTAGTTATATTCTTGTACATAGGAGGCAGTATTATAGTAGTTATATTCCTGTACATAGGAGGCAGTATTATAGTAGTTATATTCTTGTACATAGGAGCAGTATTATAGTAGTTATATTCTTGTACATAGGAGCAGTATTATAGTAGTTATATTCTTGTACATAGGAGCAGTATTATAGTAGTTATATTCTTGTATATAGGAGAGGTGGTGCATTAATGGCACGCAAATTAATGGGGAATTGATCCAAGCATCATGGAAAGTATATGGAGGAGAGCAGTGTTGGACTGAGTAAATAGGGCCCACCAGAGTAAGTAATTTTGAGGACCCAACTTCCATTTAAATAAAAATGCTTTGTGTGTGTGTGTGTGTGTGTGTGTGTGTGTGTGTAGACACACACATACATACATACAAACAAGTATCTCACAAATGTCAGTACGCTCCTCACATTTTTATATAAATTTGATCATATCTTTTCATGGGACAACACTGAAGATCTGACACTTTGAGAAAATGTAAAGTAGTCAGTGTACGGCTTGTATAACAGTGTACATTTGGTGAGCCCTCAACATAACTCAACACACAGCCATTAATGTCTAAACCACTGGCAACAAAAGTGAGTACAAGTGAAAATGGCCAAATTATGCCCAAAGTGTCAATATTTTGTGTCTTCACAGGTTGCCACTGGAATCCTCTTCCATTACTCCATGACGACATCACGGAGCTGGTGGATGTTAGAGACCTTGCGCTCTTCCACCATCCGTTTGCGGATGCCCCATAGATGCTCAATAGGGTTTAGGTCTGGAGACAGAACCTTTACCCTCACTTTCTTTAGCAAGGCAGTGGCCGTCTTGGAAGTGTATTTGGTTTAGTTATCATTTTGGAATACTAACCTGCAGCCCAGTTTCTTAAGGGAGGGGATCATTCCCTTGCTTCAGTATGTCACAGTACATGTTGGCATTCATGGTTCCCTCAATGAACTGTAGCTCCCCACAGCCAGCAGCAGTCATGCAGCCCCAACTATGACACTCCCACCACCATGCTCGACTGTAGGCAAGACACACTTGTCTTTGTACTCCTCACTTGGTTGCCACCACATATCTGGACCAAATAAGCTTATCTTGGTCTCATCATACCACAGGACATGGTTCCAGTAATCCATGTCCTTAGACTGCTTGTCTTCAGCAAACTGTTTGCGGGCTTTCTTGTGATGTATGGCATTGGAGGGTGACCCAGAAGACAGGGACCCAGAAGACAGAACATGCATGACAGGGGAGCCCAGAGGACAGAAGACACCAGAGAATCCTCCACTGGGCCAGTCTGACAGAGAAGGAGATAAACTCCATTTCATCTATACAGGCTGGCAAAACCCAACATTTTAATAGGACCACTGCCACAGACTATTGTAAGTTATACCTACACACACACACTACTCACAAGAAGTTAGGGATATTTGGCTTGTGGGTGAAATTTCAGGATGAACCTAAATTGCACTCTAACCTTTACAGGTGAACTTAATGTGACCTTCTCAAAACTGTTGAATGCACATGTCCAACTGTCCAGTATTTCAGCACTTTTTGCACAACTTGCTGTTCTCTAACAAGGAGCTTAACGGCAAAATTCACAACAGGTGTTTGATCCATAAATCGCCCAATAAATTTCCTGGTTCAATTAGAATTGGTATTTAAAAACAGTCCCCTCATCATGCTGTTCACATTTTGACATCATGAGACCAAGACGACAGCTAACAATTGATCAACAGTACCTCATCATTGTGAGGCTTCAAGCAGGATGTTCTCAGACAGAAGTGGCCACTGAGCTTAGAGTGTCACAGTGTGCCATCAGCAGGTTGCAACAGAGATACAGAGAGACTGGAAGAGTCACAGAAAGGCAGAGAAGTGGACGTCCTCTGGCCATATCCCACACTGATGGCCACTTCATTGTGAACAATGCCCTGCGGAACCGGATGATGAATGCCACAAAACTCCAGGCACATTTAAGGGAAGTGAGAGGCACCCAAGAGTCACGTCAGACCATTCAAAACGGTTTACATCCGCGTTGTCTGCATGTTAGATTACCTGCAAGGGTACTTGACCACAAGCGTCTTCGGCATAGGCTAGGGAGCACCTAGGCTGGATGAGGGACCAGTGGGCCTCAGTGCAATTCACTGATGAAAGACAATTCCCACTGAGCAGAAATTATGGCCACCAACGATGTTGGTGACATCATGGAGATAGCTCTGCATCAGCCACTGTTAGCCTTTGGTGGTGTTGGTGTTAGAGTGTAGAGGGTCTAGTCAATACAGAACTGCCCTAAAGTTTGTGAATGGTCCAGTGACAAGCCCATACTACTCGAATAACATCATTAATCCAGTCATTGTGTCTTCTTCATCTTCAGGGACGACAGTGCGCCAGCTCATCAAGGTCGCATCATTAGGGAACGGCTGCTGAAGATTGGGGTAGCTCAAATAGAGCGGCTGCACTTTCTCCAGACCCGAATCCCATTAAAAACCTATGGGATCAGCTGAGTCACCGTGTAGAGCCTCATAACTCTGTACCCCAGAACCTCAATGACTTGAGGGACGCCCTTCAAGAAGAGTGGGATGCCATGCCTCAGAAGACATTAAGTCGACTTGTGAACAGCATGAGATGTTGTTGTCAAGCTGTAAATGATGCTCAAGGCCACATGACAAGTTATTGGGACATTGACATTTTTGTGGGGGTATAAATTGTTTTAGATGAGGAAATTACCATTACATGCTTCTATTTAAATGCCCTAATGGGAGAGGGGGGTCTATATTTTAGGCTATGTCGGGACCATGGCCACCATCTTGAAAGCCGCCATATTAAATTAAGGGCATTTTTTCCAATGGGTCATGTAGCATATCAAAGAAGACCAGAATTTTTAAACCGGGGCCATGGATCTCTAAACTTTTCTGACTCCGGTAATTTCTTACTTGAACTAGAAAACCCCACACCTGGTCAGTTAGTGAATATTTTCCTAATGGCAATAAAACATAATAAATGGGATACGTCATGGATATAATCAGGCTTTTACCTTTTTGTGTGTGTGTAATCCTATGTAGGAGTGATTTTGCACGTGTCAGCCGGCTTGTTAGCATGGAGGCTAGGAGGAACGCAAATGTCAGCCCTAGACAATGCTTATGAGTAAGGGAGGTTGTCATAGTCCAAGTGACCTTCAGGTGATCTGGAAACATATCTCCATTAGTTCCTCTTATTCCTCGCCAACACACAGAACCCCCCTTGAAACAGTGCAGGAAATGCCTGGCAAATTAAAGATAGTGGTTATTGAGTCCAAAAATACTCTTGCTGTCGGCAAAATACATTTTTAATTATTTTCTTACTAGCTGTCATTTTGCATAAAGCTGCCTGAAATGTCTGAGACAAGCCAAGCAAAAAAAATAAAAATTGCTCCAAACTAAGTGGTATCAAAGATCAAAGGCTGCTCGCCACACGGTTTTCATATATGGACTTCAACCGAGCGTTAACCATTGACACTGAGGGGAAATCAACAGTTAGAAAAATTATTTTTGGAGGTGCTGTATCTTTAAATTAGAATTTTGGAGTAACATGACATATTAAGAAATTGCTTAACTAACAATTTCCTAAACTAATACTATAATTACATGCCTGGCCTTCTTCTGACCATGACAAAAGATCAGTGGATCGAGTTATTGCAGTAGGTATAGCCTAAGCTTTGAGGTTGGAGAATCTTGATGAAAACCAAGGACAGCAGGGTGCTACAAATAGTTAAATAATATATTTTCCAGGTTATACAGTAATTAATGCCATGCTCAATGAGAGAGCCCTTATTTTATTATATTATAAAACTCATCATGGGGCTGAGAGTTCCAGCACTAATTTGGGGAAACCCCAGTGTAGATATGATGTAACTCTGGAGTAAAGTTTTCTGATTGATGTGGCTTGAGTCAAGGTGACACAGCGCTGGACATTTAGTCTGGGACCTAAGGAAGAATGTACAATAGTTGTTCATGGGATTCACTGTTTAGGAAAGCCTATGCAAAACGGGGTTGAGTTTAGGACAATTCCAAGAAATTGTAATATCAGTCACACGTATGATATCTAACAAACTGTCGTGGTTATGGGGGGAAAAGGGTCTTCTGACCCCTAATGGGTAAAGGCTGTATTACATCAGACCATTCTGCAGGCCATTGTTGGGAGGAAATCGCCTGCTCGCTAGCAGAGGGGATCTCCTCCACAGCACAGGGAGGAGAGATCCTTATGCCATCGCTCGTCCCCATGTGTCTAGTTATTTGCCGGCAGCAGGTCGTGATTAGACAGCACGATCAGTATTACACTGCCAGATCATCCCTAGTAGTGAGCATTACTACGAACTCGCGATCATCTGGCCAAAAATCTGCCCGTGTAATACAGGCTTAAGTAAGACATTGAAGTAAATGGTTCCGCCTAAGGGCCACAAAATTTAAAAAAAAAAAAAAAAAAAAGTATGTGCTCATGAGCTATACCTAGACTTTTGTCACACTCAAAAAAAAAAGTTGCTGTCCATCAGGAATGCATTCGCTTTGAAATTGCTGCAGCAGTACAATCATCAGAGATCGCCGCAGTCTGTAGCTAGCCACTTTTGATTTTTTTTTTAATCGCTACACGCTGAGATTTCAGAGCAATTTCCAAGTTACTTATTCCTCCACAGAGTTACATAAAAATTATCTTACCAGTAAAATCGCTGTGGAATCGCTGCTTTTAAAGGGGTTGTCCGAGTTATTTTTTTGTTCTTTATATGTCTCTAACTTGTCAGGTATAATAACTTTCCCATATACTTTGGTTTCTCAGAGTTGACTGAGGGTCACATGACCTGTGATGTCACCTTATCTCCCTGGTCTGTGATGTTTCGTTCACAAGCCTCAGAGTTCAGATAACAGTCTGTACACCAGACGTCACTGGCCACGCCCCCTTCCTTTGCCGGGCTCCTGCTATCTGCTCTCTCCCTGGGTTCCTTCAGATAAAACATTAACCCCTTCAGCCAGAACACACTGAGGGCTCAAGGCTTTACAACAAACAGTAGCTGCAGCAGTGAGAGGAGACAAATGCTGGGCACAAGAGCTGTAGAGGAATTGTACAAGAACAGGTAGGGAGAATTTCCTGTGTGTATCAGCAGTGTCATTGTACAGCTGGGACTTGTAGTCCTACACATACAACATGCTGCTGAGTATCGCAGCAGGCAGACATGTACTCACAGCACTTATATTCACTGCCTTTGCAGAGAAGGGGGGAGGGGCAGAGATATTTATTACTGCATGTAAACAAAAGCCAGAAGAGAACCAGGGAAATGAGGAAATATAGATTTTTTTTGCCTAAAACTTGCTGAACTTATTTATATATTGCTGCCCATCAAATTTACAGTGCTATATTTTTTTTTCATGACTTGGACAACCCCTTTAATCTCTAGCGACTAAATGGCTTCAGTGAATTTGAAGTGACTTTCAAGCTGCTCAATGCCTTCTCCACAGTCTCCGTGTAACCTATAGTTACTTGTGACCAGGTTTCTATTCCACTAATGCAGACAACGCAGTTACAAACATGTTCTAATAAATAATCAAGCCCGATCCAGTGCAAGGAGGAGGAGGAGGAGGAGATCCGGCTGCTCCGACAACGTCGGTTTGTTTGTTAAAAAAAATCAACATCCAACATTTCAATTGATATAATTGTTATAATTGACTGTTAATTAATTCCCATGGTGGGATCCTTTCTGGGCCTTTACGGTTTACCAGTATCCTATCCTGAAGAAATGAATAATTTACAGGGTGTTCTGATGAGTGCGATGTACAACATGGTGCATGATAAAATGATTAACCCCTGCAGCGCTGGAAACCTCTCCTGCCAAGTGCAAAGACAAGTCATCTTTTTAAAAGTCGTTGTCTTGTTTCCTCCTAGGATATGCTTCGGAGGTCACTTTCTTTTTTTTTTTTTTTCCCCTTCCAAAATCATATACTATAAATATTTATGTATGCAGGTTAATTAAAAAATACATATTACCGGGGATTTTGCTTGCATATTGAGTTTATTAGGTTTATTGTCATGCTCAGTCATGTGGCTGACATTTTTATTATCCTAATGAATGAGAGACATGAGATAATAATGCGTTCGATTCATCCAGTCAAAAGAAGAGGGGGGGAAAAAATGCAGCTCATTGCCAGTTTATAACCTTGTTGATCAAACCTGGGTTGTTGCTAATATTGCATTTAATAAGGGGCCAAATCATTTCATCACCATTTTGGTGACGGTAAGATTTTATTGTTCTGCACAAAGGTGTCTTTCTGATGGGGGATGCGAAATAGAAAGCAGGTAGCAGTAAGTAATAGACTGCTGAGGATGCGGCCTCTTTGTCCTCCTGCAATCTTTTAGCTTTTTACATGATGTCTTCTTGTAGCCTTTAGCCTCCGACTTAGGGAGGAAAACATTTCTAGTGCACGGAGGAAGTGAGGGATATAATGTATGGGTACTACGGGCAGTATAATATGGGTACCTGCACCCGGTGCTGATTTGTGTGCAGAAAATACAATATGTGTGAAGTCAGGACCAAAGCTGCACAAACTACACACATAAATCTATACTATATATTGTGGATTTTGATGCGTTTTTGCCTTGTTTTTGTTGTGGATTCAACCCCATTGAAGTTTTTGGAGAAAACCTCTCTATAGAAGGTGTGGAATCATACAAACAATTGACTTGCTACAGATTTTAAAATCTGCCCTGCAGATTAATTTCTGCATGGAAGAAAAAAGCAAAGTGTTCACTAGATTTATCAAATCTCATTCACTTTGCTGGTACTGTATTACTCACTCACTAAATCTGTGTGGAAAAAAAAACACATGTAATCCGCATTGTGTGCAGATACCCTCATGGGGCATACTGGTTAGCCCTATTATGTATACCCTATGATTGCCATTATTGTTTACACAATGTCTGGTCTTATTATATGGCCACTCGTACACCTGGTTCTATTAATTGGACATTGTATGGTATTGTCTAGGTATAGTATGGCACCATGATGTGGGCAATGACCATTAGCGCCTGTTCACATGGTGTATTTTAAATCTATCAAATTCACTGCATATATTGGGGCAGAAACTGCGCGGTTATTCTGTTTAGATGCTGTAGACCCTCTCATGGCTTAGCTGTTCTGAATGTATCTAAGCTGCAAGTGGACAGCTACCTCAGCTACAAGTGGCGGCTGCCCACACACCACGCCACGACTTGTTAACAGCCAGAATGCAAACTGCAGTGCTGCCTCCAGGGGCGGATTGGCCATAGACCTTACAGGGAAATTTCCCGGTGGGCCGATGCCCATTGGGCCATCCTCTTGGCCGGCCAGTGGAAGTTTTTGGGGATGTATTTTGTGATGGACTGTGGTATTTGGCTCTGTTGGGGCGGTATAATGTGCCACAATATGGTATTGTTGGCCCCGCCTTCCATCAATTTGGACCGGACTACAAAATGGGGCCACTTTTAGTATTTTTTCCAGGGCCACTTTAAATTCCCAGTCCGTCCCTGGCTGCCTCCCACTGAAGGCAATGGGAAGCAGACATCACGTGGCTGCCAATAGAATTTAATTGTGGTAACCGCGCCAAAATTCTGCCGACAAACTCCACTGTGTAAACAGGCCCTTAGAGTATAGACACAAGATTTCCACAGTGGAACTTATGGATTTGCTTTGGATTTTCTTCACATTTAGGGCTGTGCGGTCAGTGCCTGTGCTTTGGACTGCAATTTGCGGTCCACAATGCACGGGCACTGACAGTGGTGCTGCTGCATGGGGTCCGCAATCCGCATCTGATGGTCCCGCAAAAAAGTAGTGCATGCACTACTTTTTTTGCGGTGCGGAGGCATGGCCAGAAACTGTAGCGCTTCCGTGGTGTTCCGATCTGTGCCTCCGTTCCGCATCTCCGGGATTGCGGACCCATTCAAGTGAATGGGTCCGCGATCCGTGATGCGGGGTGCACACGGCCGGTGCCCGTATATTGCGGACCCAGTGTATGCGGGCCGCAATACAGCCACGGGCCGGCAACGGCCGCGTGCATGAGCCCTTACAGTGGATTTCACCTCATGCAATGTAAAAGATGAAATCCAAAAGTTTAAGCTTACATGCTTTGACTTTAGATCTACACCACAATTTCACCAAATCACTGTAGGTTTCTCATGTAGTGTATGGATTAGATTTAACATGGTGCTGTCATATGCTGCAGATTTTCTGCATGCAATTCCACAGTGTGTCCACCATGTATGAACATACACTTTTTACAGACTGTAAGGCAGTAATATGGGACTTGAATCAATGACTTGTACCTTACAGTACTGTATATTGAATTAACTGCGGCATTCTGCACAAGCTGCATCGAAGTGCCCCAAGACTATGATCATACTTTGTGTGAAAACTATTAACAGAACGGCATTAGAAGTTCTCCTTAGTCATGGCATGTATCCCCAAGGCTACATGTACCAGGATGAGAACCTAGGCCGTACATAAAACAGGTGCAGAGAATACACTTTCTGTCCTCTGGGTTATTTGCAGTTCACACAAGTGTTTTTCTCCATGTAAACCCTACCCCATTTTTCTTCTCTTGGATAAATGATATACTCAAAGATCCAGCAATCTCACATTCTTGGAGCAGTCACAGAGAACTGACTTTCAATCAATCTGACAGCTCTGTCAGTGGCCTCAGGATTTCTGGCTGATTGACAGCACGCAGATGGTGGACGTATGAAGCTGTCACCCTGGTTGATGTTTGTCTTTGAGCCGTGTGCAATCACAGTTGAGGAAGAATTGCAGCCCAAGGTGATCTCTCTTGTTTCACTAGAAGACTTTTTAAGTCGTCTCACTGATGGCCGTGTCAGAAACTTGCCAAAAGGCCACTAAACTCAAGAAATCTAAATTGCTCTGCCCTTAAGAGGAGAAACACTAAATGTGAAGTTTATGGGCAAGAAACTCCGCAGAGAAAGAGAAGTCTTTGGATCACACGGACAGACCTGCTAAAAGTTATTTTTCCTTGCTCCGTGTACACAACTGGCCTCTGTGCACATAACCGGCCGCAGAGCTCGGCGAACATGCTCCAGGCACTATGAAGAAACACAACTTTTATAGGCTCCGAGATCTTATTTAATAACTGGCCTAAAAGAAAAGACATTGGTTCAAATAGGGTTACAGAGAATTTAATGAAAAACACAAACCCCAACAAAGAAATACAGAGGAGGCTGAATTCACGAATGGATTAAAAAAAATACCAAACATAAAGAGAGTTTAGGATCTTGGAGAGAATAATAAGGGAAGGTTCAACATAAGTTTAAATATGAATCTTGGAGGTGGAAGTATCTGACATACACTACTAAAAAAGTTACGGACATTTGGCCTTTGGGTGAAATTTTAGGATGAACCTAAAATGCACCCTAACCTTTACAGGTAAACTTAATGTGACCTTCTCTAAACTTTTGAATGCACAAGTCCAACTGTTCAATGTTAGTACTTTTTGCTCAACTTGCTGTTCTCTAACAAGGAGCTTAAGAGCAAAATTCACAACAGGTGTTTGATCCATGAATCGCCCAATCTATTTCCTGGTTCAATAAGAATGGTTATTTAAACAGTCCTCCTCATCATGCTGTTTACCTTTTGACATCATGAGACCAAGACGACAACCTAACAATTGATCAACAGTACATTGTAAGGCTTCAAGCAGGATATTCTCAGACGGAAGTGGCCGCTGAGCTTAGAGTGTCACAGAGTGTCATCAGCAGGTTGTATCAGAAATACAGAGAGACTGTAAGAGTCACAGAAAGGCCTAGAAGTGGACATCCTTTGGCCACATCCCACACGGATGACCGCTTCATTGTGAACAATGCCCTGCAGAACTGGATGATGAATACCACATAACTCCAGGCAAATTTAAGGGAGGTGAGAGGCCCCCAAGCATCATGTCAGACCATTTGAAACCGTTTACTGCGGTTTACAGTGGTCTGCATGCTAGACGACCTTCAAGGGTACCTGACCACACCACCAGGCACAGGAGTCATCGTTTTGCATGGGCCTTCAAGGAGAGCGCTATGCATCCGCCACTGTTGTTACCAGACAAGCCTTTGGTGGTGGTGGTGGTGTTACAGTGTGGGCCGGTGTGTCTAGTCAATACAGAACTGCCCTAAACTTTGTGAATGGTCCAGTGAGAAGCCCATAGTACTTGAATAACATAATTAATCCAGTCATTTTGCCTCTGCACGAGCAACACAGGACTAATTTCATCTTAATGGACAACAATACGTCAGTCATCGAGGTCGCATCATTAGGGAACGGCTGCTGGAGACTGGTGGACATCAGATGGAGTGGCCATCTTTACTAGTCTGGGTGTGGCTATATAGGAGACACAGCTTTACAGATACCATACAAGAGTAAAGAGGTGCCAACTGTAGAGCACAGGGATGAAATAGGAACTTAAAGGGGCCCTGGAAAAATAGCCTAAAAATGGCTCCATGTTGTAGGGGGGTCCAAATTGACAGAAGGCAGGGCCAACACATGTAGGCAAATTCTGCCTCAACAAAACCAAATACCACAGTGCAGCACAAAATACGGTCACCTGTACAATATGAAATATATCATCCTGAGGATGGCAATACAGTTGAATTCAGGAGGGCACCTGATGCCAGTGCCTGATGCTCCTACATTAATTAATGCAGTGAGCATCAGATGTTTATGTACCTGGCTGGTGACCCAAGGACGGCTTGGGAGGCCCCGAGCATGACCAGTCCGTCTCTAGTAGAGCATTACAAATCAGCAATCTAAGGTCCCAAGCACCTATAGAAGAGCCCAGGGTCCTATCCATCCTCTTCGGGCCACTTTTTAGACAGATTTTAGGAGCAGACACATTAGTAAATCCGGGCCAAAGTTTTTTATGGCTCTGTAGTAGTAGGGTATATAACAATACTATAGAATGATGAGGGTCAGACCACTGAATTATTTATGACACATATGGCAGAGGTTTATGTACTCCAAAATGTCAAATTAAGTTAATTTAAAGGATATGGCCACCACTAGACTTTATGTGCTTCCCTAATGCAAAATTAAGAAACTTTCTAAATACTCTTCTTTAAATGCATCCTACCATCTTGCTTCTGCAGAGTGTGTGCAAGTCCTTCATCTAGCTGCTGGTGCTGCTGAATCTGACAAATCTTAGAGCACTGGTTCCAGAGGCTCTCTCTGCTCCTCCCCATCATTCCTTTAGTATTATAGATAGCAGCAGGGAGGGGGAGGATGTTGTACATAGCAGTAGTACATAGTTATTATTAGGCTTAGTGGCCAGTGGGAAAACTGCAGGATTTATGTTTTTTTTTTAAATTTAAATACAGATATTGACATTGAAAAATAAGCACCATAAATTCTTTAAAAACTTTAACATAAACATTAACATAAAAATGTGCTTCAAACAATAGTTTATTTTCTGATGACATATTTCCTTTCAGTCCAGGAGGCGGTCCTATCAGTGATGGACAGTTATTTCTATAAACACAGTCGGAGAGAAAGCTGTCAATCACTAATAGGACCGCCTCCTGGACTTTAAAGCTCAGAATGAGCCGGAATATAAATGTATAAAATACAAGTTATACTGAATCTTTTCCCCTAAATCTATCTATCAGTCTGCTCTATAAGATGCTGCCTGCAGCTCAAACACCATGTTCAATATAACAGGTTCCCTTTAACATTAGCAATACTACAAAACTATTTTTACCAAGCATTATTTTTATATTCACTTTTTAGTTTTTACTAGGACGTCTTGAGGGTTAAGTGGAAACTAGATTATGCTTGCAAATTGTTTTGTCTTAATAACTGATGATGAGATTGATTCTTTTTATCAACCATCTATGTAACACAACACAAAGCTGATCTCTCCAGACTATAAGAAATGTCTCAATACAGGCATTAATTAAATATTTTTTCCATTCATGTGCATTAATGGCAACCAGGCTTCTGCAGAGAATGGTCATTATTACAGACAGCAATGGAGACATAAATTTCCAGATAATGAAAATGTCAATTGGGTAAGAGTCTATCACAGTGCATGCTGATAAGTACGACCTTTCCCTCTGTCTACAGTCTAAGTCATGTTTCAAGAAGAGTAACATGTAAGGTTAAGTCTTCTTATTTATGAGGGGGTTCGAAACAGAAGCCTTTAAATGACAGATCTCACATTCATTGTACCTTGGTTTGCCATTGAAACTTCCTCCTTAAAACTTACAAGGTCAAAATCAGTCAATACTTTCCATGTCTTTCTTTCGCAATGTACAGAATTTAACGGCCACGTAATTGAACAAAGCGTGCAGCGAAAAATAGGGGCCCCAGTATCATGATATAATAGAGCGGACCAATACAAAAAAAAAAAAAAGAAAAAAAAAAGTTCAGAAAAAGTTTGGTTACTCACCTTACCCAGTTCCAGCGGCATCCTCTGTCATGAGTCTGCTGCATCTGGCCATGACTCTCCTCCTCCTCTGCACAACCTGCTCTGTCAAGCTGCAAAGGCAACAAGCGCTCCTGGAAGAAGTCGGTCCTTGCAATCTATGTAAAGGAGATTCCAGCCCTCTCACCTCGCCTGCAAATGAAGGTATATCACTTCTCCAGTTGCCATTAAAAGGGGTTATCCGATGACTAATGTAAAAAATAAAAACCAAACATCATATAGAACATGACACCCTATTACTAAGCTAGAACCAGCCCTGTACCTCACATGGATCCAGAGATCTCCCCATTCATTGCTCTGATAGATTTATATCAAGCTGACAGATCAGGGGAGTGTCTTTACTGCAGCAGCTCAGGGGCCGTGTCCATGCTCTCCATGTCACAGCTCCGGAGGTGTGTCTCAGCTCTCCCTATCACAGCTCTGGAGGCGTGTCTCAGCTCTCCCTATCACAGCTCAGGAGGCAACTGAAGGATGAAACTGAGCATGTGCGGACATCTCAGTGAGGAGGTCAAAGGAATAAGAAAAAGAACAAACAGCAGGTGCTGCATTCAGATGCAGGTGCTAGTTTGAAAACTATTCAAAAATACTTTTTGTGGGACAACCCCTTTTAAGTCAGTTCCTAGAGCCACCCCTGTCTTGCCCCTTGGATTTATCATCTGGTACCTGTGGTTACACCCATGGTATGGGTCTGGCCTGTCCTCTAACTTGGGTTCTGTCTCATCCTTCAGTTTTCTTTATCCTCAATACTTCTCTGCTGCTTTCTTTTTCTGACTTCAGAGCACTGACTGCAAATTATTGACCATTCTGGGGACTGCGGTCTGGAAACTTGACCAGGAAAGTCCTTGTAGAAGTTAAAAGCAAGGAAGAAGGAGATTCCTTAGACTCCTCACTCAACGCTAGAGAGCGCAAACCAACAAGAGCTTTGAGAATCCACTTTTATGTTGAGAAAATATATTTCTCCTATTGTAAAGAGACTATAAGATGGGCATGACATCCAGAATACAATGTAATTTATGTAAATCTATTTTTTGAATGTCAGAAAAGTTTACTTGCATATTATTTTTAATGTTTTTAAATAATATCAATTTTTACTGGCATTGCCAATTAATCATTCAATGAAATGTAATATCGACAACTTTACCGTTACACATACAATTTTATTTAGAGCGATCTAGATATGAAAATTCACGGATGTCTAGAAATACAAAGTTTCCATATTTTAGCTTTAAGTTTGAGTGCCATGCTTCTTCCTGAGTAAACTGTGCTTTCCAACGCTGAGCGGTAAAAGGTTGAGTTCATAGGAGTAGTTAAATTATTCAAATTCTTTTCTAATCTAGGGTTCAGTCACAAACAAGAATGCTGAAGGCACAATGCATTTTCTATGCAGCACAGATTAAACTATGCGATTTTATACTTTCATTAAAAAGACATAACAATGTGTGGGATTGAGGATGAACAGACCCTGATTTCAGTGCTTGAGAAAATAAAGACTCACATAAATTCTTGTTGTAAAACTTGAAATTGTTCTCTCACTATTCCTCCGAAAAAGTATAATTTTTACAAATGATACCTATAAATTCATCCCACGTGGAAGTATGCATAACAGACTGCTTAATATATAAAAGGCATCTGAGGGGCGGTGGGGAGGGGGGAGATTAAACCTTTCTCTGCCGGTGCAATAGACTCTTTTTTACTGAAATGGCAAATGTTTTATTTTATAAAAGCACATGAAAACCGTGAGCAGCCCTCAGCGCTACTGCCAGCATACAATGTAAAACCGGCAAGACCACTGACACTCAGCCTGTAGTAGTGATACGAGTATACAAAACTTTTATATTGACTATAAGATGCAGCTCCAAATCTATACAATGCATTATATTTTAGTGCCATATTAAAGGGGTCGTCTCACTTCGGTAAGTGGCATTTATCATGTAGAGAAAGTTAATACAAGCCACTTACTAATGTATTATTATTATCCATTTTGTTTCCTTTGCTGTCTGGATTCATTTTTCCATCACATTATACACGCCTCGTGTCCATGGTTACGGACCACCCTGCAATCCATCTGTGGCGGTCATGCTTGTACACTATAGGAAAAAGCAACAGCCTGTGCACACTCCTACGGTGCTGGCCGCCACCAGAGACAGGCTGATGCTTTTCCTGTATTGTGCAAGCACGACCACCACTGATGGATTGCAGGGCGGTCTGTAACCATGGGAATGAACAGTGTATAATGTGATGGAAAAATGAATCCAGCCAGCAAAGGAGGAATTTGGACAATGACAATACATTAGTAAGTGTCTTGTATTAACCTTGTCTACATGATAAATGCCATTTGCTGAAGTGAGACGACCCCTTTTAAGCATTATTGCTGCTTATATTAAATGGAGGGTGTTGCGTGTGCTATTTCAGAGTGCAAAAAAATCCAGATATTTTGCAATCTGATATCAAAGACACCTGATACAACACGTACATGTCAAATTTCATGTGATTCCATGGGCTAATGTTTATGTCATTATTATGATAAATTTCACAGTGATAACCCGTATTTGCAAAGTATGATAACCGTGATGGTGAATTCACATACTACAAGTGAATGTACTTTTATGGCCAAACACACTTCACATTATCTAGAAAATTAAGACATGAAGTTTTGGGGCAGGGAGTCGCACTTAAAGGGGTTGTCCCACAAAAAATATTGTACAGTTTTCAAACCAGCACCTGGATCTGAATACTTTTGTAATTGTATGTAATTAAAAATTTAGCATGGCCACTGAGGTGTAAAATGAAATGTATCTGTATAGCGCCACCTGCTGTTTGGATTTTTTCCTATTTCTTTGACCTGCTCACGGAGATGGCCGCACATGCTCAGTTTCATCCTTTAACTGCTTCCTGAGCTGTGATAGGGAGAACATGGACACGCCCCCTGATCTGTGATAGGGAGAGCATGGACACACCTCCTGAGCTGTGATAGGGAGAACATGGACACGCCCCCTGAGCTGTGATAGGGAGAAAATGGACACGCCCCCTGAGCTGCAGCAGAAAACACACTCCCCTGAGCTGTCAGCTTGGTATAAATCTAGCAGAGCTATAAATGGGGAGATCTCTGGATCCATGTGAGGTACAGGGCTGGTTATATCTTTGTTAGAGAGATGGTTATGTACTATATGATGTCTGATTTTCATTTTTTAGATTAGTCATGGGATTGTACTGATATGCCATCATTTGCTCTCAGGTCGTTTGACTGGTCTCTCTCCTGACTTCCCCATTCACTTGGGTGCTTGGCTGTGCGTGTATACAATGTCATAGTGGAGAAAGGAGAAATCTGGTGCCAGAACCTCACAGGAGCAAAACGATTGGGCACTGAAATACATGACAGATGAGAAGAGTTGGGGGCTCCCATCACTGTTTGGACAACAATAGTTTAGTGTGTATAGAACTTACCTAGGTATGGTTACATTAGATGGATTTACAAGTTAAATATACCAGCTCTATTCAAGCTCGTCATCAACAATGTTCAGTTTGGTTGGGTTTATAAGAAAATAGTACAAAAAAAATAAGTGTCAATGTGCATTTTTATATTATCTCAAATATCAGTACCGGGGGTTTGCAGTAGAGTGCCGCCGCATAAATGATTAAATAGATTTCAATAAATGGTTTTATATAGAAACATGAATACAGCACCGCACATTATCAAGAATTTCTTATATCAGTGGAGAACGTGTATAAAACGTCTGAAAACTATAATAATTGTGATTTAAGTAGTATTATTTATATACCCATGTGGTGTGGCAACTGAATACCAGGACACTCAGCTGGTAGTGCTTATACAGTCAGTGCCAGAAGCTGCCTATCAGCAATGGGAAGGATTGTGTGAACCCACAGAGTTTTTGGATTTGCTGATGAGCCCTATGGGGGATTGCGGTGAAATCAGTCATCTAGTCCTACATGTTGATAGATGTTAAAGACATGTAAAAAAAAATTCTACAGTATCATACTGGTGCCAGAGTAGAGGAATTTTCACTGTATACACAGAACAAAAGGGAGACCTTTATTTAAGCTTTTACGACACTATTGTGGCTGACAAAGCCGCAAATTACAGTGAACTTCAGATTTGTGCCATAATGTGCAACTTTATGAGCTTCTTGCCCTTTTCTAAAGTGGTGAGAAAAGGGGTGGGACTTATCATGAGGGGAGGAGACTATTGTGGCTCACTGCATTTACTATAACTTAAGCTATAAATGAGTCTAGTCATATCTCGGGTCCTGGCTGACAAAGATTTCAGTTTTTGGTGCATGGAGTGCAAGAGATGCGCTAATTCATTAAGATGCATTTCCCTCTCAGTAAGGGCTCATGCACGCGAATGTGTGCATTCAGTGGCCGTGGTGTGGACTGCAATTTGCGGTCCACAACGCACGGGCACTGACATTGGGGCCGCCGCATGTGGATCACAGACCCATTCATTTGAATGGGGTCCGCGATCCTCATCCGACGGTCCGCACTGCAAAAAAGTAGTGCTTGCGCTACTTCTTTGTGGTGCGGAGGCACGGCCAAAAACACCACGGAAGCATACCTTAGTGCTTCCGAGGTGTTCCGATCCGTGCCTCCTCTCCGCAACTCCCGGATTGCGGACCCATTGAAGTGAATGGGTCCGCGATCCGTGATGCGGGCTGCACACGGCCGGTGCCTGTGTATTGCGGACCCGGCGTATACGGGCCGCAATACGGGCACGGGCCGGCACCGGTCGTGTGCATGAGCCCTAAATCAGACGCATCTTACTCCAGTGCACAGCGGACCAAGACTGGCATATGGGAAATCTAGTTAAATGGAAGGAAAAATGTAAAAGATCCAGGGACTCTACAAAGTGCATTTCAATTAATTTACAATTAAATTACAATTTGATACAACCTAATAAGACCCAGCCAAAGGATCCAGAGGAGCACGAAACTAGATTGGCAAGAGTCATTTTTGCTTACGGCCCACCAAAATAGGCTGCCATTGGTGCTACCTGCAAATTCATATTAATATTAACTGGCGAGGATCAGTCTGTTTTTGGGAAATCTTTCAATGGACTTTTCCAGACATTCTGCCCACCTTTAATGTCAATGCAACAGCAAAAGGATAATTGTGCTGGAAGACATCTTTCCTATGTCTTACAATGAAATATACACGTTGGACCAAAAGAGCAAAAACAATGAAGTTACTGAAATCTTCAACAGAAAAAGAAATGACCTATGATAGACAATTTCAGTATAAAATTGCTAAAATAAGACCACCGCCCCATAAAGTAAAATATCTTGCAAATAACGTCTGCGGTGTGGTATGACCCTCGGGTCATCTGTAATGTATTTCAAATTTGCTTGAAACAGAACAGTTGAGTTAACCTACGCTGCATAAATCCGCAGGGGCACCTTCCATGATACAGCGTAATAAAAATAGTCTATGCATTATATTGCACTGTCATAACTCATAGAAGGACCAATGGGTGCGATTCAGCGGATGCCTGCAGAATCTTTCCAGTATAGAAGATGCTTTGAAAATAATGACGTAATTTTCTCTACAGAATATTATTGTCTTATACTTTCAATGGGCAACTTCAATAACACATTTTATGTAGGAATGGAATTAATTTAAACTGGTATCAATGGACAGATTATCTTCGCAGGGCCGCAGTAGGAGCAGCAGAGGAGGAGGTGTCCAGTTGTGATTGGTGCAGAGGACGTTCCCTGGGAACTGGATCTCTGATTTCACCCAATATATTTCAAAGGGTGAAATCCATGGATTTCTTACAAGCGTTGGAATAACCCGGGGCAGACATACTGCCTGTATAGCCGGTTCAGTCGCCCCAGGGCCCAGCGTGGGAGGGAAGCCCATTCTAAGCAGCGGCCAGGCCAAGGTAAATGAGCGCTTCCACTGTAGAAGTGCTCAGGTAATACAGTTGAATGCTGCAATGGGGCAGGGGAGAGGCGTCTCTCTTCCCTTTTCCTCTGATATGTTACAGGCACTAGGCCAGCAGCCTATCAGAGGCCGGTGCAGGCGCGCGATATCATCATAAAACTGCCTGAGCCTGGCAGAGTACAGCTCAGGACACAGGCCGGAAGGGGCCTGCATCGCATCGCTGAAAGTTGTGTATATGTGTTTATTTTTTTCATTTACACTATGCGGTTGTCCAGTACAGGGAAGGGGGAGAGGAGCACTATGGGGGCCCTATATATTGGCATTATATACTGGCATACATTACGGGGCACTATGGAGAAGCGGGGGGAGAGGAACACTATGGGGGCATCTATAGCAGGGCATTTTATACTGGCACACATTATGTGCATTATGGGGGCACTATGAAGAAGGATTATGGGGACATCTACTTGGGGCACTCTATAGGGGCATTTTATACTGGCACATTATGGGGACATCTACTGGGGGCACTATATAGGAGTACTTTATGCTGGCACAAATTATGGTGGCATTCAAGCCGCTTCTAAACCACAGAAATTCCAAAGCCACTGAAGAAGGTCCGGATGGACTGAAACGTGTTCGGCTTTTAATATGGAAAGTGGTAAATTTTCTGTAAACTGGATCATGAACCTCTGAATGTGAAAATCACAAAGTAAATCATTTCTAATTGTAAAGACTGTCCTGTGTGCCGCATATTTATGCTACACGGCCAGGTAGGATGACTTTGCAGGAACCTGGTCCTGTCCATCAAGACGAGGGAGGCAGAAAAGCAAGGCACACATTGTGGCAGGGGCGTAGCTATAGGGGAAGCAGGGGAAGCAGCTGCTTTGGGGCCCAGACCCACAAGGGGGCCCCTCAAGAGGGAAACTAAAAGATTTTATTGTCAGGGCTCCCTCAACAGTATTATACAATTACATTATATACAGTGACACTATAGGAAACGGATGGAGCGGTTGTCAGGCCTTGTCTGGGAGAGCTCAATCTTGACTAGCCACAAGAGTGAGGGTTGCATGTGAGTTGGGGGTTGCGAAGAAGTTTCTGGGGGGCCCTGTTCAAAAATTTGCTGTGGGGCCCAGTTAGTTGTAGTTACGCCACCGCCTGCTCATTTGCCTATAAGTTAAAAGTACATTTTTCACCAGAATGAAGCAGTGGATCGCTAAGTGAAATGTATCATTAAATTCAGGTGAGCTAACCCTACAAGCCAGTGTGCCTGGGGTAACAGTGAATTTCCTGGTGAAAGATTCCCTTTAAAGGAGTTGTCCTATGAAAAATATTCTACAGTTTTGAAACCAGCACCCGGATCTGAATACTTTTGTAACTGCATGTAATTAAAAATTTAACATATCCAGTGAGTTATTCAATTAAGTGTATCTGTATAGCGCCACCTGCTGTTTGCTCTTTTTCTTGTTTCTTTGACCTGCTCACTAAGGCCGCACATGCTCAGTTTAATCCTTCAACTGCCTCCTGAGCTGTGATAGGAAGAGCATGGACACGCCCCCTGAGCTGTGATAGGGAGACCATGGACACACCCCCTGAAGCAGAAAAGACACTCCCCCTGAGCTGCCAGCCTGAAGAAAATCTAACAGAGCAATGAATGTGGAGATCTCTGGATCCATGTGAGGTACAGGGCTGGTTCTAGCTTTGTTAGAAAGATGGTCATGTACTATATGATGTCTGATTTTCATTTTTTACATTAGTCACCCTTTAAGGCTGCATGTACTCAGCAAACGTGTGCATGGAGCCTATTTGGCAGTGTATGGAGTCTATACAGTATCATATTCTCTCCTATAGGCAATGTTTCTTGGTATGAATACCTCTGTAATACAGCATCTGATGGAGCTTGCCATCACATTCCATATGAATTAATGAGAAAAAACCCTCTAGAGGTGCACAGTGGTACAGCATGGGTGCACAGATTTCTATAGGTGTTGCCATATTACAGAATCGTACCGTGCAGATCTATAACACGACTGCATGAGCCCTTAGGGATGGCAGAACGATCTAACAGACCATTGGACAGCTTGGCAGTAATATCTCTTGCGCTACTGCACGCATCTCTCAGGCATGTGCTTATTCTAGCTTTATTCACCTAGGATAGATAGACAATAATTAACACAATAAAAACTCGGTATGATGCCCAGGTGAGAAAAAAGTTGAAATTGAAATTAGCTGGGATTTAATGGATGCCGTTTCTGTGCCATGTTTTAATTTCTTATCTTTACAACTCCTGGACCTGTACCGGTCTTGCTGCAGTGGTTCATCTTGTCTGCCTGGGAAAAAAAAAATAATAAAAAAAATAGAATAGTCTTGCAGCTCCGCTGCCGATGTAAAAACAGTGACATCCGCTGGACGGTGGTCCCCTAGGGTGCAATATCCATCCCTGATCTCTAGTCATATGTTGAGCACATCTGGAATCTAAAAGGGTCAGGATCTATTGTAATACCGCACTGTCTCATCCTTCTGTCTCTTTGATGAGCAACAGTTAGAGATTTGAGAGCATTCAAGCCTCCTTTCTGCTCCGCCGAGTGCGTCTTATTTCCTAGGCCACGATTACGCAGACCAGGCCATTTGGTATCTATGTATCATTATACCGAGCTCATATATAAAACATCAGCAGTATGGCGGTATAATATTTTCATATCCCCCGAATCACAAAAGGCAATGTTGCGGCCAAGTCTCACAAAAAAATATGCTGTAAATGTAAGGCTTAATAAGTCTTGTTCCGTTGAAAGGAAATAAAACCTGAGTATTAATGAGGTATAATTATATATTTAAAATCTTTTTCCCTTGTGCAGTATATAGGATTAATGCCAGTAAACTCATAAACTGCAGCATTCTAGTCCATTACATCTGCAATGATTAGAGATAGTTTGAACATCTGGCATATAATCTGTGATAGAAAACAGCATTCCACTCTTTTAATGGACGTCTGGAGGCTACACGTATCTGGTTTTATCTCTTTTCTTTTAACTCTTTGTTACAGAGGAAGGATTGGGCTCGCCGGTCGGCTTTTGTTCTGTAGCTTTTTTTTTTTTTTTTTTAGGAGCTGCCGCATCTTGATATACAGAGAGTGGAGGCTGGTTGTTTTTTTGGGTACCTTTTAGAGTAAATTTCAAATGGATCCCAGAGGAACCATAGATGTAGCCATGAAAAAATTTATTTCTAAGCCTATTGTGTTGTGCTGCAGTTTTAAGGTTCCCAGAAAGTCCCCAGTCTCTGCATTTCTCAAGACTGTACACCTACTCGAGCAGCTGCGACAAGGCTTGGAGGGAAACCAGGAGGATAAGAGAGAGACACAGTATCCCTCATTGTGTGGGCTGAACTGATGTGTTTCATTCAAACACAAAAGTTACATCCAGAGAAGATCGATCTGCAAGTCATTTAGGCAGGGAGGTTACTGGAAACTCATGGGTTCCAGCAATCCAAACCCCTTGTCTGCTTCGTTACAATCATTCTGGAGAATAGTGCAATTGACAGATGTTCCAGTGGTGACCAGTATGCCTTAATGATCCTGTAGAAATGGCCAGTATACCCAGCAGCAGGCATCTAGTACAGGGCACTGTCTGGTGTGCAATACAATGCCAAATGTGAGCTGATAAGATGCTGTATGAAGCACGGCTATCCGGTCACCAGAGGGCAACTCATAAGAGGTTCTCTGAGAGTCTTAAGAGTTAATCTCACTGGAGTAAGGGGGCTCCTTCAAATTTTTTTTTTTTTTTTTTGGGCGGGGGGGGGGGGGGGGGGTATACAACATCACCAGCATTTTTTGTAGTATTTTTAGAGGGGTTTCTGTCCATATAGTATGTTACCACCTGGCATTTTAATGGCTTTTTTTTTTTTTTTTACATGCCTACAGTTTTTTTAAGTGAACATTATGTGCCACTTTGTGATGTCACTTCCTCTGTAGAGCAGTAAGGGGAAAACAGTGTGAAAAAAAACTTCATTAAAAATGCCAATGCATGTGTCTTTTTGAAGCAGGAAAGCAAAAAAAAAAATCCAGACCAAACGCATGATTTAATATAGAAAAATGCAATCGACACAAAAACACACCTCATGGGTAAGAAAACACCGTTCCAAATAAGTTAATTTAAAAAAAAAAAAAGAAGCTTTTTTCACACCAACAAAAGAAAAAAATGCACAAAAAAGCCACACAAAAAAAATGTGCAACACCGGCCTAAATGTTATAATATAAAAAAAAGCAATGTTTAAAGGTGTTGGCCACGTTCTGGCTAGTTGTGACTAATGTGAATGAAAGATGACTGTATGGCACTTACTAATATAGCCTTTGTTGATATCCTGTTTGCTATATTTCAAAAGCCAAAACCACTTGTTGGGCAAATCTTCTGTGCTGTCCACATAGAGGTCCTGTCCATAAGATGACCACTGATGGAGGGTCATGTGACCAGGCAAATCACCTCCATGTGATCTCTCCTGCATTTAGACATACCACACCTGCACTAAACTCTCAATAGTGCAGGTACAGAATGCGGGTGCAGTGTACTTGAATGGAGGAGACATCACATGGAGGTGATTCACCTGGTCCAATGACCTTTCATCAGCAGCCATTTTATGGACAGGA
This sequence comes from Rhinella marina, assembly GCA_900303285.1. Taxonomy (NCBI): domain Eukaryota; kingdom Metazoa; phylum Chordata; class Amphibia; order Anura; family Bufonidae; genus Rhinella; species Rhinella marina. Next base: position 1,180,781 of record ONZH01003517.1, on the reverse strand, counting down.
CCTCTGTGTGGACAGCACAAAAGACATGAAAACAAGGGGGCATACCTCATGAAATATAGAAAATGGCGCAGAATTTCAGCAAAGGCTGTATTAGTAGGTGCCATATAATCATCTTACAAACATGTTGGCCAAAAAAATCCTGAAAGTGGACAACCCTTTTAACTTTGAAATCCCCACCAATACTCTGGTAGCCCAAACTAGTGTTTGGTTACTTCTCCTCGGTGTTGACATCACACATATTCTGTTGACCACTGCAGCCAATCACTAGTCTCAGTGGGTGTCCACCGTACATGCTAGCACCACACTAAAGACACTGATTGGCTGCAGTGGTCATGTGGATGTGTCTGATGTCAACACTACAGGAAAGTAAGCAAAGGCTGGCAGAGACCACTCGATGTTGGAGTGGTGGAGGATTTAATAGGCAAAGTGCTCCATAGAGTGAAATCTATGAGACCAAGACAAATGGTGTGCGGGGCTGGTAGATTTGCACTCACTTTATACAAGCTGTACAAATCAGGCACAACTGTGTATCAGGTGCGGCTGCAGCTCCCTCTGTGAGAACTGGGCGTCCAGTTTTACTAACGTGAATAATGCAAGGAAGGAACGCTGTAAACAGAATCAAGGTTCGGTTCACACTTTTATTGAAAGATAGGACAATGAGATTCAAAATAAGACTTATTTTTTCCGAAGGTCCAGAGATGATGAAGAACCTAAGAAAGAAATAAGTTGTATTTTTAAAAGTGTTGCCCCTTCCTCCAGTATAAAAGAAAAGCGATCTTTGATTTTTGGCGGCACTTCTGTTTACAGCATTACTTCCTTGCATTGTCAAGCCTTTTAAAAAGCCCATGGTTGGGTATACAAAACAGGAGCTCTATCGTCTAGAATAGTGTGGAATCTGCCATACAACATAAGAAAGCACAATAATAACTAATAGCGTTGAGCGAAGCAAAGCAATCAAAGCGGAATTCGGTCTCAAGTTTAAGAAAAATTCGATTTGCAACTAATCCAAATTTCCTCGCGCTTCGTGGTAAAGAATCATGTTTTCCTAAAATGGCAGCTGCAGTGGTTACAAGGAATACTAAGTGTAGAGGAGACAAGCCCAGGCCACAAGATCACCCATAATGCAGTGCAGCCAGCCAATCTGCATCCCCTGTGATGTCAAAGCCCTATAAAACCCTCATCCTGCACAGTCTCAGTCTTTGTCCGATGAGCAGAGCATAGGGACAGTGTTGCTATATTCTAAATGATTAATAGAAGAATATTGTAGAGGGAGACTGCAGGGAGACTATAGGGAGAGTGCAAGGAGACTTATTCTGCGTCAGTTTTATTTATTTATTCCTACATCAGCCGTAAATTAAGATATGTAATTCAATACCAATAAGATGGAAGCCTTTATTATTCCACTGCCAGCGTGCCAACTAATACCATCCAGTCCGTCCGTCCCCCCCCCCCCAGGAGGCCATCCACACTTTTTGCTGGCTTTACTTCCTCCAAATCATCTAATCATCTTTCTTGGTCTCCGTCTCCTAGAAAAGTCAGCAAGATGCAGAGAGAGGAAGAGCTGGATGTTTCTAATGACATATTCTCATCAATATTAGATGATGTGGAAAAGGAGAAAAAGCAGATGGCCAAAGAAGGGCTCCCAGCTGTAGGGAGCAGGAGAGCGTTGGGCCTATAGAAGTGGTTACAGCCCTGTTTAAAAGTGCATTAAAGGTGCTGTGCGGCCGTTAACAATGAAGACCAACTAAAAACTATACATTGCGGTCTTCATTATTAAATGAAAGGCAGCTGCGGGTTAATTGGTTGCACAGTTCTATACTGCAGCATGGCCGCTCCTTGTGACTGAGAGTGGCCTGGTTATACCTGATATATAGTGATTCGTGACAAATTAATTCAGAACAGATCGAATTTCTTGTGGAACTTCGGTGAAGCTGATGAAACAAATTTTTCGCTCATCTCTAATAACTAATGCACTAATACACAATGCATGAGACAGTACAGTGAAAAGTATACAAATGCGCTTACAGTTCCAGAACCCTGTCCACCATTGCTTTTCCTTTGAACCTAAGAAAATACAATGCAATCTGTGGGCAGTTACAGAGATGGAGGAACAAACAAAATTGATATATAGTTTTGTGGGGAAAGAGTCAGTACAACTTGTATTTTACTAATTTTAATCTGTGCTCATGTTTGGATTAGGAGTCCAGTGGGAGGTTATAACGAAGATTGACAGCTGTGTCCATACTTATACGAGTAAGGCCGGGTCCACATCACAGTTTATTTTTCTGTTCTTCTGATCCGTCATCCGTGATGTGAACCAGGCCTGAGGCTGTCAATCACTGATTAATTTAAATCTCTGCTCATTCTGTATTCCGGTGGAAAGTCATATCAGTGATTGTCAGCTCTTCTTGTTTAAGTGTGTAAACATCGATAGATGTCAATTTTTAGGACTGCCCACTGGACTCTTAAAAGCTCATAACAAGCAGAGCTTTACGTTAATAAATTACAAGTTTTGCTGTGTTTTTTTTACCCCAAAACTATATATCAATCTACGCAGCTTCTCCTGCTCTTTAACATACTTTGCACTGAATTTTCATGGCGACAGGATCACTTTAAGTTCTACGAAGTTGAAAATAATAAATTTTTACTGATGTGTTACAAGCATGAACATAGACAGCTAAAGTATTGCCCAAGTTCTATAACGCCACCAAACAACACTCTGTACCTCAACTCCCTGCAACCCAGTGACTAAGAGTGACAGAGTTATAATAAAAGAACGGCTAATATAACTCCAAGGGTTCTCAGCACTGATGAGATAAAGTAGTGATCTTCCAACCCAAAATAACTTATAACGGATAATAATAAAATGTATTAGCAAATGAACATAGTGCAGGCTTAATGTGTAGTATCCTTTTATCTAAAATACATGTAATCGACCATACAAACCCCATTGATTCTAAATGCAAAATGAATATTCCCCAAAGAGAGATGCCTTCACAATACAATATATTTGTTTTTATATTGACTCAACAGAGAAGGAAAAAAAACTCTGTAAAATGATAATCATGTTTCCTGTGCAGTAATTAACTTCTGATAAGGACACATTAATTATATCGAGTGATGAGAGTTTGGGGATATTACACAGCTTCACATGGGTATGTAATATAATTTATCACAAATCACAGAGCAATAGGTAATTATATTTGAACATAACAATACCTCCAGCGTATGAAGAGGCAAAACGCTGCAGAAGACCCGGCCACTGAACTAGCAGTTTACATTACAATTTGTAGTGAGCACGGACTATGGAGGTAACATGGGGCAGGAGTTTCAGACACTATGCTTTATGGAGGCACTGAACTGAAGGTGATTTATTAAAAACTAGTATTATTCACATTTCATTATATAATTGCTAATGCTCCAGAATAAGGTTTAGTTTTTTAGGTTATCCTGAAACGATTATGAAGATAAACACCTAACACAGTATGGCGGCACTGTTTATGAAAGACCAGCAGGCGTTCTATGTGCAGCCATAGTCTATGTTCATGTCTGTCGACTTTATATATTGCAAATCTGACAAGTCGTTTACTGCAGAACTACAAAGCTTACACTTGGGTGGGCCACAGACCTATGTGAAGATTAGCCCCGTTGTCCACCCAACCCATTTGGACATGGTTACAGGAACTCCATTTCCACGCATTGGACACAGATTATTATATGACTTGATGCACATTTTCAAATCCAACCTGTGCAGTGACATAGAATAATGGATAAGTATCAGATTGCCAAGGGTCCAAAAAACAGGCTCCCCACTGACAACAAGAACGGGGGTCCCCAAGTTTCTCAAATGAATGGAGTGGCAGACAAGCATGCATGGTGCCACGCCGTTCATTCTCTGTGGGACTGCAGAGTATTGTGCTATCTCCAACAGTCTAACATAGAGAACAAATGGATGTTTATATATTGGGGCAGCCCCTTTAACAGTCTGTATTCAAGATGTAAAAATAGGGCCCCTCCATGGTTCTACTGAAGATACGGCACCATAGGAATTAAAAGGGTTTTCCGAGATTTTACAACTGATGACCTATCTGATCAGTGGGGGTCCGACACCTGACACCCCCGCCGATCAGCTGCTTGAGAATGTACCAGCGCTCCTGTGAGCACCTCAGCCTTCTCTCAGCTCATCATGCATAGTGCCGTACACTGTATAGCGACTGTGCTTGGTATCGCAGCTCAGCCCCATTCACTTCTATGGGGCTGAGCTGCACCTAGGCCATGTGACCGATGAACGTGTCGTCACTCGGCCTTCTCAAACATCTGATAGGCAGGGGTCCAAGGTGTCGAACCCCCACGATCAGATACTGAAGACCTATCCATCGGTATTGAAATCTCAGAAAACCCCTTTAAAAGGTAGTGATGACAAATGGTGTTGCAAATGTATGAAATATGATGTGCAGGCATTATACCTTAAGCGTTAATGTCTTTCGCCATTGTCAAAAAAGCATCACAATTATTAGTTCAGGTATGAAGAAAATCTATATTTTTGTCATGAGCTACTTGATTTTTGGTTCTTTAGGTGACTATCACAGATGATATAAAGCTTCCACACACTACAGTGGGAGGAGAACCAATTTTTCTCTGTAATGCTACTGTTCATGAATCGCTTCTGTTGACGGATATTGCTCCACTATAAAACACAGTTAAAATGAATTGATACATATGGCACCAGGGGTGCATGATGTGTTGTGCTCGTCTCACTTTGAGCATATGACTTTAGAGTAATGATCCCATTGTTAAATTTGTATTTTGAGCAGTTTTAGGCATTCCTCAGTATGTTTGCCTCAGAGTTGTGCGAGCTCAAAAAGCTATGCATAAGACGGATACAAAAACAAAACATAAAAAATGGTTATAAAAATGAAACTGAATGTAAACGTCCATACGAACACAGACCCAAGTGCAGAAAACAACTTGAGATTTCATTAATTAATACATCACCAGATACAAGAGCAAAACTACCATGTCTAGTTATCTGGCGCCTCAGATGCAGAACACAAGCTCATTAGTCTTATGTACATCAAGCAAAAAAAAAAAAATACCATTTATTATTTCTAAAATAATGATTTGCTTTATGTTACGGAAGTGGCAGTATAACACGGTTGCTAAAATCGTGAGGGGAAAAAAAAAATGCAACTAATTTACCATAAAAATAATCAGTGAGAGAGGGATATCAACCAACACTACAGTCATACGCTGTAATTATAGGTCAGGACCTACACAGTGACTACAGCCACGCTACCTTGGACTCAATTCAAATCATTCAATGCGATTTATGTGCAATTTAAGTCAGACAATTCTCTCACCTTGGGTCACACTTACACACAAAGCTCTTTACACAAATCTCCTAAAGGTACGTCATATATAACCTCCAGTCTGTCCGGGACTTTTCAAACTCTTATGCCCCTTTCACACCAGCGGGAGACTCGCAAGTTTCCTGCAACGCATCTACAGGGCTGGACTCGGCACTGACTGGGATCGCATATAATGCTCTGCGATCCCTGTCAGTGCCGAGTCCAGCCCTGTAGATGCGTTGCGGGAGACTTGCGAGTCTCCCGCTCGTGTGAAAGGGGCATTAAAGGGTAATTCTCATCTTAGACAATGAGGGCATATTGCTGGGACCTGCACCTATATCGAGAACGGAGCCCCCAAAGTAAAGGAGGGCGCACTGCGCATGCGCAGTCACCCTCCATTCACTTCTATGGGGCCGGCAAAAATAGCAGAGCGCTGGCTCGGCTATTTCTGTCGGCTACGTAGAAATGAATGGGAGCGGTGGCAGCACATGCGCAGTGCGCTCCCATTCATTTCTATGGGAGCAGCGGAGGAGCTGCGCCTGGTGATATGCCCCCATTGTCTAAAGATGAGAATACCCCTTTAAGGCCCTTTTACACGAGGTTCCATGAACCTTCTTTCCCGATCATTGACCATAACCAGCTGGCTAATAACTGCTTCTTGATGGCTGTTCTCATCTTTTAGGCTTAGGCTACATGGAGATCTCGGCAACGACAGAAGTCGCACAACCAAGGATCACTGTGTAGCAGTGCAGACATAGAAATGAATTGGGTGGTACCGTCACAGGTTGACTTTCAAACTGCCATTACTGCAGCCCCAGAATTGTAAAAAAAAAAATCCAGCAGGATTTTGGGGTTTCAATTGTTCATTTCTACAGCTTCAATGCAGCACGGTGATCCTTGGTTGCAGGGGCGTAGCCATAGGGGAAGCAGGGGGAAGTGGCTGCTTTGGAGCCCCAACTCAAAAGGGGCCCATCCAGGAGAAGGACTAAAAGATTTTATTGTCAGGGCCCCCTCAACAGCAGTATACAATGACATTATATACAGTGACACTGTAGATAACGTATGGAGCGGCTGCTGGGCCTCGTCTGACTACTCACAGTAGAGAAGGTTGAGAAGAAGCTGCTGGTGAAGGAGGGCCTGTTCAAAAATTTGCTGTGGGGCCCAGTCATTTCTAGTTACGCCACTGCTTGGTTGCACATTGAATGTTGCAGCCAAGATCTCTGCGTAGCCCCAGCATAAAATGCTTGTTTGTCAGCAACACATCTTCTTGTGCAAACAAGGGATGTGCTGCTGACAAACGCAAACTGAATCGGGACAAAAAATCGTATTAAGGATTTTTCATCCTCATACAGTATGAATGGTGCATTTAAAGGGGTTATTCAACCACTATAATGACCCCCCCTTCCCCTCATATAGATTATACTTACTCTACTCCCCGGCACTCACGTCGCTCTGATCCCCGCACGGCCGCCTCTGCATCTCCCTGTACTGATAAAAAAATCCGGCAGTCATAGGGGGCAGCCAATAGCAGGCCGGGACAGTGACCCTTACATACTTATCTTTCCCCTGCATTCACTTCCACTGATTATTTCATGTTATCCCACTCGTCAGCCTATGGGCATATGCACATGGCAGTGTAGGTTATGCGGTTTTTGCTGCATTTCCACACCAAAATCTGCATGTGTATTGCAGAGAGCCTCTGGTGAGCTGGTGCAGAGGATGGGAGTGGTAGTGGCCCTGATGAGATGTAGAACCCTTGTTCTTGTTTTAATTGTTCCATTTTGCACTCAATGATGAAAACCACAAACAGCTGAACTATGTATACTGTAGGTAAGCCCTTATTTTCCAGAATCGTAGGCCATTTGTGCCCGTATTGTAGACCGCAAACGGTGGGTCCATAAAATATGGGCACCGGCCATGTGAATCCCGTATCATGGATGTGGACAAGCTGACTTGAATAGGTCCGCAATCCACAAGATACGGCGTGGTGCGGAGACAAGGATCGGAAGCCCCACACTACAAAAGATAGGACATGTCCTTTCTTTTGCTGTATATTGCGGATTGAGAACCCATTAATCAATTGGTTTGAGGCGCAATACGGAACTCACGCAGCTGGTGCCCATCCATTGCAGACCGCAGTTTGCAGTCCGCAGCACGGGTGGCCTACGATTGTGTGAATGAGCCCTAAGAATAATGAAATTGGTTGCACTTGTTCTCTAGGTCATACTCCTATCAAAATGATGCAGCAAAAAGCACACCGTTCTGCCAAGAGAGTCCTTGATTAGTTCCACCTGGTGGCCATTGTTAGCACTGCAGTGTTCAGATAATTCAAGACTCCAGACAAATATCAGGATTTATGCACACAGACAGTGTGCTGCGCCAGCCAAAAAACAAAACAAATTTTTACAGCGAATTGTTTTGTTTTTTGCAATGTGTTTATTGGCTGCACAATTTTACAGGTAAAGCATGTAAAAAAAAAACTGCTTAAGACCATATAACCCAATAACCATATGATAAAACAGCAGCAATACACGGCATTAAGTGTGTGGGTTTTGCCATGTGCTTTATGATGGGGCAGGACACACTACCTGCTTGTGTGAAAAAACTGTTAGGTTGGGTTCACACACAGGTGTTCATAAGGAGGTCGTATCCATTTTTTTTATAAACCGAATGTCTTTTTCACATGGCTGTGTGTGGTTTGTTAGATGGACACATTTCCTGGACCGACCAAAACACACTGTTCATAGTGGTCTATTCTGCTGAAAGGTCCAGCCTGACCACAGTTCTAGTGTTCTGAGTACAGGACAATGGACCTGCAGTCCGGTCAGAACTATAATTAGTGAGCCTTGGTCAGGCAGGGAAGTGCATTCGTCACGTGGTGCGTATCTCACACACCACAAATGGTCTTGAGCTAAGAAATAAACTTTTCTTGACTATTTCTGCGCTGCCAATTTCATAGCTAACAGCATAAATTTAATGATACCTTCCACTTAGAGATCTGTTTCTTCATTCTGGAGAAAAAGAAACTTTTAACCCATATGCAAATGGACAAAAAAGGGTTCTCCAGGACTTTAAGGCCCCTTTCACACAAGCGTGTCCGGATTTGGTCTGGATGCGTTCAGGAAAATCCGCACGCATCCGCACCAAATCCGCACGCAATTGCAGTCAGTTTTGACTGCGATTGCGTATATGTTCTTTCAGTTTTTTCCGCGCGGGTGCGAAGCGTTTTGATGCGTTTAGCACGCACGTGCGAAAAAACTGAATGTTTATAAACAACATCTCTTAGCAACCATGCGTTAAAACCGCATTGCACCCGCACTTGAGTGCGGATGCAATGCGATTTTCACGCAGACCCATTCACTTCAATGGGGCCAGTTCTGCGTGAAAAACGCAGAATATAGAACATGCTGCGTTTTTCATGCAATGCAGAAGTGATGCGTGAAAAAAACGCTCATGTGAAAAGCCACATTAAAATGAATGGGTCAGGATTCAGTGCGGGTGCAATGCGTTCGCATCACGCATTGCACCCGCGCGGAAATCTCGCCCGTGTGAAAGGGGCCTAATACTGATGACCTATCCTCTGTCATTAGTATTAGGCCCCATGCAGACTACCGTATCGGGCCGTGAAAGCCTGGTCGGTGCTGCCCCAGAGGACGGGAGCGCACGGCGTCATTGGTTGCTATGACGCCGTGCGCTTCCTGAGGCCGCCGCCGTACAGTGAAACAGTGGTTGCTATGTTCACCTCACCTTTTTGCTGCAGTATTAGTTTTTATAAACCTGTTTCCACCACAAAAATTCTCTGGTGGAATTAAGATAATGTATCAATGTATCTCAATATTTAATTCTTTCACCTTATTTTTTTTTTTTAGTTTTTACATACAATTTACCTCAGGATCCAGAAACAAGCCTGACAGGAAACATAAGGCATTGTGTATACAGCCCGAGCTGATAAGAAGAGGAGTTATCTATACCAACCAATCAGATTCCAGCTCTTATTCTGCTACATAGTGAGAAATAAAAGCAGCTTTCTGATTGGTTGCTATGGGTACCTCACCTTCTCGCTGTAGTAGTAGTTTTTATGTACTTGTGTCTCAAGTTTTTAGGTAAATTTGAGAAGTCGCTGATAGACTCAAGTCAGGATGTGACTGAAAAAATATATTCTGACCTGACTGACCAGAAAATGTGAGGAAGACGGTGACTGGAGCACTTGTCCATAGCAACCAACTAGAAAGCTGCTTAATTTTCTAAAGCATAATCTGATTGGTTGCTATGGGTTCCTGTTCCCAAGGTATGCTGGGACCAGGGGCGTAGCTATAGGGGGTGCAGAGGTAGCAGTCGCTACCGGGCCCAGGAGCCTGAGGGGGCCCAAAGACCCTTGGACCACATAAGAAGACACACAGAGCACTGAGGGAAAGGGGGCCCAAGCTGAACTCTTGCACCAGGGCCCATGAGCCTTTAGCTACGCCCCTGGCTGGGACATGTAGTTTTCCCTCAGTCCACTACTTGCAATCACAATCAGCTGTTTCTTAGTTACATTCTGCATCTAGGAAAGCTGGGTGATAATGAATATGGCCACCATTAGGTCTCTTTCAAGTACAATTTCCTGTAGTACAATATGCACGTTCAGATGGCTGTTTTTTAACGCAGATTTAGACGCATATTCATACTGTGCAGTCTTGTCAGGTTAAAAAATAAATTAATTGGCATGTCAGTTTTTGAGTTAATTCCCATATGGAAACCACAGTGAGAAGCTCCATGTGAAATAGCGGAGTACCCCTTTAGTCCTAGTGAGGGTACGTGGCAGTGCTAAATGCAAATCTGTGGCAGTGGATGTTTCAGCCTTCCAGGTATCTTGTTGCCTTTGTTTTTGGTGGAGTTTTAAAAAAAAAAAAAAATTTCCATTGAGGGCTCGTTCATATCACCGTTCAGCCCTTCCGTTCTCCTGCTCTGTTATAGGAGCAGGAGAACGGAAAGGACGGATTTGGGACATAATTGAGCTGAATGGAGCCTACGGACCACATAGACTATAATGGGGTCCATTAGGTTTCCGCTCAGAAGTTGATTTTTGAAGCGGAGACAAAAGTCCTGCGTGCACAACTTTTGTCTCCGCTCCAAAAATCATCTTCTGAGCAGAAACCTAACGGACCCCATTATAGTCTATGGGGTCCGTAGGCTCCGTTCAGCTCAATTATGTGCCGAATCCATCCTTTCCGTTCTGGAAAGGCTGAACGGTGATGTGTACGAGCCCTTAATTCAGGGTATATGCACATGGTGCAGAAATTTTGTGGATCGGTGCAGATTTCACCCCTTGCAATGCACATAATAAGATCTGAGGCAAAGCCCTGTAAAAAAAGACAAAATCCACAAGTAACATGTGGACTTTGGTTCTGAGGCTCTGCAAAAAAATGGGTCTGCATCCGTCTGCGGAAACTGCATGGATATTGCCTGCGCATTGGGGACCGCAAATTCCTGTCCCCAATTCACAGACTGACCGGGCAATAGCCGTCTGCATGAGCCCTTAGGCCCCTTTCACACGGGCGAGATTTCCGCGCGGGCGCAATGCGTGATGCGAACGCATTGCACCCGCACTGAATCCTGACCTATTCATTTTAATGGGGCTTTTCACATGAGCGTTTTTTTTCACACATCACTTCTGCGTTGCGTGAAAAACGCAGCATGTTCTATATTCTGCATTTTTCACGCAGCCCAGGCTCCATAGAAATGAATGGGGGTGCGTTAAAAACGCAACGCATTGCATCCGCATGCAATCCGCGCGTTTTTAACGCAACGCATCCTGAACAAATCCGCGACGCTTGTGTGAAAGAGGCCTTAGGCTCCATTCACACGTCCTGTTTTTCTTTCCTAATCTGATCCCCAAATCATGCGGATAGGATGCAGATCCATTCATTTCAATGGGTCCTGAAAAAACGCGGACAGCACTCCGTATACTGTCCGCATCTGTTGTTCCGTTCCGTTATGCGGATCCGCAAATAAGATAGAGCTTGTCCTACTTTGGTCCGCATATGCTGTCCGTGGTCCCATTATAGTCAATGGGTCCACAAAAAATGCGGATGATATGCGGAATGCATCAATATGTCATCCGCATATCATCCGCAATTGCGGATCCGATTCCAGGAAATAGAAAGAAATACCCTACCAACATATATTCCTCCTTCCTTTTTTTTTTGCGGAAAAACGGAACGGATGCGGATGTACAATTGGTAAAAACGTAAGGTTTTTGCGGAAACACGGATCCGTAAAAAACATACCGAAAATCTGGAAAAGAAATATACGGACGTGTGAATGGAGCCTTAGGCTATTTGTGCACGGTCAGTTTTTTGTGGATCCGTTGTTCCGCAAAAAACTCAGTTTTTCAAGCACATCCATTCTGTTTTTCCGCAAAAAAACGGAAAGGATGTATCTGTATGTCGATACACAGAAGGAGGAATCCAATCTTTTCTTTTTCTATTCTTCTGGAATGGAGTCCGCAAATACGGATGACATGCGGATGCCTTTCCACAAGTCACCCGCATTTCTTGCGGATCAATAGACTTTCATTGTGCTACGGACCGCAAAATCGGGATAGAAGTAGGACAGGAGGATTTCTTTATGCGGACAGTCGGAACGGACACACAGATGCGGACAGCACACGGTGTACTGTCTGCACATTTTCCGGACCCATTGAAATGAATGGATCCGCATCCTATCCGCAAAATTGAACGAAATTGCGGAAAGGCTGTGGATACAAAATCAGGACTTGTGAATGGAGCCTTATGGTGTGTTTTTTTTTTTTTTCCTGAAAGCAAATGTGTGATAATGATTTTTTTTCCTGTCCAAAATGCAAAAAAAAAAGTCAAAAAGTCTAATTAATGGCTTATGCACACGAACGTGTGCCGTCAGTGCCCGTGCTGTGGACCGCAATTTGCAGTCCACAGCATACAGTTTTTATATAAACATACATATATATTACAATATAGCTTACATACCTTATGGAACAAGTACGGTGCTCATGTGACATGCTGAGACTTGTGGTTCCACCTCAGTTCCACACAGGAGGCATTGCATAATTGGGTATATAGACTTGAAATCAAATTATTTTTGCAGGACCGTGAGAAGAATCTTATTGAAAATATGCAGAGGGTTTCACACCTGATGCGCGTCCCCTATACCAGCCACCACCACGCTTCCAGTCAGTGCATGTGGCCATCTGGGCTCTGCTGCCTCAGCCTGGCTTGGATCAGGAACACTCAGGTAGGTGCAAAATTTCTAGCACCTGTGGAAACCTTCTTGCAGTCTGCTTGGCAGTATGCTCCAGGTGTAGAGCCTGCGCCTCCTGTGTCCTGTAGTGAGGTAAGTGCTCCGTCCAATGCATAAAGTACATACTGTACCTTCAGGATGCGGCAACCTTCTGCTGGCTGTAAGGGTTTGTATTAGGTCTCATGCACACAGGACCTAAAAATCCTATGGGTCCTACTCTATATACCACCACTGTAAAAATCTCATGCACATAGAAAGCACACAGGGTCATTTATAAAGTAATTTGCTAATACTTTAATCGCAAAAAACACGCAAGTCCCTTTTTTGACTGGCTGTGCTATAATATTTAGTTGCATCGACAGTTTTAGGGCCCTTTCACACGACTGTGGAGCACGGTCCGGGACGGTCTGTGAAAACCCGGACCATGCTCCTTCTGAGGGCAGTAGCGCACGGTGTCATTGGTTGCTAGACGCCGTGCGCTTCTTAAGGCCGCCGCTGTACAGTGATACAGTGAGTGTGTACAGTGTATCACTGTACAGCGGCGGCCTCAGGAAGCGCACGGCGTCATAGCAACCAATGACACCGTGCGCTCCTGCCCTCAAAAGGAGCACGTCCGGGTTTTCACAGACCGTCCCAGACCGCGCTCCACAGTCGTGTGAAAGGGCCCTTATGTTGTGTTTGACATTTGGGCGGCGCAGGGGCATGTAGGGGGAAAATTTACTAACGTTTGTTTTGGCAAGAAACTACTCTGGCCAAGGGCTGGAGTCGTTTTTATGCCAGGCGTTCGGACTGCCATATGCACGCTTAGTTATAAATTCGCAGAATCCTGCAGCAGCAGTAAGATCTAAGGCTGGCATAAAAAGCTGATTTTAGTAAATGACCCCCACGGTTCTGGGCTATGTTCACACATTTAGGACATGACTTCTGCATCTTCATTACTCCAGTTCAAATGAATGGAATATTTCAAACTCCATTGACATGTTGTATAAAAAAAAATAAACATCTGCGCAGATTTTTGTCTGCACTACGGGGGAAAAAATTGCAAGAATAAGGCCTCATGCACACAAACGTGTGCCAACCGTTCCGTGCATTTGGTCCCCAGTGCACGGGCACCATCCATGCGGATGCCACAGATGGATCTGGACCCATTCAAATGATCTGTCTGCAATGCAGGCGCATGCTCAATTTTTTTGCAGTGCAGGGACATGGAGAGAAACTCCACAGAAGGACTCCATAGTGCTTCCTTGGGGTCCCGTGCCTCCGTTCCTCACCACTCCTTCCAGATTGCAGCCCTATTCAAGTGAATGAGTCTGCAAATGGTGGGCACACGGCAAGTGCCCGTGCATTGCAGGCCGCTATTTGTAGTTAGTGGCACGGGGCGCACACGCTTTTGTGCATGAACCCTAATAAGCATGTACATTACATTACAGTGGGAAAACCTACACTGGGTCCACATGAAAACCCACTGCTGAAGCCACAGTGCAGAGGTTTCTGCCACATATATCTCAGATTTTTTTTTCCCTGACACAAATCCTCCATCTGAACATGCTCCTAGGGTGGCTGCCCACCCATAGGGCCAGATTTATGTGTAGAAAATTGCATTAAAATCCACACCAAAACCACACAAAAAAGGTGCATAAATCTGCACTATTTCTTGTGTTTATGTGGTTTTTGATGTGAATTTTCCACAGAACTCGTCCGTCGTTTGAAAAGGGTGAAATCCACAGCTAAAACCACAAACATAATTGACATACTGCGGATTTGGAAATCTGCACTGCAGATCAATTTACACACAGACAAAATCTGCAAAGTGTACGTGAGATTTGTATAATCTCGTATACTTTGCTGTTAATGTACTGCGCTGCGGTTTTTCTGTGCGGAAAAACCCATGCATATTCCGCAACGTGTGCAGGGACCCATAGAGTGTATTCTGACATTGTAGCACACGCCCCGTCATAAATGAGGCTCATCCTCCGGCGGCTCTGAGCTGCCATAGATTTCTGGCTTCATTTCATGTTTGTTGCTGCGGCTGGTCACGCCCCCTTCCTGCCCTTGCCACACCCCATTTCTGAAAAGTAGCAAGGGCAGAGTAGTTAAGCCATAAACTACATTGTGGATTGTTAAGGTTAGGGATACACGACGACACTGGTCGTAGCCAGGATCGATGAGTAGGGGATCCCATAGAAATGAATGGGATCGCCGTGGCAGTCACAAGAAATCCAACACGGCTAGACTTCTTGCGACTGCCACGGCGATCCCATTCATTTCTATGGGATCCCCGCTATTCATCAATCCTGGCCGCGACCAGTGTCGCAGTGTAGCCCTAGCCTTAGGCTACTTGCACACAACAAATCTGCACCGAAAATACACAAAAAAAAATAGACATGGTGCAGAGTTTCAGAATCTGCTCTGCAGGACAATTACCGCTTGGAAAATTTCCAGACTGTGTAGATGAGATTTTGATAAGCTCATATACTAAGCTGGCACTGCATTACACTGTGGATTTTCCGTATGCCAATCCATGCAGCATATGCACGTACCCTTAGGGTGCCTACCCATGTTGCGGATTCCTGTGTGGAAAAAATGCAACATAAGAGTAGCTGCACACGAAAATCCACATGAAATCTGCACTAAACCACAAAAAAATGCACACAAATGTTTTTTGTGCGTTTTTGTGTGGTTTTATGCAGTTTTTGGTGCAGAGTTGTTGCAGATTTTCCACAGATTTCACCCTTCTATTGAAAAGGCAGGTCAATTTCTGCCCCTAAAAAGTGTACATGAGATTTCTCTAATCTCATACACTTCTCTGGTGATGTAACTTATGTATTGTATTTCATGCTCTGTACCTGGTTGTACAGCAGGTGGCAGTGTATCTGGCAGAGAGAGAGATCTTTAGATAGAATGAAACTTACCATGCTATTCTCCACCTCCCCTTTTGGGCAGAAGTGGGCTAGTTCTGCTTCCTACCAGGGGAAGAGTTGTAGGAAGCTATAGTTGAGTTGAGAGCTGGAAGGAGACAAGACATGGCGCACTGAGGGGAGTGCCCCCCTCCTGCAGAAGGAGTCTTCCATGGAAAGCAGCTCATAGAGCACCATGACTCCTTGCAGTTCATAGACGGAGTATCAAGAAAGGGTCAACAGCCAAAGGCACCCCACTCAAAGGTACCAGAACTGCTAGAAAGTCCAGTAACCAGACTGAAGCCATAGAATAGCGCAGAGAGAGAGAAAGAGATAAAACAAAGCATTCAAGTTCATCTGGCAGTTGCTGGAGCCAAGAGAAAGATCAAGTTTTGACAAGGTTGTCGCAACTTCGCAAGATTAAAAACTGTTAAACTTCACCAAGTCTGGACTCAACTTATTCCATCAACTACAACTCCTTTAATGCTAGGGAGCCTAACCCCGGTGGAGTGACAGTATCCAGGTAGAAGCACCGAGACACGAAACTAGCAGGGCCACAACATACCACTCGCCATTCCTCACACTGGGACCCAATTGCGTCCTGGGGAATGGCCCGTTGTATTTGCTATTACAGATTCCTGTGTGGCAAATCTGCAGAGATGTACAGTTTTTGCTGCAGCGGACTTTCTCACTGTATTTATGTCCTGTGGATTTTGTTCTGTATCTTATATTATTTTTTGCAGATTTGTCACATCTCAGCTCTATCAGTGACATAGGGGGTCATTTACTATCAGGTAAGTGCCAGTTTTCTGGCATATATCTGTTGCAGATTGCAGAGCAAAGGTAATTTGCGCCGCAATCTGTGACTTTTCCCTGCTCACGCCAGGTCTTAAAAAGGAGGCGTGATGTGGGCAGGGAAGGGGACTGCTGGCAGGCCCTTCTCACTTATCATTTTCTAGGCCTGTTTTAGGAGAAGAAAATTGTCTAAATTTAACCCAGCAAGGATGCTGGCTTACGTTTAGACCGGCGGCGGTGGATGCGCTGAAGTTACATAGAGGCTGGCACCTCTACATTACTTTGGCGTATCCCTGTCAGCGCAAGGGGTTTTTAAGACCGATGTCTAAAATGCTGGTCTTAAATGACCCCCATAGTGTATATGAATAGACAGATATCCATATTTATTAAGTGCCATACACCAGTTCTTATAGATTGAAGAGCAAGTGAGCTTTCTCCAAAGTTATCCAGATGGCACTGCCAGTCTTGTTTGGCAGTAATATTTTGCTGGTCCATAATGCAGTTGGTGCCTTGTTTTTTCCTTTTTGCTGCATCCTTGCACATGCCTATATGAATATGACGCACATCAGGTTTCCAGACTCCCATTATGCCTCCCTTCCCATGAAGTCTAAAAAGTGTTACAGTATAGAGCAGGTGAATAAATATATTTTTATCATTTTTCCAACAGATTGTCTGCCGCACTGGTGCAATTGGGTTCTGGCATCCACAGAGGACAAACTCCATGCCCAAGGTAGGTGGCAGTACAAACTGTGTTCACTATGTGCGGCTATTCTGCTATGGATTTTGATGCAAATGCAAAGAACATTTTTGTTAATGGAGGCTAAAAACCTGCTCCATAGCGAAGTGGTCCTCTCTCCAACATTACCATCTGATGTTAAAGGGATATTAATCCTCTCATGTGATGATGTAAGTAGGAACAAGGTTGCATGTGAATGAGCCATGATTTGGGTGGGGGGTCTGATGTTGCAGTTTTAAAGGGGTTCTCCCGTGACTAATGTAAAAAAATAAAATCAGACATCATATAGTACATGACAATCTTTCTATCAAAGCTAGAACCAGCCCTGCACCTCACATGGATCTAGAGAACTCCCCACTCTTTGCTCTGCCACATTTATATCAAGATGATGGCTCAAGGGGAGTGTCTTTTCTGCTGCAGCTCATGGGGCGTATCTCAGCTCTCCCTATCACAGCTCAGGGGGCGTATCTCAGCTCTCCCTATCACAGCTCAGGGGGCGTATCTCAGCTCACCCTATCACAGCTCAGGGGGCGTGTCTCAGCTCTCCCTATCACAGCTCAGGAGGCAGTTGAAGGATGAAACTGAGCATGTGCGGCCTTCTCAGTGAGCCAGACAAAGAAATAAGAAAAAAGACAAACTGTAGGTGGCGCTATACAGATACATTTTATTGAATAACTATATTATACTAAATGTTTAATTACATACAATTACAAAAGTATTCAGATCCAGGTGCTGGTTTGAAAACTGTAGAATATTTTTCATGGAACAACCCTCTTTAATGTGCCCAGATACCTTCAATGGCTAAAGTCTAAATGTTCCCTCATACACATGCATGCTCAGTTCGCCGTGCATGCATGTTTTTCAATGTCAACAGAGAAAGCCACTGTCAGATACTTCTTCTATCAAAAGAAAAGGATCGCGCGTTGGAATTGAGCATGCCCGATCCTTATTTCCCCCCTTCACAATCTGTTAATGGATATTCAAGGGCTCTGCCAAAGTCAGGAGGTGATAATTTACTGTCCATGGTGGCCTTTAGGGTAAGATAGTGGATGGAGCAGGGTCTTGAGTAGCCATTGAGCATATCACAATGTCTAATGATTACCTGTCCCTCTGAATAATATACATTTACCCTGATCGGAAAATAAAGCAGAGGGCCACACATCAGAGATTGGCTTGTGTCAGGATTCTTCGGGATGAGGTTGTGATGTTGCGAGCGTTTACTGTACCTGCGTCTCTGTGGAAATTATCAGCGTCTTGGACTGGCACCTACAGTCTACACTCGGCTAAACGTTGCAGAAAATGTTCTGACCTTTTTGAACTGCACTTGATAATTGATTATGGCGGCATTTATCACTGACCAGAGGAGCCATCACAAGGCTGTCACTGTCCATGAGTCGCCTTGGAAATGTCTGCGGTACACTGATTTCTGAAGTGTGCCGCCAAAACTTTTTTTTTTTGCAGTCAGAATATTGAAGTATTTTGGATGATATTGAGCTCATTCATTGCATGATACAAATGCCCAAAACTTTCTGTGCAGTTTTTAATTCCTCAACATCTCTGCTTGCTAACAGAACGCAAATATTCTTACTTACACCCTCCGGCACAACGCTTTACAGACTTGGAACGCATGCACACCGCTAAGGGGACTGTACCTGTATGCAGCGACTCAGGAGAGGGGAATGGAGGATGGTGGTGAGGAGTGGTAGTGAGTAGTGAGTATGATGGTGGCTCTTGTACTCAAAGCTCATAATGACAATCTTCACTGTGGCGCTTCCTTGGGCCGTGACAGTGAAAGCAGAGCACAACCTTTCTTCCCTTGCGGCACTCCCTGGACACTTTGGGAGCTCCTGCCTGATGGTAGTTGTGGTACCTTTGATGTTAGACGTTTAGCAGGGTGCAAGGCAGGAGCCCAAACATGAACAGCCGATGGACGTATGATAGGAGCAGTAGTACAATTTGGAACTGTGTCTTTTACCACCATATGTATCACATATGAAGTTAGGCTTCAAGTGGCTGTGTATGGGCAGCAACAATGATGGTAGTAGTAGTCCTGAGTCTCTATAAACACTTTGTGGTCTCTCCACTGAACCATAGCAGTGCATGCAGTCCTGTTCTCACTAAGGGCCCTTTCACACGACCGTGGAGCACGGTCCGGGACGGTCAGTGAAAACCCGGACAATGCTCCTTCTGAGGGCAGGAGCGCACGGCGTCATCGGTTGCTATGACGCTGTGCGCCTTTTAAGGCCACCGCTGTACAGTGATACACTCTATACAAACGTGTACAGTGTATCACTGTACAGCGGCGGCCTCAGGAAGTGCACAGCGTCATAGCCTTTAGAAGGAGCGCGGTCCGGGTTTTCACGGACCATCCCAGACTGTGCTCCACGGTCATGTGAAAGGGCCCTAACTCTTCTGCAAATTCCGAGCCGAGTCGTACAAAAGATGGAAGGCCAGTCTGTCTCCGAGTGTGGAGGATATCTAAGCCATATTCCCTCTTCACAGCAGCAAAGTCTTTTTGCCATAAACGAGTGCAATACCTTGCTGTCTGAATCCTATGCACAGCCTTGTTGGTTCTGGTCCTTCTAAGATGTCTGACCTCCTGTCAGGGGTACTTTGTTGTAGAGGTATCCTCCCTGGCAGCTGTAGTTTCAAAGATAACAGATCTATGAGCTTGGGCCTGATCTGCAGGAATTTTCTCACATATAACCTTCCTGTAGCTTGGCTCAGACTAGACTTTTCAACTAATTAATCTGGGGGCGAACCCAGTCTATCAGCCTGGCGACCTAACCAGTCTGCCATTATAAGGGTACATTCACATGAGCGTATTTTGTTTCCGTGTCCGTTCTGTTTTTTTTTTTTTGCGGATTGGATCAAGACCCATTCATTTCAAATGCTTTCCACATCAGTATGTCCGTTCCGTAGCCCTGCAAAAATATAGAGCATGTTCTGTTCTTGTCCGTTTTGCTGACAAGAATAGACATTGTTACAATGGATCCGCAAAAAAAAAAAAAAAATACATACGGTCATGTGAATGTAGCCTTAACCATATGTTGCCAATGCACTGCTATTTGGGATACACAGGTCATCATTATTTAATTCCCCAGAAAACCCTTTTAATTTCTTACCAACCGCTGGAGAAGTCAGTTCTTTAAAGATGATGCCCGTTCTTGGAGGGAACAGGAGCCATAGTCTCCTATGTTTCACACAGCAGAGACCTGCAGCGATAACGCAGATTGCAGACACTTAGGCTAAGGCTACACGACGTCAGTTGTCGCGCGTCATTTTGTCGCACAACAATTTTTATAATGGAAATCTATGGTGTCGCGCTGCGACTGTGACACGACAGTTGCAAAAAATCCAACCAGGATGGATTTTTCTGCGACTATTGTGTCGCAGTCGCAGCATGTCGCAGTGCGACCCCATAGACTTCCATTATAAAAATTGTTGTGCGACATTTGTTGTCAAGTAGTTGTGCACTATGTGTCGTGCGACTTATTGTCGCACGACACATGTGGCCGTGTAGCCCTAGCGTTAATCCTTCAGATGCCATGGTGGGGGTGCTGTGATTTGAACCGCTGACGATCTGATATTGATAGCCTATCCCGAGGATAGGTCATCTTTATTAAACCACTGCACCACCCCTTTAAATTCTTCCCCGCTGAGTCTTCCGCTGTCAAAATCTGCAGTTTGCAGTGGTCACTGGGAATCAAAAATGCAGTGGCTCTCAAATTAAATGGGATGCCAGTGATGATACAACGCCCTATAATCTCCAATCACCTCAATTTTTGTACTGGTGTCGAAGCAAGTAAAAAATATGAAGATCGGACTTAGAAGGTGGTGTCCTATGAAAGTCATTGAGGTCCTCAGCACCGCTGATTGTATTGATAATGGACATCCATTGAGGTTGGATGCTTGGTTTTTTGCCTCTGATGGGTATGTCTGAAAAAATAACCCTCTCATCAGACGGCGTCCTACATATCATTGGACACGTATGAAGTTGTTTCTGGTGTGTATGTAGGCTGGCTGAAGAAGACCTGCCTTTGGTAGCTCATCTTTCTTATGTCAGCCTAGCAGTAAATACGCAGAATTAAGAGGCTATGTAAGAATTTTATCAACACTTCTTTAGCCCGAGATTTTTTATTTTTTGTTCGTGTGGCTACACCACAATGCCTGTTATATGGATATTGCCCATTAAATAAAATGTATAGCCAAGTCATCATTTTTATACTCCAGCCATAAATTTTAAAGTAGGAGATTTCTTTTTTAATTCCCATGATAAAAAATTTATCAGAACGAAATGATGAGAATAAAACGGGTAACAAGCCAATCAAAAAGTGACTCGATGGAATGTGTAATTACCAAAAAGTGATTATTTTGATAAAAGCTGAAGCCTGTTATAACTATTCTATCTTCAAACTTTTTTTCCCCCCAAAGAATATGAATAAAGAATTTTGTGCTGTTAGAGTTTAGCTCTTGGCCATAAAAACCAAGCATGAAAAGATGCTTTCCTCGTAGCGACCGATTGGCATATGGAGATTAAAGAGGACCTTTCATCGGTCTTTCAAATGTAAACTAAATGTTGTACCTTATAGGGCGGCCCCCACTGATGCCCTCGCTTTTTTTCTTTTTCCAAAAGAGCCCCCCGTTGGTTCACAGGGCCCCCCGTTGTTTTTGCTGCGGAATATGCAAATCTTTCGTATCGGAACAGGAAGGAGGAGACTCACCCTTCCTCAGTGGGCGTCTCCTTCTCCCTGGCTGTGAGCGGTCCGCTCTGATTGGATCACGCTCACAGCCAGGGAGAAGGAGACGCCCACTGCGGAAGGGTGAGTCTCCTCCTTCCTGTTCCGATACCAAAGATTTGCATATTCCGCAGCAAAAACAACGGGGGGCCCTGTGAACCAACGGGGGGCTCTTTTGGAAAAAGAAAAAATGTGAGGGCATCAGTGGGGGCCGCCCTATAAGGTACAACATTTAGTTTACATTTGAAAAAACGATGAAAGGTCCTCTTTAAAGGGTGATGAGACTCCCCTGCACCCTATTTATGCCTAAAAAAAATAACTATTCAAAAATTACCCTAAATAAGTCTATTGGCGTAACAAAATTTAGAACCATAATGATTTCATGCTATTGCCATTGTAAAGATAGGACAGTGACCAGCATTAGGGTGGCAGTTGGGCATTTAAAAATGGTGCCTGCTCCTTTCGCATTTCATAGAGCAGGTACCCATGGCAGTAATCCTATCTTCCTATGTAAGCAAACATGACCACGGCATCTTAAAAAAATTTCTTTAAAAATAAAAAGATATAAGCATTCAAATCACCCATGCTTTCCGCAAAATAAAAAAAAAGCAAAAAAAAAATACGCATGGGTATCACTGCATGTGAAAAAGCCTGTATTATTAAGATATATTTATCCCATATGGAAATGAGGAAAAAATAGGTCAAAATGGCTGATTTGCCTTTTTTTTTTTTGGCCGCTTCTCCTCCCACAAAAAAAGAAATAAAAAGTGATTAAAAAGTTGTACACAACAAAATGGTATCAATAAAAAGTACAGATCACCCCGCAAAAAAACAGCCTTCACACAGCTCTGTACACATAACTGCAAAAAAGTTAAAGGGATCAGAATATGGTGACAAAGTTTTTTTTTTTATTTTTTTTTCAGGGTTTTTATTTTTTTTTCTCAGTATAAAAATGCATAGAAAAAATATATGTATGTGGTATCACTATAATCGTACTGACCTGGAGATTGAAAGCAACTTGTCAGTTTTACCATAGAGGGAACACCATGAAAACAAAACCCATAAAACTATTGTGCAATCGAGTTTTTATTTTCCAATTTCACCCCATTTGGAATTTCCTATCCACTTCCCACCACATTGTATGCAACCGTAAATAGCGCCATTAGAAAGTGCATCTTGTCCTGCAAAAAAACAAGCCCTCATACGGCTATGTGAACGAAAAAACTAAAAAAAGTTATGACATTGGAGGGCTGGGAGTAAAAAATGAAAATAGAAAAAAAGGAGAATCACCCGGTGTTCAAAGGGTAAACCTGTGGGCAGGGGTGGATTGGCCATAGACCTTACAGGGAAATTTCGACGGTGGGCCGATGTCCAGGGGGCCACCTGAGCCCTCCTCAAGGCTGGCCGGTGGAAGTTTTTGGGACTGTGGTATTTGGCTCTGTTGGGGCGGTATAATGTGCCACAATATGGTATTGCTGGCCCTGCCTTCCATCAATGTGGACCCAACTACAAAATGGGGCCACTTTTTGTACTTTTTCCAGGGCCACTTTAAGTTACCAGCCCGCCCCTGCCTGTGGGACCAATGGAGCTGCAGTGCTGGAGCGGTGAGGGATTTACCAGGTGAGTTTATTGTTCTCTTGTACCGATCACACGACTGTGACCGCTGCAGTCAATTATTGTTTTCCATGGTGATTCTTTTTTTTTTTTTTTGTTTGTTTGTTTTTTTAAATACGTCCTCTTTTTTATAATTATTTTTAAAAAAGCCTTGACGACCTCTGTAATAAGTCTCCTTTTCCCTCCTTTTCTAGTACGGACCCTTGTCACGTACATAGATCCCCGCGAAATATATACTGTGCGCCCGTGCCACGGCGGCTCCCATTGTGTAAATAACAGTGTGTATGCAGCCCGTGCGGCATGAAATATAATGCAGTATACATTTACTTATGGCTAACAACCTGAGAAAGATTGCTTTTTCGACGCCGCTGTGTTTCCTTGCGCAGAGCCAGTCGGGCCCCATCCCATTACGCGGAGATCTTTTTTCATTCGGTTGGTCACACTTGAACTATACTTAGCAAATTGATAAGGTTCCACTGTTAAACTTTATTATCAGTGACACGAGCCTATGACACTTTATAAAAAGAATAATCCCGAACAATCTCTAGGTAATTAACACCTAGATAAACAAGCATAAATTTGGATATTGCCTTTATTTGGACTAGCACTCAAATATGCGTGAACCATGCTTTTTTTAATTAAAAGATAAATCCATATGACACTTTGCCTCAAACTTAATTATTCAGCATAGTATAATAAAAAAGAGAGCCCATTAAACGTGTCTTGTTCCGTGTGCCTGTATTAACAGCAGAACAGTTCAGCCTGGGTCATTTAAATTTCCTCCGCCTTTATAAGGTGCGCATCTAGCAACACCAACAGGTAAATAGCAGCACGGCTTGTAAAAAAAAAAAAATTTAAAAATCCTTCCGTCTGCTGCCGCTTTCTTTTTTTTTTTTTACCATCCCTGTGGAAATTTCTGAATATTATGACTATTCTGGCGTTTCCTGCTTGTGCGAGAGCCTAGGAAATAATGAAATACCGAGCAATTTCACTAGTGTTTACACAGCCGCCTTCTCGACGTTGGCCAACCGCCAAGATGCAGCGGACTGAATGGAAGTCGGCACGTAAATTTTTTTTTCCCAAAAAAACAGGAGGTAACATGTGACATGGTGTTCACCATGCAAATGTTGTGAAACTTAAAGGGATTGTCCCACTAGCGCACCATATTGATTTTGCAGATCTTCAAAAATGAAGCATTTGCCATACACAGGCTATGACATTTACTTGCCTAGTATGGCGCAAGATGGTTTTAAGTGTATAGCAATGTCTACCCGTCCGCAGGATGAACCCTATAAAATCAGATATACTGCCTGATAGGTATTGTTTTATGCATTAGGATAAACCCTATCTTGTGAAAATTGGTTGTTGCCTTTCCGAGATAAAAATACTTTTATGGCTTATTCAAATGAGGGCTTCAGTGCACCAAGGGCTGGACCTTGCCCCTTGGTGCACCTCAGCTTTCCAGTACTGGCCATGCCCTACAGTGCCCTGAAGTTCCTTGATGCAACAAGGGGGGGGGGCCTAGCCCTCACCTTTCCAATAATGGCCACGCCTCTTGGTGCACTGAAGCCCTCATTTGCATAAAGAATTTTTCTTGGTAACACCGAGGTGTCATTTTATTCAGCAGGATCAACCCCCATGTTAAGCCACGCCCCAAATCACATCTCCTTTTTACCCATGTAAACTTATTCGGTATTTTTTGTTGGGAAAGTTAGCAACTTTAACACAAGCTCAGTCACTCTCGTCACTGCCCGGTCTGTATACAGCAGGGTTCCCCAACTCCAGTCCTCAGGGACCACTTGCCGGTCAGGATTTAGGAGTATCCCACAGAATGAATACCTGTGGTAAGTCGTCATGGATACACACTAGAGTTGAGCGAATGTGCTTGTAACGAGCACTGTACCGCTCGGATCCCCTGCGCTCTGCTGCGCAGGCATCTGGATCCGTCCTAACCTGCCTGTAAGGCAATGGGGGCGGATCCGTTTGGTGTCACACACTAGTGTGTGACACCAAATGGATCCGTCCCCATTGACTTACAGTCAGGTGAGGACGGATCCAGATGCCTGCGCAGCGGAGCGCAGGGGATCCGAGCGCTACAGTGCTCGTTACGAGCACGTTCGCTCAACTCCAATACACACTAATTATATCAGCTGCCCAATACTAAGGAAATCCTGATAACATGACAGTGGGCCCTGAGGACTGGAGTTGAGGACCATTGGTATACAGCAGGGCCGCCAATAGAAATAGCTTTGTGTCCTGCTTGTTAAGGAAGGAGCAGAGGTTCTGCAGTTGTATGGCATTATAGCTGGGAAGACTCCTTCTGCAAGTGAAGTAAGAAAGAACTTTACTGTCAACTGCCAGAGGGGGGAAGGAGACTGATTCTGTCCATAGCCTGCCCCCAGCCAGTAGCATCTGGGGGAACACATGGAATCATAAAATGATTAAAACAGTATTTTTTATGCTCGAAACCTTGCATATTACTGTAAAACAGCTGTGAACAACCTCTCCTGACTTTTTAAAATAAAAGTTATTCATTGAATAGCACCATTAATGCTGAATTATATTGAGGTGTAGGACTGTACCCCATCATATGATGTATACTGTATGCTTCTTTTTTGCAGTTTCTTTTGTAGCATTGCAAAATGTTTTCGTAAAATGTTTTTGGATTGTCCCAGTCTCCTGTTAATTACATTGCACCCCTCACAAAGGTTGTACAAAATGTCCTAGCTATAGAGTGTGATGATTATGTATAAAGGGTAAGGATTCTGTAGATATAGAAGGCCATATGCCATAGCTTTTTGTTTTTTATGTTAAAAATCTGATGGCTCATAATTCCACTTTCCAATGTGTCCACCTTTCTGTTTTAAAAAGGGACAGTGCCATCAGAAAATGACCTATTGTTTGAATTATGTTTTTATGTTAGACATGTTTTTAAATAACTTTTAGCGATGTTTTTTTAATTTTCCATGTACAGTACTGACCAGGACTTTTTTGTAGGCTAAATTCTGATGCCAGAAACCCTTTAAAGATGGTGCCTGCTCATGAGCATGGCGGGCACCGTTGCCATCGGATGCCTGCAGAAACCCATGGCTAATGTCCACGACCGGCGGTAATGCCAATCGCGAACATATAACCCTTCAGTGGCCTTCTGTGTGCACAAAAATACAGATTCCGCTTCCAGGTGTGCTTTGGTTCCCTCCGATAGGGATCAGGGAGCCAGAGTGTGTAACAGGAGGCTGCTGCACACTAGTTCCTATGGAGCCCCTGCCTGTGGCAGAGCTCTATAGGAATACAGTATGATTCCCATAGACTCTAATGCTAATGATTGCTTGTTATAGTTCCCTATAGGAACTATAAAAAAAAAGTGTAAAAATAAATAAATGTTTTTAAAAATAAAGTATAAAAATTAGAAACAGCCCCCTTTCCTAAAAATGAAAATAAATATCTAATCTTTTAAAGGGTTGTTCCATTAAGACAATTTATCCCCTATCTACAATATGATGGATAATTGATCGGTGGGAGTCTGACTGCTGGGGACCGGGCTCCCCAGTTTGGTGTGGTGGTGTCATGTACATGGTCATGTATGCGTGCTGCGGCTCCAATGGGCTGCCGGAGATAGCTGAGCGCTTGTACTTGGTTATCTCCCGCAGCCCCATAATGTTGAATGGAGCAGTGAACGCACATGTGGAGCACAGGCCGCAGTCAGGATTAGACTGACCCAGCAGAGTTCCAGAGGATCCTCCGGTGGGCCCAGGCTATAATACTGTAATTGGCTCCATAGGTCCAGGAGCAAAAAAAAAACATTTGGCTACTCTTTGAAACTAATCACTAAGGTCTGTTTGTTTGATCTAAAACTTGTAAGGTTAGGTTCACACCTCCATTTAACTGATCTGGCAGCCTGCTGGAGTTCACTGGGTCCAGCCTAGCCGGATACTCCTGTTCACAGCAGGACTCATTGACTATAGTGGGATTCATCCACTTTACGGCATGAGTTCTGGGTTTTGGCCAGACCAAAAATACTGCATGCACCAGTTTTTGTCCAGCCAAAACCCGTCACGCATGCTGGGAAGCTGCCAGATCCCATTATAATTACTGGTGTCCAGCAGTAAACGCCAATATCTGGCTGGCTGCTCTCTGCTGGAGGTGTGAACCTACCCTTGGGTTGGGCGCTAAGAATAATTTCCTCTTGTGGGCCCAAGGAACCCAGTTCAACATTGGGCTCTGTTCTTGTGACTGGTGGTGGCCCCAGTGGTTGGACCACTGCCAATCAGAAATTTTTCCCGTATCCATACTCTAAGGGCTCATTCACACGATCGTATGAAAAAACGGATCCGCAAAAACGGATCTGCAAAAAATGCAGATGACATCCGTGTGTATTCCATATTTTGTGGAACGGAACGGCGGGCCCATAATAGAACAGTACTATCCTTGTCCGTAATGAGGACAATAATAGGACATGTTCTATTTTTTTGCGGAACGGAAAAACGGACATACGGAAACGGAATGCACACGGAGTACCTTCCGTTTTTTTTGCAGACCTATTGAAATGAATGGTTCCGCATATGGTCCGCAAAAAAAACAGTCGTGTGAATGAGCCCTAACCCTTTTAAGAAACCCATCCTCTTCCCAAAATAATTGCAAAAATCTAAAAAAAAAAAAAAAAAAAAAAGTGTCAACAGAAAAAAAACAAATGAATACAATTCTGATTAGAATCACCAGGAAGTAATAAAAGCTTGTTTTGTCTTCAGAGGTAGAGGTTTTATTGCGTAAAACACAGAATAAACTTTTACTGTTTCAAAGACATTTTATTCTAATAGGAGAAAAAACAGTCATTGCTGAAAAAAAAAAACTATTTAATACTTTTTGTACCAGAATAAAGTTATGTCGACTGATGTCATGTCTCTCCATAATAAATAATGACCAAGAATAAAGTTTAAATACAAAGTCCTCTACTTCTTACAAGCATAGCAACAGATTCCTCTACTCTATCATTCTCTGATTCTTCTCCAAGAAGGGATTTTTTTTTTCTTCATTTCTCTGTGTAGGAATGTAGACAATATTATTATGACCAGAACTACAGACAACAGGCATTACAGAGGGAAAAACATGACATGTTTATATATGAAGAGCACGATAATGTTCAGAAACTGACAATGTATCACTGCCGCTGTCACTTGCCAGGACTACAATTTACAAATGAGAAAGGGAAAAAAAAAAAAGACAAAAAAAATTAAAAAATCTCTGCCGATTCGGTAAGGGGACCGCTGGGAAGAATAGCAGGATTACATGGGGCGGTAGCACTGGACTATGGGCTCAACATACACGAACATCACAAGTAACAACAGATGGATCCAGTGTCACAAACAAAATTATTGCCTGTCTTATCTGAAAATTCTCAGAGGAGACAAAAAAAAAATACTGAAAATGATTTAAAAAGTGCAAGAAATAGTTTTTTTTAATTTTTTGATTTTATATTTTTTTGCGAAGATAAGATACCGAAGGCAGCGGCGCAAACACACAAAGCAAGCGACTGACATTGTCACCAAACACAGTAGTGCACTTGAAAACCTAAAGCTTACTACAGTCAAAGAAAAAAAAAATCAATAATATTTTAACTTTTTTTTTTTTTCCTCTGAAACAGTTTCATTTGTTTTGTTTTTTTTCCTCTTTTTCTTGAGTAAGGCAGTGAGAACTAGTCTAGAAAATAAAAACCAAACGGAATAAGCAGCTTGCTCTACGTGAAACGAGTCCATTACATTATGACCTCCCAGGAAAAAAAATAACAAAAACAAAAAATCACTTGGGTGTCTTCTTTTCTTTCAGGCAGTGTATGTAAATTGTACTCTTCAATCTCCTGAGATATGTTTCCAGTCTCAGAGCAGAGCATACAGAATTCTATTTACATTGATTGCAGTTCAGTACTTTTGCGAAACCGCTTCAGGCAGAGTTAAAAGTTTTTAGTGTTTTTTTTTTAAGGCTGTTGGGATCAACACCCTGCTCTCAGCCTTCTTGAGATATTTTGTTCTACTGAGTCATCTTTTTTTTTTTTAATCCACTATTTTCAAGACATTCCTACAGTAGTTCTAACCATTTTAATACAAAGCACCAGTTCTGTTTGTCTCACCAAAGAGCGTAATTAAAATTTGAAGAGCCGTGACTGAATCCTTTTAATTAAAATGCAACAATTGGAAACGGGAATAATTGTGACGGGGGGAAGAAAAAAAATAACAAAAAAAAAACTCTCAAATTTGCAAAAAAATATAGATTCTGTTTCATTTGTTCGAAGAAAAACAATGCCCATCCTCCGCTAGAGACTAAAGAAGCCATGTAAAACTTATATATATATATAGTTTAAATTATAATTAAATTACCTACCGTACTAGTAACACTAGTACCAGTAACAAAAAATAAAATACTATAAAAGTATTATTCTCCATTTAAATAAAATTAAAAAGTAAAGGCAATCATATATATATATATATATATATATATATATATATTATTTTTTTTTATTTTTTTTTTTTCTTAAATTCAATACTGCGTGCAGAGAATTATTTCTTCGGCTGCATCCGAAGAGACGCAGAAAATGGAATATTATATTGCATTTTTTTTTCTTTCCAATACACTGTAGGTCAGTGGTGACCCCAGCTTGTGGGCTGTCTTAGATTTCTCTTACAGTGCGGCTGTAACACCACTTCAATTGATTTCTTCCCTGTAATGACAGCTCCAGTCAGACTGGCACCGTGGCAATCTACCAACTCATCTCATTACTATGCTCGGATAATGACAGAAGCTGGTGTCATATTATAAAGGTGTTTTCAACGATGAAAACATGGCGCCCCCTCCCTCCTCTCTCTCTTCAAGGCAGCTTTGAATCATCTCGACGGTATCGTTTTTCTGATAAAAGCATCTTGCGTTGGACAAACATTACTCAAAAAGTCTTGTGACGCTCTACTGGACCTCTGGTCCCATTTATAGAATCCAAATGACATGGTTTGGAAGTTCTTGTTGCCAGGTAACAGTCCAGCAGCCATTTTTTTTTTTTTCCGAAGAGGGGAAGGGCACGTTTGTAGGTTGTGACATTCAAAGTCCCCCAGGTTTTTTGTCCTACACTGGTCAATGGAGTCAACAAAGTCATATTGCAATATACAGATTGATTTGACGGCATGGATTAGTCCTGGGGTTTACTGCCCTCTGCTGGAAGCTGCGTGAAATTTCCAGGTTTGGGAGGAGCAAGTTCTTCACAATTCCCAGTAGTCTCTGCCGGTTCAACCCTGGAGCGCTTGAACCTTCGGTCTGGGTATTGACTGTTGTCGAAAGGCATTCGATGGACGCATAGGACGTGGGTCTTCAGGTTTCCCTTTTGAGAGGCACTGTATGGGCAGTATCTGCACTGAAAAGGCCTTTGACCTGTGGGATGAAATACAATGAATATATTTTAGTTTAGCCAAATGTTTGAAATATGCATAATGTATTGTGTGACTTCAGAATGGGGCAAGTGCATAAAAAGTGGTGCTCAAAATGCAGTACTTCAGCGAGAGAAGCCAGTGTCCCCCAGTTTTATCTATTACTCATAGAACATTCTGTTCATATAACACAGATGCAATCTAAAGTAGATCCCTAGGATTGCTATAGATCAGTCTTTTCAAAGGCCATAGTACGGTAGTGGGTATGCTCACCACTACAGTAAAGCAAGCTGTCCTAAAGGGTTCATTGTTCTAGTTGACGTCTCGCCAAATATATGGAGTGCTAAACAACAATTTATGAACTTGTGAGAAGGAAAGGTGGATTGTGAGTGGGAACGGGGGCCAAATAACCCTTCTTCTCTACTGACAAGCCTTGCTCTTACGAGTTAGGTTTTGTGCACGTGGCCTTATACTGTATGATGGAGGTATGCTCACAGGGGTTGGCACCAGAATGTGGCTTTTCCCATAGAAACTCAATGATTCCCTCGTACAGAGATTGGATGCTGCATGTGCATTACGTTTTAAAGGGGTTGTCCGGCCTAAGAGATGAATTAACTCCTGCCCAAGACAAAAAAAATATTCACTTGTCCATAAAGCCGTGCCTCCCTTCCTGGCCACTTATGGTTCCCCCTGGACCAGAAGTGGCTTGGTCCTGTGACAACTGCCGTGAATGGTACGTCTCTGGGAAGGGAGCCACAGTGGTCAAATGGCGAAGAACCAAAGAGCCAAGAACTTGACTTTAAATGGAGCAGCAGGGTGCAAGCCTGAACACTGCTCCAATAAAACTTCTCCTAGTGCTTGGCTCTTTCTGACAGTACATAGACTTAGAATGGAGTGGCAGAGCCCATGATTGATCATGCTCCATTTAGATCCCACCTAGTTGCAGTCTTCTCTCTGTCATTGGGATGTGGAATCCCACTGATCTCATATCAACTGATTGATGGTAAATAATTCTGACCAGACTTAAAGGGGTTGTCTCACTTCAGTAAGTGGCATTTATCATGTAGAGGACGTTTATACAAGGCACTTACTAATGTATTGTTATTATCCATATTGCTTCCTTTGCTGGCTGGATTCATTTTTCCATCACATTATACACTGCTCGCTTCCATGGTTACAGACCACCCTGCAATCCATCAGCGGTGGTCGTGCTTGCATACTTTAGGAAAAAACAACATTCCACTCTGGTGGTCGGGACCATGGGAGCGCACATAGGCTAGTGCTTTTTCCTGTATTGTGCAAGCACGACCACCACTGTTGGAATGCAGGGTAGTCTGTAACCATGGAAACGAGCAGTGTATAATGTAATAGAAAAATGAATCCAGCCAGTAAAGGAGACAATATGGACAATCAAAATACATTAGTAAGTGTCTTGTAATAACTTTCTCTACATGATAAATTCCACTTACTGAAGTGAGACAACCCCGTTAAATGTCTCCACAAAATGCTGATTAGGCAAAAAAATTAGGAAGAATCTCTTGTCTCGTAGGAGTCAATGATGCAGGTCTGTCATGGGCCCCCTTTTACCTCTTCTGATTGGCCTACAGGTGGAAGAGGCGATGATCTGAAGCAAAGTACTTTCCAGCCCGATGACTGGCACTTCACAAGGTGGTTTATTTAATAGGCACAATGCCACCATTAGTTGACTGCTGATGAAATAAATACGTCAGGGGATCTGCTCTGTAATTCTATTACGTGACTGTACCCCCTTTTGTGGAAGGTAGATGCTAGAAGAAAGTGCTCGGTCAGGAGACTCTATCCCGAATCAATAATAATCATGTAAGATCTAGAACATGAGCTAATGTCTATGATAATGACATGAATACAGATGAGGAACATTTTATGAAAGAGTCTCCCGAGTGAATCTGATCCAAAACAATTTCACCTGACAGCCCTATTTAGAAAATGGGGCACAATGCTAATTACAAAGGCGACTTCAGCTTCTTAAACCAGAAATAGGATAATGATACTTTGCTCTGATTTTTAATAAGGCACCAGAGATTTTCTTGAATCAGCCTCAAGGTCCAGTATAATACTAAAGACATCAAGACATACCTTATTAAAATGTCAGGCATATCTACTGGGCTCCACAGACATGATCTTTAGGAAGGAAATATGCCGGCTTTCGTTGGCTCTATATAATGTGATAGTGCAGCAAGTTGGCCAAAATCATTGTCTAATTGTTCCCTTAGAATGACTTCCCTTCTCCCATAGGATCAAGCTGACCACAACAGACCTTGGCCCAGGCAGTAGGAGCTCGGCATGGATCAATGGCTTTCTGCTGTCTAGTTAGTAGAGGGATTATATTCGATGCAGCCCCCTGTTCGTCTCATGACATTTCCACTCAGGAGTGATGCTCTGTGTATAAGTGTAGCTCTACTTGAGGAGTGGGGGAAATATCCATGAAGGAGGCCTTAAAAGGATTGTGCACCGTTTATATTAATAACCTATCCTCAGGATAAGTCATCAATATCTGATCGGTGAGGGGTCCGACACCCGGCACCCCAGTCGATCAACTGTTAGACGAAGAGTCAGCGCTCCAAGCGAGGGCTGCTTCCTGTTCATTACACTGCGTGTGTAAGTGCAGTGTAATTACAGGTCAGGGGCGGATTGGTCCTACAGGTAAAATTCCCAATGCCCAAGGGGCCGCCTGAGCCCTCCTCAGAGCTGCTGATCTGCTGAAATGAAAATACTTAAATATTACTTCATTATAAATATATTCCCAAATACCTTTCGTTAGTTATAATGGCTCGTTTTGTCTGGGGAGCAATCATCAGGAGAAACAAAATGGCCGCCGTCCTATTAGTACACACAGAACCCGTCCTAATCACACAGGAGGACAAGTTACTTCACAACACTGAGGTAAAGAGCTGCTTCATCCTCCTCTCTGCTTGTCTGGGATTATGATTCTGAACATAGATGATAGGAACTTCAGCTGAATCTCTGTTGGAATTGAGTTCATGAGCAGATGTGGATAACAAGCAGCAGCTCTTGTGTGCAGTCTCCATTACCACAGTCTGTCCTGTCCGTCCTCTCTGTACTTCATGTCTCCTCATGAACTCAATTTCCACAAAGATTCAGCTAAATATCATTTTAAACTGTATTCAGTATCATAATCCCTGACAGGCAGAGCAGAGAGGAGGATGAGGCAGCTCTTTACCTCAGTGTTGTGAAGTAACTTTTCCTCCTGTGTGATTAGGACAGGTTCTGTGTGCACTAATAGGACAGCGGCCATTTTATTTCCCCTAATGATTTCTCCCCAGACAAAACGAGCGACTATAACTAATGAAAGGTATTTGGGAATATATTTATATTAAAGTAATATTTACATATTTTCATTTTCTTAATTGCTAATATCTAGAGCTGGCACGTTTCCTGCAAAAGAAAATGCATATGCAGAAAAGACATAAAAATGTGTGAAGTCAGCTTTAAAGGGGTTTACTGGGGCTTAAAGAGGACCTTTCACCGCTCCTGACATGCCTGTTTTAATAGCTTCATGCATTCCCCATGTAATAACAATTCTAGAACATCTATTCTTATGGCTCTATGTTGTGCCATTCCTTTATTATTTCTACTAGAAGTTATGAATGAATTACTATTTGTCTTCAGTAAGGGAACAGAGGGGAGGTAACAAGTTGGGGGTGTGTATCTGCACAGTCTGAACATGACAGCACTGATTGGATAGAGTCGGTCTGTGCAGGTACACACCCCCAACTAGTCACCTCCCCTCTGTTCCTTTACTGAAGGCAAATAGCAATTCATTCATAACTTCTAGTGCAAATAATAAAGGAATGGCACAACATAGAGACATAAGAATAGATGTTCCAGAATTGTTAGTACATGGGGAATGCATGAAGCTATTAAAACAGGCATGTCAGGAACCGTGAAAGGTCCTCTTTAAATATTAAATATTGGTGATCTATTCTTAGTCAAGGTCATCAATATCAAAATGGTGGGAGTCCGACTCTTGGTATCCCCGCCACTGCCTTTAGGATAGAGCTGCGGCCTGTTCATGTGGATGGGATTGGTAATTTCACTGTGAGAAAGTATTGAAAATGGTCTACAAAGAAAAGTGGTTAAAAAATCGTGTTCTGAGGGGGACACTCGCTGTATGATCATTTCCTGGGGATACTCTCTTCTGTAAGTGTCAATTTACTTCATCTTCATTTTACATGAAGACAAAGTTTTTATGGGCTGCAGAAAAATTTGCAGCGCTCACAAAACGTATCCTCTCGTTAAACACCTTGTGTAAAGCAATCTGTCACATTTTGAGAACGAGGTGGTGATTTATGTTGATGAATGCGGCGTCATGTTAGTTACCGTTATAATGACTATGCCTTATTTCCTCACAAAACAATAGAATCAGATTTAAACTGCTAATTCATAATCATGTTTTATACTACAAGTGAAAAAGTAAGTAAAAGGGGCAGTCCAACGTTGGTATAAAGACCGCATTAAGGTAGTAGTCCTCGGTTGTGGCACAGGATGGGATGGTGGTGGCGGTATTTAAATAGGTCCTCTCACCTCTCTTGACACGCCTGTTTTAATAGCTTCATGCATTCCCCATGTAATAACAATTCTGGAGCATCTATTCTTATGTCTCTATGTTGTGCCATTCCTTTATTATTACTACTAGAAGTTATGAATGAATTGCTATTTGTCTTCAGTAAGGCAACAGAGGGGAGGTAACCAGTTGGGGTGTGTACCTGCACAGTCTGAACATGGCAGCACTGATTGGCTAGAGTCAGTCTGTGCAGATACACACCCCCAACTGGTCACCTCCCCTCTGTTCCCTTACTGAAGGCAAATAGCAATTCATAACTTCTAGTGCAAATAATAAAGGAATGGCACAACATAGAGCCATAAGAATAGATGCTCCAGAATTGTTAGTACGTGGGGAATGCATGGAGCTATTAAAACAGGCATGTCAGGAGTGGGGAGAGGTCCTCTTTAAGATGAAAACCTCATTTACCCTGCTATAGATCTGCCTGACACATCTGATTGCATTTTCCATGTTTTAAAAAAACTATTCTGGAGCTTCTTTTCTTAAAATGCCCTGTTTTGTTGTTCCTCTGTTATTCCTTTTAGAAATATTTGACTA
This sequence comes from Rhinella marina, assembly GCA_900303285.1. Classification (NCBI taxonomy): domain Eukaryota; kingdom Metazoa; phylum Chordata; class Amphibia; order Anura; family Bufonidae; genus Rhinella; species Rhinella marina. Next base: position 1,144,828 of record ONZH01003517.1, on the reverse strand, counting down.
AATTATCAACTTGGCATTACCAATTGAGGGTGTGTCCTTGCACACTCTGATGTCGGCAGCGCTGACCTGGACAGTGTCAGGCTGTGTAGGGACACCTCACACCCAACTGGTAACACCCATTTCTCAATTTAAAAAAAATAAAATTCTAGGAGGAATAACAGAGGAAGAATTACAAGTAAGGCTGAGTTCATATCACTTAGCTTTCTGTTCTTCTGATCTCTCAGAAGAAGAGAGAGAGAAAAAAAAAAACCATATGACAACTGATGCAACAGGATGTTTTTTTTTTTTACAGGATCCGGAGAAAAAACGGATCCTGTTGCATCAGTTATGCATAGGATTGCATAGGATCCGTTTTTCTACAGGATTCTGTAAAAAGAAAAAAACGGATCCTGTTGCATCAGTTGTTATCATTATGAGCCATTTCTGTCTGAGATCTGTTTTTTAAGACGTAATAAAAAAAGTTTACGTGCAGGACTTTTTTTCGCACCTAAAAAAACGGATCTCAGATGGAAATAGTTCAAACAGATGACAACTGATGCAGCAGAATACATTTTTTTACAGGATTGTTTTTTTTTTTTTTTGCCTCTCTTTGTCACGAGTGGGCTTGCGTCTGGTATCAGACGTTCTGCGCGGCTTTCAAAAGTGAGATAATTTGACATGCTTTTCCCTTGGTTTGGTTGCTGTTTACCACACTCTTCCCCTCAGCTGTTGTGGCTGTGGTAATTGTCTTTCCTCTATTTATTCCTTCTTCTCCCAGGATTCACTGCGTTTTATAGTTTCTGCCTACTTTGTAGTGTGTGGTGTGGATCTCGGCTGAGATCTGGTTGCTGCGATATCTGCTTTAAGATAAGTGACATTTTCCGTTTTGTGGTTTTCCTTCTGGAGTCTCCTGTTCGTCCTTACTCTAGGAGGAACGGGTTGACTCTTTCCTGTGTCACTAGCTGCCGGGTTCTTTAGGGTGAATTTATTATTAGGTTCCTGTGTATGAACTCTCCTACAACTAAGGCTTGTTCATACTGGTAGTCAGTCAGGGCCTAGTCTCAGGGTTCCCTGCAGGAGGTGACCGTTTCCCTGGTTTTGGTCTTTTCCCTTCCCTCGTACGCTCGGTGTGGCTATTTCCTCCACACCAGAGCGTGACACTCTTCTTCTGACGCATCAGAAGAATGGAAAGCTGATGATGTGAACTCAACCTAATAGGTTCCAGCCTCTAAATAATTTTTTTTTTCACAATCCATTTTATTGAGTTTACAACAAAACATAAGAATAGGAAAACCTAGTCAATTGCAATTAAAATACATTACATCATAAAGCAGTAAAAATATCACAAATACTCCATGCCTCTTAATAAATATGGTGACTCTTCTGGCAGCCCCTGAGCCAGAAGATCAAATCTACTGCAGGTACGAAATGACATAGAGTTATGCTATAATTATCAGTTTATGGTGTAAGTAATAGTAAATCACATTGTGTGTCTGGCTCTGCCTCCCCCAGTAAGCCCCACCTACTTTACAGTAAAACTTCAAAGAGAGACATAAAACAAAAAATGATTAAAAAAAATTTTTTTTTGCACAAAGCAGGCCTGCACCAAAGTTTGCAGATTTTCTTATGCATCCTACATAAACTTGATTTGCCGAAACTGTGAAACCCCTTTTAAAGGGATTCTCATGAAGTCTACCCCCGCCCAATTGCCATATCTAGGACATGTGAACACCATATAGATGAGTCCTTCACGATGAGCTAGAAGAGAAAGTCTATCTAGAAGAACCGACCCATCTGCACCTTACTGTTGTTTTGTTTGGCTCTAAGGCTTACATTCAGCCACATGTCCTATCCCCTCCAGGCGTAGGTAGGTATATTAGTACGTATTAATTATACTTCAAATTCAGTGGAAACCGAATATTTTGATCAACTGATCATTTTGATGGCTCTAAAATACATGATATAAAAAGCAGGATACCCAGGCCCGCAAGCGAGACATTACCCACACATTTTTTTTTTTTTTTAGATATTTTGATGTCGAGCTTTTCCTAACAGCTGTCTTGTTAATTGAAAGTTTTTAAAGTTAATTACCTCCTGAAATGTTGATCTGTCAGGCATCGTGTCAAGATATATCAGACACATTGTAGCCTAGATATGACACCATTTGTGGTGCCAATACCGCTCCCTCGCACTGTGTGTTTTCAAAACACGGTCACAGTGACAACCATTTACACCGCACTAATTAGGTTTGTATTGGCTTAAATGATATGATTTATGGAAGTGCTCATGTTGAATTCGGCATGTCATAAACATGTGGAAAGATTGTTACGTAAAGCTCCATTTTTGTTTAAAAACAGAATATAAAAAAATAGGCCAAGTTTTCTAAAATACATCAATGTAGCTGTATAAAGAGATGATTACAGCAGTTGGTAGCGCCTTAAACCTTTATCCAGGATCCTAGAGGACTGGAGATATACTGGAGGAGCCTGTTGAGGCTCAGTGATTGGTGTCTGATAACCCCACCCCATTCACTTTTTGCAGCTTTTCATAGCTGGAGCTAGGCATAGGATGCCAATACAATAATAACAAATGTGTCCAATTATTTTTACTATAATCATGTCTTTATTGCCAGTTGTATTCAATTGAGCAATCTATGGTTGGAAATAGAAGTAGACTATTTGTTACTAAGCCAAAAAAGTCTTAGAGGACCTAACAGCTCTCCCTGTCTGTTTCAGTACTTGTACTTTTAATACTTTCTGGAACATCTTTTTTAAACTTTGTGCTGGGTTGTTACTCTGTTATTCCTCCTTGAAATATATGAATAAATTGACAATTGGGTTTTACCTGTTGGGGGGGGGGGGGGGGTTGGTGTTCCTACACACCCTGACACTGACCAGATTCAGTCATGTAGCATCTTATTTTTTAGCGGCTGACCTTCTTGTTAGATCTTTTTTTTTTAACTATATCTATGCACTTTGGTTCATAGATATATCCCAAGGACCTTAGCAGGGGCGTAGCTATAGGGGATGCAGAGGTAGCAGTCGCTACCGGGCCCAGGAGCCTGAGGGGGCCCAAATACCCTGGTGTCGCATAAGAAGACACACAAAGCACTGAGGGAATGGAGGCCCCAAGATGAACTCTTGCACCAGGGCCCATGAGCCTTTAGCTACGCCCCTGGACCTTAGGGCTGATCGCATGCATCTGTCTAGGGTGTCTGTGTTATTTGAAACAGCAGAAACCCGTTGGCTATGGCGCCCGCTGCATGCACAAGCGGGTACCATCTTTTATATGGCGACTTGCACTGTACATGTACGGCAGAGGTCAATACGGGGTTAAAATGTGTCACATTATTTGGAGTAAACTAAGCCAACAAATCAGTGTTTTTAACTTTGACTACACCAGGGGCACTCCAAATGTTGTAAAACAACAACTCCCAGCATGCAAACTTGTTCAGCCGTTGTTGGAACTCCTATGGAGAGTGAAGCATGTTGGGAATTGTAGTTTCACAACAGCTCGGGTGCTAGAGGTTGCTGACCCCTGGTGTTGTCTAACTTTACAACACCTATTTGTTGGCTTAGTTTACTCCAAATAACGTGAAATGTTTTAACCCGCGCCCATTTCTCCCAAGGCCACGCCCCTTTTCCTCTAAGTCTAAGTAGTGTCTAAAATGATTGAGTGTCTATAGATGCAGCAGATTTATCAACCAGCCTCAGCCACTGTGCTGTGGCTTACACGAAGTCTTGGACAGTATTAGTAGATCTGCCCCAGCGGGGCTCATGTTCTAAAGACTGGTGTTTCATATCATGTTTGCCGTTTGTCAAGTTTTCTGCTGTTAGTGAGCCAGAAACTGAAATCTGTTCCAGATATGTGCTAAACTAGATTACAGTTTTTACAATTTTAAAATTTTTTTACATTTTAAACAAAATTATGGTAAATGTGTTCCGCTGTTTTGGCCCCGCCCTTCCCGCTAAGCTCTGCCCACTTTCTTGAAAAGGACTGAGAAACATAAAAAAGTTCCCAAATCTTTAGCCAAAATGCCATTTGGAGTGCAAATTTTGTTAATGCCCCCCGAAACCTGAGGAGGCGGGGTATGACACATATGTTATCCATATATGGTCCTAGACCAGCCCCTGAGGAACGCATTGTATCTGGTCTGCAGGAATGCTCCTATAGCCAAGATTTAGTTCTTTGTTAGATTTTATTTAGCAAAATTTTTACAGAAATACATTTTTTTTTTTTACAAAACTCTAGACCCTTCTTAACTTAATTTGAATCCCTACAGATTTAAACTAAACGACAAGAAAATCCCCCTAATAGGTCTGTTTTCTTGCTGACGCCCCCTCCTCCCCCCAACAATCATTGAAACTTAACCTCAGGGCTCTAAGCCACCTACGAACATAGAGACTCTCTGAGTAATTCACGCACGGTCCATTTGTTTTATTGCCAAATTATTCCAGATTATTCCAAGTCTGTAATGATGTAACGTATATGAAATTTCGGACTGACAGTGGATGGAGTCAGTGCGGATCATAATAACTATTCCTCTGTACCTATTAAAGAGAGATTACAGACTGAAGCGCGCTGGGCAGGCCTGCGGCGGCAAATAATTACTTATATTAATGATTATACAATGTAAATAAGGCACCTCCCCTCCCCCCAACAAGGAAATAATATATCTCTATGGAAGGTTAACATTTCAAGCTCCTTTATGTCTGGGATCAGTAGAACAGATAATGTCAGGATTTTCTATCTAATCCTATTAGTCAGGCATCCTTGGATAATGTCAAGTGTTACACTCTAATGTAAAAACCTTAAGACATGAATCTTACGCTTGGTGGTGAGCTCCACTGTGCAGCCGGCTATATCTGAATGTCCATGTCCGTCCGATATCCAACAATCATGACCTTAATTCAACCAGCGGCAAATGTATTTGGTGATAATCATCTCAGGCAGTGGATGTTACCTCCCCCTCCCACCTATTGGGAGGTACCATGAGCTTCATTATGTAATTCAAAATGGCTGACAGGAAAGGGATGAGGAGAAGGAGCAGGTTGAGCATGCACACTGCTCTCTCCATTACTTTCTATGGGAGTAAGACTCCATCAGGACACCCTTCTTCCATATGCCCTATAAGAGCAGTTGGGTGTCCTAGAGGTGGATGCCTCCATTCAAGTTGCCCCTCGATGACCTGGCTATGGTGGATGTGACACAGCTGTAATAAAAGGTCACCCATTCAGTGTAATATTAGGTCATGTACACACAGTGGAAACTTCACTTGGATCTTGGTGCATATTTCTCACTAAAATCCTTCCCATCTCCAATGGAAACCTGCATTCTGTTCACATGGCTGCACAATTTTCCCATGCAGTTTTTTAAATTTCCATTTGTGGAAATGCGTTCCTCAGGGGCTGGTCTAGGACCATATATGGATAATGTGTCATGCTCCGCCTCTTCAGGTTTCGAGAGGAATTCACAAAATTTGCACTCCAATTTCCAAGTGTCATGTCACTTCTCGATGCAGTTTCTATATAGAAACCATAGTGGCTTAGCTATACGCAGATAAGACTTATTGAATGGGACTAGTCCATGTGTGGACTGATGGCAGTTTTTAATGCAAATATGCATCAGAAATCCTGTTATGACAGTGGCTGTGAAACCAGTGTGTCAATCAATAGATTTGACTTTGGGCTAGACCTAAAGTCGTTATCCTCGCAGTCCGTTGGTATTCACCCATTATCCCCTGTACAGGGATCTGGACTTCACTGCAGGGGAACCACTAGATCGCTACCTCCTGGAGTGATCTCTGTGTGGTTAACAGCTGACCAACAGGGGTCAGAGACACTGGTGCAGAATGCAAAGGAGTCAGGCAAAATCGTAGTCAGGGACAAGCTGAGGTCAGAGCAGGCAGAGTATGCAGTGTACTTTAAACGGTCTGAGGTCAGGGCAGGCAGCGAAAGGTCAATATGGAGGTCAGGCAACAGAAGGTCAGAATGCAGTAAACAGGCCGAAAGTCAGTCCTTGGGCAGACAACAGAATAGACCCCTTTACAGGATATTATGAGTCTTGAACATCTATTGCTCAGGCATGTTCCCACAGGGGAATGTGTCTTAAAGGTGTTGCCTCACTTCAGTAAGCGGCATTTATTATGTAGAGAAAATTAATACAAGGCACTTACTAATGTATTGTTATTATCCATCTTGCTTCCTTTGCTGACTGGATTCATTTTTCCATCACATTATACACTGCTCGTTTCCATGGTTACAGACCACCCTGCAATTCATCAGTGGTGGTCGTGCTTGCACACTATAGGAAAAAGCATCAGCCTCTCTGGTGGCCGGGATCATGGGAGTGCACATACTGTAGGCTGGTGCTTTTTCCTATATTGTGCAAACACGACCACCATTGATGGATTGCAGGGTGGTCTGTAACCATGGAAACGAGCAGTGTATAATGTGATAGAAAATTGAATCCAGTCAGCAAAGGAAGCAATGTGGAGAATAACAATACATTAGTAAGTGGCTTGTAGTAACTTTTTCTACATGATAAATGCCACTTACTGAAGTGAGACAACCCCTTTAAGTACCCCATGGTTGCCATCCATTGGCTAGTGAAGATTAGGGTGCATGCATGCTGACCCTTTAAGAGCCGGAGAGAGACAGAAAAAGTCTTCCCAACAAGCAGGCCGCAGGAGGGAGCGAGCAAGCCTGGAGGCCAGGACCACAGAGAAGAAAATGGCAGGAGGAAGGTCTGGACCGTGGGGAGAGGGAAGCGAAGTAGAGGAGGTCAAGAGCTGGCCCTCCACAGGTTGTTTGTGGTATTGCTACTGTGCTATTGCTTTGAAGGTGCTGACCTGTAATATCTGGAGGAGAGCAGCCATGTTTTCTAGATACCTACACCTCATTTCTCAACACAGTCCTGTTGTACATTTTTTGCTACTTTTTCATTGTGTTGTTTGCATTTTTCTTACATCATAGGGAATATTTCTTGATCCTGGTCTCCGCTGTCCACCGTTGTGGGTCATAGACATGACATGGAAGAAGTTAGATGTGTCAGCACTGTAGTGTCAGGCTCCCGATGGCTCAGTCATGGAGGATACAAATTGGTTCCATCATCTCGGGCTTGCAGACAGCCGTACTCTTGTGTGGCGCTCGCAGTTTATGATGTTACCCTGGACGTATTTTATATTAAGTCATAAAAGAACGTTCTTCCATTCTCTCCTTGCCTCTCGTTCTTTCTCTCTTTACCAGCCAAGATATTCTCTAAATTGAAAGGTGTCAGTTTTTTTTTTCCGCCTTCGTGTGGCATCATCCGGAATGAATGGCCGAGAAGATGACAGATGTTCGCAAACGGCCGCAATGAGGCATGCCAGTGCTCCAGTCTAATCCATTCATTTCACCACCGTCACATAAACCAAAACAAATGGGCGCAGGCTACTATTATCCGGGAATACAGCAGAGTCTACTTTGTTTCATTATTTACTTCAATGTACGTTGTCTTTTTTTTCGTAGGGTGAAGATGATAAGGCGGTTTAACCTTTTCACCGCCGAGGATTCAATAATTGAGATTTGTCCTGCTTGTCGCTTTCAACAGCGCAGGGAAAATGATTCATGAAAAACCCAGGAGATGGAGCGCAGAAATAATGGTTCCCTTCAAAAGCGCTCAATATGTTTAGATAGTAAAATCTTGTAGAAAATCTCAAATGTGTAGCTCTACTTTTTAGCATCCTCTTATGTGAACAGGGATGAGCTGCAATACCAGAAACCGGCTTTCGGACTAGAGGGGTGCTGTTTCTGGGAAAAGTAGACCCCTTTTTTTTCTAATTTCATACAAACCCTTTAAATCAGGGGAGTAGCTAAAGGCTCATGGGCCCTGGTGCAAGAGTTCATCTTGGGCCCCCCTTCCCTTAGTGCTTTGTGTGTCTTCTTATGCGGCACAAGGGTCTTTGGGCCCCCTCAGGCTCCTTGGCCCGGTAGCGACTGCTACCTCTGCACCCCCTATAGCTATACCCCTGCTTTAAATCAGTATCAACAAGTCTTAGGATCAAAATTCTTCTAGTTTTTCTGCTCTCAGGCTACCGGACTTCTCACTGCTGCCCCCTGCTGGTTGGGAGACTATACTGAGCCTGTGCCTTACTGGGGATGACATACCTTAAAGGGTTTTTCTCATCCTAGACAATGGGGGCATATCGCTAGGATATGCCCCCATTGTCTTATAGGTGTGGGTTCCACCGCTGGGACCCGCACCTATATCAAGATCGGAGGGGGGAGCGCTGCGCCTGGAGGGCCATAGGTTTCCTGGGGTTCCGGCCACCACCAGGCACAGCTCCCCCGCTGCTCCCATAGAAATGAATGGGAGCGCACTGTGCATGCGTGGCCACCGCTCCCATTCATTTCTATGTAGCCGACGGAAATAGCCAAGCCAGTGCTCGGCTATTTTTGCCGGCCCCATAGAAATGAATAGAGGGCGGCTGCGCATGCGTGGTGCACCCTCCTTTACTTTGGGGGCTCCGTTCTCGGTATAGGTGCGGGTCTCAGCGTGGGACCTGCACCTATAAGACAATGGGGGTGTATCCTAGCGATATGCCCCCATTGTCTAAGATGGGAATAACCCTTTAAGCTATTACAGTACTGTAGTCCTGTAAGGAGTGCAGGGGTCAGCAACCTGTGGCACCCAAAAGTTGTGATACTACAATTCCCAGCATAAACACAATGCAACAGCACTCTGTAAACACAAATAATAAAGTAAATACAATAGTGCCATACTCACTATAGAGAATGTACTAATGCTGATGCTACGTTATAAATGTGAGATTCTTGGCAAATACATTTTGTACAAAAAATTTTGTGCCTGTCCGCCAGCATCAAGGCGATTTCTTTAGGACAGGAACCTACCACTAAATACTACCTCCTCTGGTGCCACACCGGCCTCCATTAAATTCAGGGAATGCTGGTTCCACATGCATGCTGAGCCCACACTATATCATACCTCTTTTGGTGCTACAATGGCCTCCATAAAATTCTGGGAATGCAGGTTCCGCATGCATGCTGAGCCCACACTGTATTTTACCTCTCCTGGTGCCAGATGACCTCCAATAAATGCAGGGAGGGCAGGCTACAGCTTTATACTTGAACTAATTAAAGTCGGCCTATGGGATAAACAGGTTGCTAAGGGGTGCAAGACCAATGGAGTCAGCCACACCTCCAATGCAGACTGCAAAGAGAAAAATGGGGGTTAGGGTGCATTCACACGTCTGCAACTGTTTTGCGGTCCGCAAATTGCAGATCCGCAAAACATGGACACCATATCCGTTCTGCAAAAAATGCAGGATGCAGACGGCCCACATCCATATTTTGCAGATCTGTGATTTACGAATTGCAGAACGCATACGATCATGCGAATGCACCCAAAGACTGAGCTAGTTTGCTGTACTATTGCGGCTTAGAATATTCATTCCTAAGTAACCTATCTGTGTGTTTTTTGGAATGACGGAGTACACTGGCGTACCCTGAGGAAGCCCATATAAATATGGGGAGAACATGCAATCTCCATCCAGATGTCATTCATAGTCAGGTCCCAATCCAAGGCCCCAGTGCTGCAGGGCGAGAGTGCATACCACTGAGCCCCTGCACTGCCCATTGGATTAAATTTATCCAATTTATCAGATCGGCGGGGGTCCGACACCCGAGTCGATCAGCTGTTTGAAGAGGAGGCGTGTACCGTATCAGCGCTGCCTTCTCTTCACTGTTTACATGCTGGCCGTAACAGGGGTAGTGGTGAGTAGGTGTAATTACACCTCACCGCCCTATTCATTTCTATGGGAAGAATTACTCCCATACAAGTCTATGGAAGCAATTCTTCCCATAGAAATGAATGGGGCAGTGAGGTGTAATTACACCTACTCACCACTACCCCTGTTACGGCCAGCATGTAAACAGTGAAGAGGAGGCAGCGCTGATACGGTGCGCGCCTCCTCTTGAAACAGCTGATCGACTCGGGTGTCGGACCCCCGCCGATCTGATATTGATGACCTATCCTGAGGATAGGTCATCAATATATATAACTCGGAGAACCCCATTAATACCTTATAATTACCCCACCCCCAAAATAAGTAGCAAGTGATCCACTTTACTATTGGCTTTACGTGGAGCTGTGAGTCCTCATGTTTCAGTCAGGCCCCATTATAGAGGGTCTTTTAGTTCCCTAATGCGCTACTCTGACCCTGACATTTAAAGGGGTTGTGCAGTGCAAAGATACAGGTTAAAGGGGTTGTTCATTGGCTGCACAGCCCCTTTAATGCTGTATGAGACCGACTGTGCACAGAAGATCACCTAGAAATGACCTTCTCTTACCACAATCTAATGGCAGCCTCTGCTCCATCACAATGCAATGCAAATCCAAGCGTTTTCCCAAGAAATCTCGTCTTTTTGGGAAGCAAATATGCAGAGAGGAATGGAAACATTCTCTTTTGCGTCTGAACATTTGCCCTTTTATAAACGAGGCCCAATATGTGCAGTTATATGAAAACTACAACTCTCCCCGCGCCTCTAACGTGCTGCAGTCATAAAATACAGCAGCTCTTTAATTCTGTGATTTTGGTGATAAACTCCAAGAAATTGCAAATCTGCATGAGGAAAAAAAATATAGACAGGAAACATTAAGTTTTAAAAAAATAATTAAACCTATCGTTTCTGTAAGTATATTTCCTCTGTAATTACTAACCCCATGGTGTGCCTGTACGCAATAAATACGGGCGGATATAAAAAGTAACACGTTTAACCGCGACTTTAATGAGATCTAAAACACTTTTACTGCGGAGGCTTGGAACTGGGTGGCGCCGCTGAAGGGGTTAACTCCGTCGTAGGGCTTCTCTGCTAAAGGGGTTAATTAATCTGCTTGGAACAACGCTTCTCAAACTGTCTCTTATGTGCAATTGTCTCATTTGATTCCTAATCCAGCTTTTTTTTTTTTTTAGGCTAATAGGTAATGCATTTTTAATGCCAAATAAAACGGCAAATATCATAAAAGCTTTTAACGGCCTTTAGTCCCTCCTCCATTTTATATGTGATTTTAACTGAACGGCCGGCCGCATGAAATCTAAAGCGTTTGACGGTGATGCATCCTTCCGCGTTGACCGAGCAGATCATTCTGACATATTGCCTTGCCGCTCCTTCTGAAGTATAGTAGGGAAAAGTTCACGGCTCCATTCCTGCCGCAGACGTCACTCCGCTCGTCGGCGCTCTTGCTGCACGCTCTCGTCCAAACGCTGCAGCAGCCTACATATTAATTCCATAAATAAGTTGTTTTAATTACGGTGTCTAGATGCAGAACTTTGTAAGAGCACAGGACGTAAGTTACCACATAGCTGCATTCCCTATTAAACGGAGTATGAGGACCGGGGGAGGGGGTATCATCCATGCAGCAAGAAGTTTTGCCTCAGATAGTACATTTCCCCCGATTGCAAGGGGGTAACGTTTAGGCCGCTATGCCGGGGCATGGCTACAGCCTCATGGGCCCTGATGCAAGAGTTCAGCTTGGGCTCCCCCTTCCCTCAGGGCTTTGTGGCCAGGGGCAGGGAAGCACATAGCCTTCCTGCTGCCTGAGGAAAAAATTGAAACTGCCCCCCCATACCAAATTCTTGACCTAACCCCTTCCCTCTAGCCAGGTATGCACTTTCTATAATACTGTTGTCTTTGGGCCCCCTCAGTCTCCTGGGCCCGGTAGCAACTGCTACCTCTGCACCCCCTATAGCTACGCCTCTGCCGCTATGAAATGCATTTGTCACTTTTACATCTCAGGTAGCAAAAAGGTTAGAGGCAGCACTAGTTTACTGCCATCTCCATCAATAGAGACACCAAGGCCAAAGAAACTACTTGTAGGGGTTGTCTGATGCCCACCACAGTTGTGATTATGTGCCCGAATCTGCTCTACCCAAAGAAAGGCACTAACCTAGTCCCTGGTGCCCTGTTCCAGAGCAGACGGTCTCATACCCGCTGCTTCCAGTCTCCTGTGGACCAACAGTGTTATGTCCAGTCCATCATCAAGCGGACTACTGCAGCCATTCACTGTCTTCAGCACGTACATGCCGCTTGGGGACACGTCACCACTGAGAATGTCACACTCGCCGTCCACAGGGAGCCAAAAGCAATGCGGAGGAGACTAGGTAAGCAGCACCTTTCTTTCTTAAAGGGTTTCTCCGGGAATTAAGAAAATGAAAATACTTAAATATTACTTGATTATAAATATATTCCCAAATACCTTTCATTAGTTATAATGGCTCGTTTTGTCCAGGGAGCAATCACCAAGAGAAATAAAATGGCCGCCGTCCTATTAGTACACACAAAACCTGTCCTAATCACACAGCAGGACAAGTTACTTCACAACACTGAGGTAAAGAGCTGCCTCATCCTCCTCTCTGCTTGTCAGGGATTATGCTCCTAAATACAGAAGATAAGATCTTCAGCTGAATCTCTGAAGGAATGGAGTTCATGAGGAGACATGAAGTACAGAGAAGAGGGTGGAGGTGTAGTAATGAGCAGCCCCACAATCTGTCCTGTCCATCCTCTTTGTACTCCTCTTGAACTCCATTCAGACAGAATTTCAGCCGTATTAATATTCCCTGAAAAGTAGGGGAGAAGGATGAGGCAGCTCTTTACCTCAGTGCTCTGAAGTAACTTGTCCACCTGTGTGATTAGGACAGGTTTTGTATGTACTAATAGGACAGCGGCCATTTTATTTCTCCTGATGATTGCTCCCCAGAGAAAACGAGTCATTATAACTAATAAAAGGCATTTTGCAATATCTTTATAATAAAGTAACATTTAAAGGGGTTGTCCCACAAAACATATTCTACAGTTTTCAAACCAGCACCTGGATCTGAACACTATTGTAATTACATGTAATTAAAAAATTTGTATAGTCACTGAGTTATTCAGTAAAATGTAGCTGTATAGTGCCACTTCATTTCTTATTTCTTTGACCTGCTTACTGAGCAGGCCGCACATGCTCAGTTTAATCTTTCAACTGCCTTCTGAGCTATGATAGGGAGAGCTGAGACACGCCCCCTTAGCTGCAGTGGAAGAGACACTCCCCTTGAGCTGTCAGCTTGATATAAATCTAGCAGAGCAATCAATGGGGAGATCTCTAGACCCATGTGAGGTGGAGGGCTGGTTCTAGCTTTGTTAGAAAGATATTGTCATGGACTATATGATGTCTGATTTTCATTTTTTACATTATTCATGGGATAACCCCTTTAAGTATTTTTCTTAATTCCCGGAGAACCCCTTTAAGGAACATAACTAAAATTTTGCCTTAGTAGGGACAGATTGGGTGGACTGGCGGGAGACTCAGAAAGCATCAAAATGTGATCTGTGGGGAATTAACATGGAGGTATTGCTACTTTGAATACTTTTTTTTTTCATAAGGTTTCATTCACATTTCCACTTTTCTCTGATGTGTGCTGTCTGTATCTTCCACTGACGGCACACGTACCTATTGATTTTAATGTGTCTGTTCACACTTCAGTATTTTCTTACTGACTGTGGGTCAATGAAACAAATCCAAGACATATACTACATGCACTATGGGTCCATGAAAAAAAACATGGATGGCATCCATGTTGCATCCATGTTTGGGCAATTTTTCATTGACCACTGATAGGAAATGCCTTAGAAATTATCGTTCGGCTGAGCAGCATCTGTAGACTACAAACGGACCAAACACTGATGTCTTCACGGATGGATCAAAGACTTCAAACGGACACAGAAATGTGAACAAGGCCTAAAATGTTTTACTTGTTAGACAACCCCTTTATTCGGTGCCAGAAACGTAGCCCCATTTTAGTTGGTGAGATGACCTCCTTTGGTGCATGCCGCTGAATTGATTGGTAATGCTAAGCATTGAACCACTGCAACTTACTGTATCCATTATACCACATGTAATTTGACAACACGAGACATGGCGTGATTCTGAGCACTGTAGCATCTACAAAGATGACAAGTGTGATTTTTAGCTGTTTTTTTCTAATGACTATACATAGGAATGATAGGCATGTGCAGATTGTATATGTAGTATGCTCTTACTAAAGCCTTATATAAACACCCTCATACTTAAGTCATGATAAATGGGGACCCTGCTTTGAAATACTTTACTATGGAATCTACAAGCTTCTTCTGTGGATGTATTTGTGCATCTGAAGTGCCTGAAAAATGGCTTTTAAAACATGGTGTCAGCTTTCATCGGGGCCACTGTTAATCTACTTACATCCATGTACAAAAGGACCATAGTGTCCCTTATTTCCAGGTACAAACATAAGTAGTACAATAAATATACATAAGATGACTTCTAAGCTCATGTTATTCAAAGAAGCTAAATTTCATATTCTTACTATGGAAGATGCTTTATCCTATGCTTAATATTAGAGATGAGCAAAGTTTTGAAAAACTTGATTTGGCATCTTGGCCTAAGTTTGGCCATCTTGGTGTAGTCCTCCTTCATTGGTTATGGCTGCACTGCACCTTTAATGCACCTTTAAACCGGGGCTGTACCCAATTCTCCAACCCCCAGTGCTCTCCTACCCTACAGGTCATCAGGAACATCCAGCTCCTCCCCTCTCATCATTAAGACCTGGCCCTCTTGTGGGGTGCAGACTGTATGGTATTGGTTGGCACACTTGCACGGCAATAATAAAGGCTTTCATCTTATTGGTATTGAATTACATATTTAAGTTTCAGCTGATGTAGGAATATAACTACTATAATACTGCTCCTATGTACAAGAATATAACTACTATAGTACTGCCTCCTATGTACAAGAATATAACTACTATAATACTGCTCCTATGTACAAGAATATAACTACTATAGTACTGCCTCCTATGTACAAGAATATAACTACTATAATACTGCTCCTATGTACAAGAATATAACTACTATAGTACTGCCTCCTATGTACAAGAATATAACTACTATAATACTGCCTCCTATGTACAAGAATATAACTACTATAATACTGCACCTATGTACAAGAATATAACTACTATAATACTGCCTCCTATGTTCAAGAATATTACTACTATAATACTGCTCCTATGTACAAGAATATAACTACTATAATACTGCTCATATGTACAAGAATATAACTACTATAATACTGCTCCTATGTACAAGAATATAACAACTATAATACTGCTCCTATGTACAAGAATATAACTACTACAATACTGCTCCTATGTACAAGAATATAACTACTATAATACTGCTCCTATATACAAGAATATAACTACTATAATACTGCCTCCTATGTACAAGAATATAAGTACTATAATACTGCTCCTATGTACAAGAATATAACTACTATAATACTGCTTCTATGTACAAGAATATAACTACTATAATACTGCTTCTATGTACAAGAATATAACTACCATAACACTGCTTCCTATGTTCATGACTATAGCTACTATAATACTGACTCCTCTCTACTACGTACAAGAATATAGCCAATATAATACTGCCTCCTATCTAAAAAATAAAACTACTATAATACTCTACTTATGTACAAGAATATAACTACTATAATACTGCTTTATATGCACAAAAATATAACCACTATAATACTGCTCCTATGTAAAAGAATATAACTACTATAATACTGCTCATCTGTATAAGAATATAACTACTATAATACTGCTCCTATGTACAAGAATATAACTACTATAATGCTGCTTCTATGTACAAGAATATAACTACTATAATACTGCTCCTATGTACAAGAATATAACTACTATAGTACTGCCTCCTATGTACAAGAATATAACTACTATAATACTGCTCCTATGTACAAGAATATAACTACTATAGTACTGCCTCCTATGTACAAGAATATAACTACTATAATACTGCTCCTATGTACAAGAATATAACTACTATAGTACTGCCTCCTATGTACAAGAATATAACTACTATAATACTGCCTCCTATGTACAAGAATACAACTACTATAATACTGCACCTATGTACAAGAATATAACTACTATAATACTGCCTCCTATGTACAAGAATATTACTACTATAATACTGCTCCTATGTACAAGAATATAACTACTATAATACTGCTCCTATGTACAAGAATATAACTACTATAATACTGCCTCCTATGTACAAGAATATAACTACTATAATACTGCTCCTATGTACAAGAATATAACTACTATATAATACTGCTCCTATGTACAAGAATATAACTACTATAATACTGCTCCTATGTACAAGAATATAACTACTATAATACTGCTCCTATGTACAAGAATATAACTACTATAATACTGCTCCTATATACAAGAATATAACTACTATAATACTGCTCCTATATACAAGAATATAACTACTATAATACTGCCTCCTATGTACAAGAATATAACTACTATAATACTGCTCCTATGTACAAGAATATAACTACTATAATACTGCTCCTATGTACAAGAATATAACTACTATAATACTGCTCCTATGTACAAGAATATAACTACTATAATACTGCTCCTATGTACAAGAATATAACTACTATAATACTGCTCCTATGTACAAGAATATAACTACTATAATACTGCTCCTATGTACAAGAATATAACTACTATAATACTGCCTCCTATGTACAAGAATATAACTACTATAATACTGCCTCCTATGTACAAGAATAACTATAACCCCTTACAATAACTACTATAATACTGTCTCCTATGTACAAGAATATAACTACTATAATACTGCTTCTATGTACAAGAATATAACTACTATAATACTGCTCCTATGTACAAGAATATAACTACTATAATACTGCTCCTATGTACAAGAATATAACTACTATAATACTGCTTCTATGTACAAGAATATAACTACTATAATACTGCTCCTATGTACAAGGATATAACTACTATAATACTGCTCCTATGTACAAGAATATAACTACTATAATACTGCTCCTATGTACAAGAATATAACTACTATAATACTGCTTCTATGTACAAGAATATAACTACTATAATACTGCTCCTATGTACAAGAATATAACTACTATAATACTGCTCCTATGTACAAGAATATAACTACTATAATACTGCCTCCTGTGTACAAGAATATAACTACTATAATACTGTACCTCATGTACAGATATGACTGATATATAATGTTACCCCCTGGTTAATAAGGATATGGGTGATTGGTTCAGAGAATGCTGACATCTACTGAGAATTGCTTACACTGTGTATTGAGGTTTTGATTTCTTCCCTTTCATCAGAAGACAATTAAATTCCAGTCTTCGGCAATGTGTCAGCATCACCCTAATTTCCGTTACTACATAAACCCCCTTTTTTGCGCCATTTATGAGCAGTATACCGTTCTCCCTGTTGGCCCCTGACTGCTGGAGGGAGGTGGATTTCTGAACGGTTAACATAAACGATCACAAGCGATGGCTTCCTCAGGGCGCGACCCCATGACATATTAGGATGTTAATGCATCGGCCCCGGTAACCTTTCCTCCTGTAATCTGTGCACTGGGAGTGAGAGGAAGGAGAGGCTTGTACTGGGCTCCATGACAGCGCTCCCCACAGCTGCGCAGCATTATTCATAACAACTTACAAAAAAAAACACACACACAAGAAGAAAAAAAGAAGCGAGACGTGTTGAATTTCGCCTATGGCGGAATACCGTTACAATTACTGGCCCTTCAGGCTAAAACAATAAAGGCATATAGGAAAATCGGAGATTTCCCCCTTAAAGCTTCACAACAAACCTCAGCAAAAACCACATGACTGCCTCGCACCATATCCCTGGTGTGTTCAACGCAGCTTTGGCAGAAGATCAAAATTACACTTATATAAATTCCATCTGATGCCAGAGCTACCATCTGTGAGCAAAACTGCTTCACCTCCGTCTGCACACAAAGCCACTCTCCCATAGACAAGGGGAAAGGAGGGAGAGAAAAAAAAAATTTTTTTGATTAATTTGCAGAATGCTCCTGATTCGCTCATATTTTATTATAACTGCTCATCAGCACATGACAAATTCCCAACACTCTGCATAGGAGCCCGGCCGGTTTCAGCAGTTTTTTTTTTTTTTTGAGCCGGCACCTGACAGGCTGCAGAGCCACTAATGACTTTCAGATGCTTACAAACAGTAATTCTATCTTCAGAATGAAAAAAAAAAAAAAACACAAAGGGAAAAAAAAAATAAGACTAGAGTTATGGTCAATCTTACTTGCCGGCTGCAAAGCAGACAGGCTTTTTAACTCTTGCTGGTAAATAGGGTCTTGTGGGGCATGTGATACCAATAGGAACACTCCCCGTGGGAGATGTGATAGGACCTGGCTGTTAGCACGAGCAGACATTATCTTCTAGCCGGTCGTACAGTAGGGAGAGCATGGCGCATACATAATTCCATGGGAATGATACATACAGATAATGCATTTCCTATAGACAGTACAGTTCCAGTAATGCTAAACCTGGCGGGCTGGGTGGAAGCTGGACCAGCAGGCTGGGTCGTATTATTGGGCTGAGTGACGTCCTTAATAATCTTGCTGTGGTTTTTTTTTGTTTTTTTTTATAATTTCTCACCAATCTAAGATACATATGTATGTGTGTGTGTGTGTGTATATATATATATTTATATTTATATATGTAATTTTTTGGTCCATCCAGAATTTGAGGCAATTGAGTGCTGGACTAAAGGAATTCTACAGTAGCAGGCATGTAAGTTGCCCTCATTCTAAACGTCAAGATTTTCTGTAAATTACTGACATAGAATATATATGGTTAGGAATAAGAAGATGGTAAGCTCTTGAGACAAGCTGTAGTAATTATGGGTCTATGTGGTCACCTCCAGCGGCGTAAATAGAGAAGTAAGAGCCCTATAGCAAGGATCAGACCAAGGCCCCACACAGGACAGAAGGGTTTCTGCCTAAACCCCTTTCAATGACCCTTGGGACATTTTTCCACTGCTTCATTTGCTAAAAGTTGTTCCTTTAGAGGGTAGAGTCCTGACCAAGTTTTCACCTCCAGTAGAAGAGGAGATGATCCCAACTAAGACTGGGCTCCCTCTTATCCGGGGCCCCATAGCAGTCGCATGGTCTGTCACTATGGTAGTTACGCCCCTGCTTAGTGCTGCCCACAAGATTACTACACTCCTCTACTGAAATACTCTGTGCACTTAGGAACCTTGCGTCCTCCCCTATGATACTCCCCCCTCTGTGACCTCCTCCCTGTCTTCTTTCCCATTTATCTATTATGACACTGCCCTGAAACTTTCAGATTTTTTCTTTACTAGCGTCACAAGAGTGTTTCAGGTCCCTGCTTCCCACAAGATCAACATACTCCTCTCTTGAAAGACTACTAAAGTCCCCACTATTAAAGTCCCCATATGTGACTTCCATCATGTCTTCTTCCCATTTTCCCAAGGACGACAGTGCCCTTTAACATGGAGCTTTTTTTTCTTTTGCCCTCACTTATATCATCATGTGTGAGGACAGGTCACTGCCTCCCACAAGATCATCACACTCCTCTACTGCTGTTGTAAATAATCCTATTACCTGATGGGGTGCAGGTTAATTCTATCCACATCCACTTTTAAAGCACAAAACATACAGGAGGTAAGCCATGTACTGTAGATGTGGTGTGGAGGAGGCCTCAGGATGCCGTTATTGGGTTGTAAAATGTCTTAGCGCTCTACAGAAAGGGGTTGAAAGGACGGTTCAGAGCTGAACCCGGACATACCTTTAAATTCACCCAGGCAGCCCGCCTGATGTTCGCATCGGAGCACCTCATGCTCCAATGCCGATGCCAAGGGCTCTTCTGTTTACAATAACCCACTGCCGGGCGGAAGCTGGCTGTAATGGGACTGCTTTAGCACTGCCCTAGCCGTTTTACTGGCTAGGGCAGCGCTAAAGCCTACCCATCAGCGCCGGTGACGTCACCGGGCTCACTGCTGGACGGAAGCCTCCGCCTGGCAGAGCTGGGTTTGTCACCAGAACCGGGCAAAATGCCTTTGCCCTGTGCTAATTAGCACAGGGCAAAGGAGGGCATCGAAGCATAGGATGCTCCGATGCTAACATCAGGCGGGCTGTCTGGGTAAAATTAAGGGTATGTCCAGGTTCAACTCTGAACCCCGACAACCCCTTTAATATTGGCCAGCTCCTTTCCAGTATGTTGCTGGGGTAATGTAGGGCCCCAGATGCCATGATTGGTGGGAAAGTACATGCCGGTGGTCCTTTCTAGTGTAAAAGTGCTTAGACATGGGTGATTGCATAGGCTAGTGACTAAATTATAGGGGGGCTGTCCTTCCTGCCCAAGGAGTACTTATTAGGCATGAGCCCATAATTTCTTCACCCAATGTGCCAGGTTACACTAAAGTCCTCTGCCTGGGAGGATACCATGAAGGTACTGATGGTACTACTGAAGTGCTTTCCAGGTCTCCTTGGTGGTCTGTGTGGCAATGTCAGACTGGGACATTTGGAGGAGGTAACTATGACAACGTGACCTATAAGCTGATTCCAGGCAGACTCTGCAAAGCATAGCCACCATTTATTGTACCTTTGGGCTGGGAAGAATTTGCACATTTAGAATTTTTGTCATGTAGGACCCACCACTGGTGTCTTGTTGGACTGTGTAACGTTCCAGAACAGTGCCTCAATGCAGGAGATGATGGTGCAACTCTAAAGTTGGCTGGATGGTTGCTACCCCAGAATAGCAACTTTTCCCCTCACCGCACCCCACTGACACTTGTGGGGACACTGGTTGTGTGTCACTGGATGTATACCCCTCCCACACAATGAATTATCCACACAAATATATATATGCCCATCATTAATATTTCCATGGTGTCTTCTGTTTGGAATAGATTAGTAGGAGTCTGCCCACAAGGCCATGAATAAGCAGAGCCTCTGTTGCCCATGCCGAGACAGGCAGAGCGCCCTGACAATTATCCTGTAACATAAACACTTGGCCAACGGGTACAATAATGCTGGTGACATCTATGCAGCAGAAAACGGCATAAAGTGACCCAGCTTGCCCTTTTTTTAGCTCAACATGTGAAGATTTATGCATTTTTCATAAGTTTCCCAAATTAAAGCAGCCTGGTGACCGCGGCACAAGAGAACTTTCCACACGCTCCTCCAAGGCACTTAATGCAGAATACACCGCAATAAAATATCACGCTGCTGTTCACTAATGTATGGATTAAGAACTGATATTTATTATATAGATATAATTTTTCCTTTAATTGATATACAGCACACATATTCTCCGTAGCTATGCTTCTATCCATCTACATAAATATGTAGGAAAAAAGATATTTCAAATGAAGAGGGGTTTTTTTTTGCCTGTATGATTTATGGTATCAAGTAAAACCTTTTTGACAGCACAGAATTGTACTTTTTATGCCTTCACTGATCGTTGAAAGTATCTTGAAAATGGAGATATGCACAGAGAAAGCTTTGACTGCTGAGCAGATACCGCAGACAATGGTTGTCCCTTCCTCATGGGCGGGGTAAACCTGGATGAGGAGCTTCCTGTAAAAAATCATTAAATAAGTGAGAGGGCAGTCAGCCTGGGGTTAAGCCATCCTTTTCTTCTACAAGCGATGGAAAAGGAAGAGGATGAATGAACACTACGTCTTCTTACGCCAAGACTGTTGGCAGGAGCATAGCTCTAGGGGGTGCAGAGGGGACGGCTGCATCTGAGCCCTGGTGATAGAAGGGGACAAAAGATCCCTCTGACACGTAAAAGGCACTGATATAATAAATGACTAAAGATAGATGATCTACTATTTTTTTGCGTTGGGGCCTATGTTATGAGTTACATCTGTAATTGTTGGCATGGTGCTGCAAACCAGATCCAAGAACGGGGCCTCTTTGATTTCCACCAAAGAGTTTTGCTCTCTACTATGTGCACTCCATGGCAGCTAAGGCTCCATTCACACGTCCGTATTTGTGCACATCCTGGAAAACGGTCATTTTTTTGCGGATCCGTGCTCAGTTTTTTAAGCACATACGTTCCGTTTTTCCGCAAAAAACGGAAGGAGGAATCCAATCTTTTTTTTTTTTTCTACCCTCCTGGAACAGAATCCACAAATACGGATGACATGCGGATGCCTTTCCGCAAGTCATCCGCATTTCTTGCGGATCCATAGACTTTCATTGTGCTACGGACCGCAAAATTGGGATAGAAGTAGGACAGGAGGATTTCTTTATGCAGACAGTCGGAATGGACAGCACACAGTGTTCTGTCCGCATTTTTTCAGGACCCATTGAAATGAATGGATCCGCATCCTATCCGCAAAATTGACCGAAATTCCGGAAAGGATGCGGATACAAAATACAGACATGTGAATGGACCCTAACAGGAATTTTTTTTAGGTAGATCACCATCGGCAAGAGTCCATTTATTTATTTTTTCCAAATATTCCCAATTTTGACCTGAAATGTAAAAAAAAAATTCTACACAAATGCAATATTCTCATCTCGGAAATGAAACTTTTACAACTCCGATGCAATCATCATGTGCTGTAAAGACGTCTTCTTTTATTTCTTGTCTCCAAGAAAAAAAAAGAAAAAAAAATGGCCCTGAGTACTCATAACTGGTTTCCTCTTCCCCCTTCTGCAGTACTTAAGAGTCCACTTTATTCGCCTATGGCCACATCTGGCCTGCAACAGCGGCTTCTATGTATATTTTAATGTGAGATCCTGTTTTCCTGGGCGCTGTTTTCTGTGCTCCGTTGCCTGTTTCACATTAGAATTTTTTTTTTTTTTTGGGAGTGAGAGAAAATAAAGATTTCCAGAAAAGCACATCGGTCTACATCTGAAAATTCACAGAAGGAACAGGCAATAAACTGTGATGCGCCATCTGTCCGTAGACAATAATCTGCGTGTTCTCAATGCTTACAAATTACTTAGCAGGCAGCCCAACCAAATTATCGTGCCCCTTAAATAGAGCAGCAGTTTAGGAACAGGAACCTTTCTTTTGATGTCCCTTTATGTTTTACAAATCTCACTTAAATTGATTGCTAACGTTGGAGGTGTTCCTCAATGACGGCGTAAGAGTGCAAGGCTCTTTATTCTTGGAATTTTATTTTTTTTTACAAGCCAGATTTAGTGTGCAGTTAGGGAAGAACTGACTTCCCACCTGAGAACCTTAACGGAGAATCTTCACCTCCCGCCGTAACCTGTAATCACAGTCGCCAAAGGTGCGACCGCTGCTCCGCATTTACTGTGCGAGAAAACGGCTTTTCTTTCCCCTTTCTGGATTATTCCTTCCAACCAAAGCTGTAAATAGACAAATAAAACTGCAGGCAGGAGGGAAAGCGATAAAAAGAAAATCCAGCATAGTAACCGAGGCTCACTTAACAGGCGCTTAGACCCAATTTCACGTACAGTAAAAAAAAAAAAAAAACATATATATCTGATTGTTTGCTATGTTTTAAAAGCAATCAGAATTTATTTTGGGATATGAAATTTTACACCCACACATCTTAAAACAGAGATTTAGAAAACACAGACTGAAAAAAAGAAGAGAAAAGCTTTATTTTTACGTATGTTTTGCCAAAGGCTATAAATACCTATTGTGTGCAGTTTTTCATCTGTGTGTCTTCTATATACTCAAAGGAACACTCCTCAAAATACTGATAAGCTGTTTTCTGTCTAATACAGGCCTGAGGGGTTGGCACATGACCCAGGGTTTTGCCCCGTTGGGTTTGAATCCCTATGGAATGCCAACAATCATGTTCAGAGCCTTACGGTTTCTCAATGAAGAGACTCAGCGGGTCTTTTTCAAGGAAAGACGTATGCAAATTAGCTTGGTGACTCCTCCAAAAGGTAAAGTGTAGACCAGTGTTCCCCCAACTCCAGTCCTCAGGGCCCACCTACCAGTCATGGTTTGAAAATATCCCACAGAATGAATACCTGTGGTCAATCCTGATGCATTGAAACTAATTATATCACCTGCTCAGTACTAAGGAAAACTTGACCGTTAGGTGGGCCCTGAGGACTGTAGTTGAGGAACACTGGTGTAGACCACTGTTTCAGGGTTCTTGCTCCTCATTAGTACAGAACAGGATACTGCTTGACTGGATGGTTCTCATTGAAAAACTGGGCTGCATAAATAAGCAACAGTACTCCTATGAGCTCCAAGGGGGTGGGGGAACCTCATCTAGTCAACCAGTACCCTGCTCTGTACTGAGGAGGAGCAAAAACCTTGAAACAGGTGTCTACATTTTTCCTTTTGGAGGAGTCTCTTGTTTGGCTGCCAAACTAATTTGCATACCTTTTCCCATGAAGTATTGCCTGAAATTGTCTCCATATACTCGCAGGGACTCTTCAATGAGAAATGGGACCCCACCTCTGAGCCCGCTTGAAAGCATTTCATCCGACCAACCAACCAGTACCCTGCTCTGTGCTGATGAGGGGCAAGAACCTGAAATGACTACGGATGGGTTGTTCTTAGTTTTATAGGAGTCGCTGGTTTGATTGACAAAAGCTAATTTGCATACATATATATACGTTTTGTCTTGTCTGTTTTTTTATTTTTTAAAGCAATGGCACTTAACCCCGTCCCAAACATGTTAGATCTTTAAAGGGGAATTCCCATCTGAGACAATCCCATCTGCTATATTGAGAAAGGAAAGGAGAAGGTGATGGCCGGAGGACCTGGCATCCACCAAGCGCTCTCCCCATAGAAGTGAATGGGAGCACACAGTTCTTACGCATCCACCACTCCTATTCATTTCTACGGGGCTGACAGAAATAGCCGAGCCAGCACTCTTTTCAGCAGCCGCGTCAAAATGAATGGAGGACGGCTGCAGATGCTCAGTGCGCCCTCCACCACTTTCAGGGCTCCGTTCTCGGTGTAGGTGAAGGTCCCAGAGGTGGAACCCGCACCTATCAGACAATGGGGGCATATCCTAGTGATGTGCCTCCATTGTCTGAGATGGGAAAACCTCTTTAAGGATGGCACCCACTCAGCAGCTGACCAGTCACTATAGCCAGCGGGTGACTACTGTGTTGCACAGAAGACACCTTCTAACAATATCCATAATCAGGGGCAACTTTGAATGCAGACATTTAACCCAGGTGCTGCAATCAACTGAGACTACAGCATCTGAGCAGTCTCTTACTGGGAGCGGAACTGCTCTCGGTGACTGAACGGCCTTGCTGTCACAAGGTCGTAGGAGCCGTTTGGTAGCTATGGCAACTGGGAATCTTGAGAAGGCTCCCAGGCCTGTCTCAGTAAAATTCCTATTAAGCCCTGCCTGTTGCAGGGCATAATACGTACACAATGATTTTCTCACAGACTATAATGGTAAACCACTGCAGTGTATGGTAGAAATGATCTAGTGTTCACATGTTTAAGTCCCCTTGGAGAAGCTAAAAGTTTTCTATTTTTGAAAAGGTTTTGAAAAAATAAAAACACATTAAAAATTCCAATCACCTCTCTCCATGTTTACAGATAAAAATAAACAATAAATAACTTATTGTCTGAGGATAGGTCGTCAATTGTAAAAACCCAGACAATCCGCTAGATATGTTGTAAATGTGTAATCCGTATAAATCCAACCAATGGGACTTGCAATAGACAATGGGACATAAATCCCAACTCTTTACCCATGTATCCACACATGCACTATTATACAGCTGAGAAATGTTCTGATAGCATAGGTCATCAATAGAAAAAGCCCGGACAAACTCTTTAATATACTGTTTGATTCCAGTATAGGTCCACTCTTGGCCAAATAAGTGCGTTTGAGGACTTATCTGCTGCAGTTGACCGATGTGGACTTGACCACTTAACCAAGATTTTTGTTAAGTGGCACCTTTTGTCTCCAATTCTGACCTTTTATTCCTACTATGGCCCATTTATTTGTCTTATTCTTTTGTAAAGCAGCAGGACTGACAATGGACAATGTTCCTCAACATGATCCGTCATCTTGGGTTTTAGGCCAGTTGTTGGTCGTCCTCTGAATTTGCAGCTGACCAGATGTTATGAAGCTCAAACACAGCGTCATCTCATTTTGTCTTGTTCATGGTCATCTATGTTATTAATACTGTCAACCAAGAGTACCAAGAGTACCAGTGTCCTCCATCTCACATCTATGGCCAACTTTAAAAGAAGATGCCTCAAGTTTCGTAGATGGTTTATCATGTCTCTTCAACCTAAAGCAAATTGGTGCCAAATGTTGGCATCTCGACCATAGAATTTCATAGTATACATCAATGTTTTTCCAGGGTCCTCAATTTTATCCGGTTAAAAAAAAAAAGTTGAAATTGCTTCAATCGAGAAGTATACCGCGTTTTATCTGTTGTTATGGAAAGCAGATGTTGAAAGAAGCTAGATATCAGCCTGATAGACAGCCGCGCCAACCTCAACAAAACGCTGTTATTTAGTTTGCGACACTTAGAGGGAACAGACTCAATGTACGAAAAGCTTTCAATACCTTTTTTCTCTTGTACAGTTCCAAAAGCCTCTTATAATCTTTGGTTCAGGTCTAAACCTTTTAAGCAAGTAAAAATAGACTATGGGTCTATGAAGTATTGGGCTTTGAAACATCTTTCTTGCGCAGAGAGAAAAGGGCAGTGAGCAGACGGAAGACAAAATGTCAAATGACAATAATCCATTTGTTAAAATACCATGACAGGTTCACTATATACATGTTTCCACCATATGTCTGACAGAAATAGCTGTCTGCGAGAGTGGAATCAGCACGTTTGTGGAGACGTGCGGTGCGATGCCCAGCCAGATTTCATTTTGTTTTTCTAAAGACTTAGATTTAGAAAAGGGATAAAGAGTGAAATGTTCTTGAAGAAACTCGCATTTCATTCGGGATAGGGGAAAATTGTTTGGGAATTTCGTGCCTCTGATTGAGGACCATTCTGAGCAGTGTCTTCCTGTAATGATGACCTTAAAGGGTATGAGGAGACGAGCAAATCAATTCTACAAGAATCTAATTCGACTTGAATTTTCTAAAAATTTGGCTCGAATCTGAATTTTTGTCAATTAGATTTGGGTGAACTTCTCAAAATGGCCAAGACAGGAAAGATGAAAGAAGAGTATTACAGGAGGGTGTGTGTATATATACACATGCAAGTTTTTGCCACCAGAAATGTCAAAAATTTTCAGAATTCTTTTTTTGTTTTAAAAAAGCAGTTACCACCACCATGCATTTACCCATAGCCAGATATGTTGCTGCCGCTTTTAACGTTGACTTGGTGTTTAAGAGATTGAAATGAGTTGCATACAGTCCTAGGAGACCCCAGAATGTCATCCACAACTTTTCAGGGCAATTGAAGTGGTTTCGATTTGGGTCCATTTTTTTCAGACCTGAATCAAATCGCCCTAACTGATTTGGTCGAATCGAATCCGAATAGAGTTTCAAGAAATTCAATCATCACTATTGAAGGGCTTTCCCAAAATAATCAATTTGTTATACCCTAACTATCTTATAAATTGGGATCTAAAGCACGGAATGCTCGTGTATCCCGAATACTGGGGTGTCTGGTATCTCCTGTAGTTCAATGGGAAGTGACCATTCCCTCTTGTTTATGGGATCAGTGGAGGTTCAGTACTAAACCTATACCGATAACATGTAAAATAAAAGAGAGAGGAGGCAGCGCAACATATGCGTTGTCAGATGGTTACATTAAAAGGTAGATATTAGGGTGTGCTTACCATAAGAGGTTGTGAGGAGTCACAACCACAGTAGAAAGCCTTGCTGGTAATTTTTCTCAACGACCAGCGAACGGTATAGGTCAAGCTGCAGCCGCGTTTTTTTTCTGTAGTGCCTCACTAGGAGGAATCTTCAGAATAACAGGTATCCGAGACAAGAAAAGAGTAGAAAGAACGCTTTCCCAGGCATTGCTTGGAACAATTCAAACTTGCATCACGCATAGGATGGAAGAGAAACCTTTATTATCTTGTCAACATGTTTCGTGGGTAGGTTGTCATGACGAAGAGGGTTTTCCTACTCTCGAAACACATTAACTATTTTCTACTCTTGTATACCGATAACATAGCATATTATATGGAATTACCATTAATGTTTATTGTGGAGAACCCCATTAATGGTGAGTGCTAGGTTGTCCCTTAGTGAGACTCATTTGCTTCGGCATTTGCTTCGGCATGCTTGAGGATATTAAGGCGTAGTCTTCCTTCACTTCCTTAAGGTTTAGCATTTTGGAGTATATAAGTAATGTGTGGTTCTATAAAGGATATCTGCTCCCAATGCCCTTCTTGCATGAAAGCAGAACTGCCGTTTAAAGCATGAGGGAGCAACAGTAAAGTGCAACATTCTGAATCTCTGACATCATCAAAATGAGACTCCATGAGGACATGTTGGTGATAGTGAACTGTCCTCACATATACAGCCACTCTTTATTGTGATGAATGGGAGATAAGGAAAATGCCTACTGAGAACATTTGGTGCGACATTAATCTCTATATAAACTCATCTTGAATGTGCCTCCACCAATAAACGTAAGACAGACCCACACACTCTCTCAGGATCATGAGGGTCCCAGAGGTCAGACCCCAACCAATCACTCTTGTGCATCTCGTTGAATTGACAGGTGTGTATGGAAATCCAAAAGTACATTGGAGTAATCCACTCATTCTCAGCATTTTACTTTACCCATTGGGTTGCAGATTTAGGTAAGGTTCAGAGGAAATGTCACGAGATGGCCTATCCAAGATAGGTGTCCTTTCCAGAGGTCTCGTGCCTCTATAGACATTTAATATTCTCTTTCCATTTGACCAAAATCTATGAAAAGATGTCAAGTGGTGGAGATATCACTAATAGTTGTCTTCTCTCCAGGGTCCACTCAGACATAGCCACAAAATAATACCTGTACTTACATAGTAAGATCTAAAGAACCCTGCCTGAAGCAACTTTTTATATTAATATGTATAATGCATACAATGCACCTCTTTATCTCCAGGACCTGAACCCCGACCCCTTCCACATATGTTATATTATCAAACATTTGGGATGTTCTGGATTATTATAATACAAAAGGTATATGAAACTAGTTTGTAAGTAAACTTCCACCATAACACCCCAAAGTAAAATGTGAAAACAAAATCCAACAGTCACAGTTGAGGCAAAACCAAATTCAGAGTTTAACCTCTCCCCTTAGGATTCTGGTGAAATTCCACGCTATATTTCAGCTTTGTGCTGAATTACCAGAAATTTCTGATGCTGGATTGACATGAATATGGCTGCAGTATCCCAAAATAGGGTACTTGCAAATAGCTTCTTGTTGTATAATAATCTGATGTGTTGTATTACCCATATCGTTTTGTATTGCTCAGTCAAGGTTAACAGTCCTGACTCTGCCCTTGTAGGAGTCTAAGAGATGGACTTAGATCGACCCCTAATTAAAGGGGTTATCCCACAAATAATGTAAAAAATTAAAATCAAACATCATATAGCACATGGCAACCTCTTGTTAACAAAGCTAGAACCAGCCCTGTACCTCACATGGATCCAGAGATCTCCCTGTTCTTTGCTCTTCTAGATTTATTTCAAGCTGACAGCTCAGGGGGAGTGTCTTTTCTGCTGCAGCTCAGGAGGCGTGTCCATGTTCTCCCTATCACAGCTCAGGAGGCGTGTCCATGCTCTACTTATCACAGCTTAGGAGGCAGTTAAAAGTTGAAACTGAGGATGTGCGGCCTTCTCAGTGAGCAGGTCAAAGAAATAAGAAATTAAGTAGACCTATACAGATACATTTTATTGAATAACTCAGTAGCTATACAAAATTTGTAATCACCTGGAATTACAAAAGTATTCAGATCCAGGTGCTGGTTTAAAAAACTGTAGAATATTTTTCATGGGAAAACCCCTTTAAGTCACTGACATTTTAGTGTTAGCTGAGCTACATGTGCACATTCCTTGAAGCTTTGCATCAAGAAATCCATCTCAACTTTACAGTACTCCAGGAAAGAGAGAGAAAAAGAAAGAACTAGAAGACCCAAACTCTGCATGGCCGAGCACTGGAGTCAGTCAGTAAGGTACTGTATTTGTTGTTTAAGGTGGACAGAGACTTTATTGCAGTGAGAGGAACATTGCTAATATAACCTTCAAGACTTTGACACAGTCCTGTACAACCGTATTGTTAATCCTGTACCTCTCAGCTGGGACTTACTGACGAGTTTGCAAGAACCATATAGTCACCCTTAGAATTTGCAAAGGGAGAGTTAGAGGAAAGGAGTACTACAACCCCTATTCTTGCTTATATGCATACATCTCTATTTGGGGATTCTTGCACTATGAATTGTTATGAACTATGTCCTACACCTTTGGAGGTACTACAACTTCCATTTTGTACTTTTAGTAAAGAGAGACTTATCGAGTTTTTACAGTCCTATTTACTGACTGCAGCACCATTTGATGGCCACAGTACCTACATCTTCTGCCTTGTACCCATATAACACTAAGGGGAACCCAACTACCATCAGGCAGGAGCCCCAACCCCTAGATGTGTTCCAGGGGAAATAGGTGTATGTCCCTCTGTTGCTACCTGGCCCTAAGGAGCATCGATGTCAGGATTGCCACTATGAAAACTGTTGGAGCCAGAGCCACCTCTGTCCTCTGCTCCTCTGGTGCTTGAGGCATGGCCACATATGGTCAAGCAGACCTGCCAGAATCACACAGCAGCGAAATCAGTACCAAATAGTTTGGAAATCTTGCAGATTTTCTACAGATTTCACCTTCTACATTGCAGAAGGTAGCTTCCTTCACAGAAATCCACAACATAAGTTGACTTGCTACAGCGCATATGTAGCATGTACACCATTCATGGCCGAATCCTAGGGGAGTTTTACTACCAGGTTACTAGGTATATATGAAATTACCAATGTATTCTACTGCATTTTGGCACGCAAGCAGATGCACATGTGCGTATCATAAGTGTATCGGGGCCAGTGGCATCCAAAAATGTATTACTTGGTTCCCCATTGGTCTATACTTTATACAATCTCGACGGCACATCATTAAAAAAGGGGATACACAGGAAAACCAAAACCCCGGGTCTATGCATCTACATTCTTTCCTAATGAAATAAATGCCAGGACGGAGCGGTGTTTAATTTAACATAACATCATAAAAGTCACTTTAGGATGAAAACTAAAGAAATTATAGTGGTTTACTATCCAGTTTCTGGGGTCTCTCCTGAGCCAGCTGGCTCCCGGCTCCTTACCACAGGACTTTCTAAGGTTTTAGGATTCCTGGTAAACACTGATAGCTTTTGCTGCCAACAACATAGTTATGGTTTTCATCAATTTAAACTAATGTGCACCATATCATGTCTTACATGATGGCCGGGATCTCGTTCCAATTTCACATTATTCTTAAAATATTAAGTTCAAAGCATGACTTACAAACTGCTAAACTGACTGTCCAGGCTCCAGAGATACTGCAAGACTAGACACGTTAAATGGATCTGTGGTTTAGACATCAATAAAGTTTTCTGAAACTTTTTAAGATGACTGTTGGCTAAGGAGTATGACGGGGTGCTAGGTTCCAAGGGGGCATTGGGTGGGTATTGGGTGCTGGTGGGGCTTATCAACAAAACACCTTGCCTTGTCGAGGGAGAAACTGGGGCAAGGAAATCTTTGCCATGAGTGAAGTGAACTTTAAAATATACTTGCCAACTTTTCATATTAGGGATCAGGGAAGGAAGGGGTTGCAATGTGGCGCCCTTTTTTTACAATGAACTCCACCCCTTTACTACTATAGTGCAACCTCCAGTCACTTTAGCCATAGCCGCCCCCTGCCCCTTACTATCCCTCTCAGTTTGGGTTTAGGCACACGAACTGCTTCTGATGAAACAAATCCCAGCCCCAGACATAATTAAAGCAGATCTCCCTGACATTGCCTCCTTTTCCGGGAGAGTTGGGGCCTTAAAGGGTTTCTGTCACCAGAAAATAACCCATATAAGTGGCTGTAATTTCCCATGTGCCCATGACAGGTGACACCATATATGTAACTAAAAATCCCCCTACTGCAGCCGTTATGTAAAAAAAAGTGATTTTTATCATATGTAAATGAGCGTTCGCTAGGTGCAAGGGGCGGTAACCCTGCACCTAGTATCGTCTTTAGCCCACCTCTAACCATGCCTTCCTTCTTCAGATTGACAGGGCCAGGCAGCTTCTTCTCTCCGCTGCCGGCCCTGTCCGTAGCTGAAATCCCGCTCCTGCGCCGTGCGCTTTACATTCGGTTTGCCAGTCACTGCGCCTGCGCCGAATGTAAAGTGCAGAGCGCAGACGCGGGATTTCAGCTACGGACAGGGCCGGCAGCGGAGAGAAGAAGCTGCCTGGCCCTGTCAATCTGAAGAAGGAAGGCGTGGGCTAAAGACGATACTAGGTGCAGGGTTACCGCCCCTTGCACCTAGCGAACGCTCATTTACATATTATAAAAATCACTTTTTTTAGATAACGGCTGCAGTAGGGGGATTTTTAGTTACATATATGGTGTCACCTGTCATGGGCACAGGGGAAATTACAGCCATTTATATGGGCTATTTTCTTGTGACAGAAACCCTTTAAAACAAATTGTGGGCCACAGTCTGTATGAGCCATCACCCTTGGGGAATAATTGTATACTGGGGTTGCACAAGAGTAAACAGCTTAGATGCCACACTATGAACTGCCACCAGGAAAAGGTGGAGCATCCAATCGTGTCCCTTGAATGGCTGCCATAAAAACACTGTACGGCAGTCATTAAGGGCTTAAGATGACCCTTTACAAAACAAAATGAATCCTTTTAGTCTATAAAATCCAACAGTTGTCCTCTTTAATAGTGCTTCATATTTCAATCCAGCCATTTCATAGTTTTTCTGAGAAAACTGGGTGACAGGGGCGTAACTACAATAGCGGCAGACCATGCGACTGCTAGCAAGGAGGGGCCCAGTCTTAGTTGGGATCATCTCCTCTTCTACTGGAGGTAAAACTTGGTCAGGACTCTACCCTCTAAAGGAACAACTTTTAGCAAATGAGGCAGTGGAAAAATGGCCCAAGGGTCATTGAAAGGGGTTTAGGCAGAAACCCTTCTGTCCTGTGTGGGGGGCCAGGTCTGATCCTTGTTATGGGGCCCTTACTTCTCTATGTACACCACTGCAGGGTGGTAACCAATATGGCCACCATCACAGATATTGTCACTTATTGTTTTCTTATACACTTCAATGACCATTACAAAGTAATGCAGGAGTGCTAGGAATGTAGCAGTGCTGAGCTAGACATATTCAAGAGGTGTCAAAGAAATCTGACAATGCATTTGAGAGCTGAAATGGTAGCCATTGTGGTTGTCACAAAGCTTTCCCTGAAACAGCAGAATAGAATCTTTAATAACTTGAGAAGACAATAGGGTTTTGCAGACACCAATGGAGAAAAAATAAAATGTGATAAGATGTCTTGGCAGAGGATTTCGATGTGGTGAGATGATATATTGCTCATAAGGCACATTCTTTGATCTGTTGGTGACCGGGCTCCTTACGCCATTGCTTACAATTAATTTACCTTTTGCTAAGCCATCGGGTAAACGGAAGGAATGCATGTCCTTGAATTCACACTGAACAATGACTGTGATTATTTCTAATAAAGGGTTCCACTGTCTTCCTCTCCATGTTGAACTGAAATGACTTTATCAACAGCCAATGCTTAGGTAAACAATCGCAACGCAGTCCTTAATAAAATTCACTTATCCGCTGAGGGATGTATGGAGACGGCAGTGAGAAATACCATGCACTCAAAGCTGCAAAGCTTAAAGGGTTGTCCAGAATTTCAATATTGATGGCCTATCCTCAGGACCCCGTACCTCTGCCAATCAGCTGTTTCCTTGTAGCTCATGTGCCGGTATTACTCTGCACATCCTTTGAGTAATAGACAGAGCTGGTAACTGCAACGCTGTTCCCATAGACGTGAAAGCTACCAGTGTGGTCCACTACACAATGGACAGAGCTGTGTAGTTCCAGTGCCAACTTTCTAATACGTATCTATGGCATAAGAAGACAGCTGATCAGTACGGGTGGCCCTCACTAATCTGATACTGATGGCCTATCCTGAGACAACCCCTTTAAAGAGGTCCTCCAGCTAAAAGTAATCTACCAGTGTGGCAATAAGATTCAAAAAAGAGCACATTGACAAAGGTGGCCGTATGCCTTCAGAAGCTTTTGGCCAAATGCTTACTTGTCCGACGGCTATTCCTCCTAACCCCCTATATCATACGTGTTTAGCGCAGTTCATACATGTGTTTTTTAAGAAATAAAACCAATATGCTTGACCCTTCTTTTCCCCAGACATCTTCATTTGGAGAGGAGTAAGGACACCCCCACACGTCAAATGAGTGGCCAGTTCCACTGAAATTGTTGGGTTTAGCTGATGTGTATGGTCACCTTTAAGCAGTCCAAGACCTGAGTTTTCTAAGACAGACTGGTTGATATGAACTCACTGTCTGCCAACCTCAATGACTTTGGTTGGCAGGCCTTGTATCTAGGGTTGACTTGAAACATTTCGGGGCCCCATACAGTTGAATGCTCCTGGTTCTCTGTACATCTTGTGCCTGTGTTCATGGCTTTTTTCTGTCTATCAAGCCTCCTTTAGATGCTGGGGCTTTCCCATCACCATGGTACGATGGTAAATGGCCCTGTAGGAGCTTTTTTCTAAAATGAATTTTTAACAAAGTTGACGTTATGTTTGTTTTTAAAGACTATTTTTTCAAATACCAAATATTAGACATCCTTTAAGAATTCACAGGGCACCGATATGTTATCATGTGAACTGGCACATTATCTGAATGCCTCCCTTTCAAGAAGGGTGGGAGGGGCAGAGCTAATTGCAAAGCATTGCATCTCTCTTGGCGTTGTAGCAAAGCAGGCAAATATTTTTTATAAGGTTGAGTATACCAAGTGAAACTGTCACGGTCTACAGAACACCAGAGGGCTCCATAACAAGTGTGCATTGGCAATATCTGCACACAGGAGTATATATATGTATCCTATGTTGTGTTTGTGTGAAATGTAATAATGGGATATCCCCTTTTAAACTTCATCCGAAAAACCCTTTTATTGAGCACAACCTTGTTCCCCCATGGTACCAAAAAAAATAAAAAAAGAATTGGTTGAAGCCAACACAGAAACAAATGCAAAGTTTGCATTACAAGCCTAAAAGGAATTTTTCTAGCAAGCAATAAAAACAGCATAAAATGTCATAAAAAAAATATAAACTTTCTATAAAATCCCCGGCTATGTCCTGTGTACATTGTGCCATTTGCAGGATTACAGTTTACCTACCTCTAAGCTGAAGGGCCTATTTGTCTGCTTTAAGTGAAATCACTCAATTCTCAAAAGTCAGTGGAGGACTTTGGACGGGGGGAGGGTGGAGAGAGGCCACTTCAAATAAGTTCCATTAATCAAAAGGCACAGTCTAATGTAAGTAATACTTTACAATTAGAGTAGACAAGATGGAAGCAAAAACCATCTATCTCTCTTACACCACACGATCATCGATTCATAATCAGAAGACTGGGAGTCTCACAAAGATGCATTTACAGGGCTGGGGGGGAGGAAGGAGAAGGGGGGATTGGTCTGAGCTGGAGATAATGAACACAAGGAGAGGGAGCAGGCGCTGGGGGCTGCGAAAAGATGACAGATTGGTTCAATGGTGACGGATGACATACAGATGAGTACTGATACCTGACAGGCAGGCGAGTGATGACTGCAGCCCTTTTCTACCATTATGATCCTCAATTATCTCAGTGAGGACTAAAGAGGGGAGGGCAAAAAATTAATAAATAAAAGGACTGGCGCATCCCAGTCGCTCAGTCCTGACCCCCCAGAAAATGCTTTTTATTTTTTATTTTTTGCAATTTTATCACCACTTTGCCAGTCGTATACATTTTCCCGCAGAAGAGTGATGGGGAGGGGTTGAGAATATTGTAAAATGACAGAATACGTCCATCTGTTTTGCAATAAAATTCAGAATCTGCAGGGAGAGAGGGCGAGTTTTGGAGTAGGATTTTTTTTAAAAGGAGGTTGGGGGGGGGGGGGAGCTTTATTTTCTTCTTCTTCTTCTGCCACCTCTTCGAAAAGGAAAGTTGCCAAGATAAATCTACGATTTGAATGACCTCATTTTGGAGCCTATTCTTCTTTCCACAAGCAGGAATTAGAAGTTCGGAAGTGACTCAGCCTGTTTAATGATTCGGCTGTAAGAATGAGATCTGGGGGTATAACTCGTCCACATTTTGCAAGCTTCTTTTTTTTTTTCTAAGACCACAGGAAACTTTATAAATGGGATATTTTCTGCGCCGAACAATAATACTATTTTCTGAGCGCCCACGGAATTTTCATTGCTGGACGGAGACCGCAAGCGGCAAATGTTAACCGTTCATGTGCAAAAAACAAACAAACATACGAGTGACTCGATTTTCTCAAATTTAAGATTTGAGTCTCATCTAGGCTAGGTTTGGAAAGCCTATTCAGAAACTAATTCATAAATCTTGAAGAGCAGAGTTTGAGGAATACTTCAGGCAAAAGTAATAAACTGTGTCATGCTTATTGCAGGGCGCAAAGATGTGGAGCATGACGCAGAGATTGAAAGATCACCAAGAAGTAAAGTCTCAGGACACCTTTTTATTTCAGAAACAAAACGGAAAATGAAATACCTGAATACCCCAGCAAGAAATGGGTGAGGGTCCTATCTTTTAGTTTATGTCTAGAACATGGCCGCCATCTTGAAAGCCACTATATTGGATCCAGGGCATATTTTGTCCAATGGGAAGGGGGTCATGTAGCGTATCAAAGAAGACCAGAATTTTCTCAGAAATTGCCGCAATCAGATTTGCAAGATCTCTTGTGGTTCAAAAGTTATCAACACAGGAAGTTAAAAACTTCAAAGTTCTGTGTTCAGCACCAGGGACAAGACATTGAACATTTCAAATAGTTGTGCAGCACAGGGAATGTTCCCGGTTGTTGTTGCAACTTTGTGTTGATAATTGTTGAACCACAATATAAATTGCAAATCTGTTTGTAGCAATTGATTTCTGAGAAAATTCTGATCTTCTTCCATGATATGCTACATGACCCCCTTCCTACTGGAAAAATGTATCCAAGATGGCGGCAGTGTTCCGGACATAGCATAATAGATAGATTCCCTCACCCATTACTTGCTGGAATATTCAGATATTTAATTTTCACTTTTGTTTCTGAAATAAAAGAGTGTCCTGAAACTTTTTAAAGCCTTCTTACCATGCAAAACCAGTAAACATAAAAAATATACATACATTTGATATATTAATAATCATGGCACCCAAACCGCCCCCCCCCCAGTAACTTTTAACAAGTAATTTAAACACAGCATTTATACTCTGAAAAATGTATAACATTTTTCAATATATTATTGACCCCCAATAGTGTTCTGTAAAAAAGACTCATCCCACAAAAAAAAAGTAAAAAAAACAAGTGCTTAGGTTTATTTTCGCACAAGTGATAGGGAATGAGTCAGGATCTGTTCAGAGAAAAACTCAATGATTTTGCATGTATCGGATTTTTCACCCCAATAGTGGAGGAAAAACGGTCGCTGCCTCTTATGGCACGAATACTAAGCGGTTCCATTATTACCGAAGGACCAGGATGCTGTGAATGCAATGCTCCCAGGGTTCTGTACTCACCATTACCCTGTCCTTGTTGGCTCTGCTGTGACTGCGCACAGCGTGAGGATGCTCTGTGACACAGCATAGCAGTGGCAGGAAGAAGAAGAGAGCCCACGGCGTCCTAAGCAGGAGAGGTAAGTTGATTTTTTTTATTTTATGTGCTCTGAGGCATGGGGGCTGATCTGAGGTATGGATAGGGGGTCTTATTTATATTACTTATCAGAGGTCTGATTGGGGGTCATTCATATTGGGGTCTGAGCTTAGGTCTGATTGTAGGTCTGATCTTAGGTCTTATTGGGGGTCTTATTAACATTGAGGTCTGATCTAAGGTCTGACTGAGGGTCTTATTAACAATGGGGGTATGATTGGGGCTGTGAGCTGAGGTCTAATTAAAAATATTTTTTTCTTATTGTCCTCCTCTAAAAAATAGGTGCGTCTTATAGGGTGATAAATATGGTAAGTTGAATCATTTTTGTCTGCAGTTTTCTTAAGTGTTCCAGTTTTTTTCCTCGTGGATGCAATCTGTTTCTGATAAATTTTTTATGCACATGAAGAAAAGCTGAAGAAAAACAATCTACATCACATAGCAACCATCAGTGACAAACGCATTGCATCCAAGTGCCTTCCATTTTGCTCGCTGGTCCCATTAATTTCTGTAAGGCTAGGGCTGCATGAAAACGCACAATATAAAACGTGCTACGATTTTTCCTGAAAGCAAAGATGGTCAGGGAAAAACCACACTCATGTACACAGACCCATTGAAATGAATGGGTCAGGATTCAGTCTGGATGCTATCCGTTCACAACACGCATCGCATCCAGACAGGAAATTCCCTCATGTGAAAGAGGACTTAGAAGACTACGTCACTGGAAAATGAAGACCTCAAGACCCAAAATAGCTAAGTATAATGATGCCAGTTCCATATTAAAGAGTTGGCCACGTACTACACAAAATCCAAAAACTGAGGGTTAATTTATCTTATCCTGGCTTCTACTGGTGATGCCAGGTGCCAAATAAATCATTATACAAAGATCCAAAATGATGTCCAATAATAAAACATGACACACTAAAGCAGCAGGACATTTCAGATGGCTGCTTTGGTATCATAGACTCAATGGCTATTTGTTTGCACACCTGCCTCTAAGATCCACTTTTTATGATCCACTGGATAGGGCTAGTGGACATGGGCGTAACTACCATACCGGCAGACCATGCAATTGCTATGGGGCCCAGGGCAAGAGGAGGCCCAGTATTAGTTGGGATCATCTCCTCTTCTACTGGGGGTGAAAACTTAGTCAGGACTTTACCCTCTAAAGGAACAACTTTTAGCAAATGAGGCCGTGGAAAAATGGCCCAAGGGTCATTGAAAGAGGTTTAGGCAGAAACACTTCTGTTCCTGTGTGGGGGGGCTGGTCTGGTCCTTGCCATGGGGCCCTTACTTCTCTATGTACGCCACTGGTAGTGGATTAAGAATGTACAACATTTTACTTTCTGCTGCCAGAAATAGTGGTCATTTTTTTAAATAAAATTTAATCCTGCCTGTTGTATAAAGTTCTTGATGTCCACATTGGATATCTTTATCTCCCACGTCTGGCCTTTGAAAAGCTACAAATCCAGACCGAAACACTGAACCCCATATTTTAACAAATATGATAAATTTAAAAAATTGCAATGTCCTCTGCTATGCCATACACTACTTGTTTTTCACCCATAGACTGCAAACCCCAATTGATGGAATTTTATTTGGGATCCATTATGGAGGTAATGCACTTGCATACCCCTGTATAACAATAAGGCAATATTTTTTTTTTACTGTGGAATCCCCACATCCAAAAAGAAAAAAACAGATGATATGTTACTTTTGTATAGACAAGAAAGGGTTAAAAAAAACATCTCTTTGGAGTCTACAGAACTGTAATTTTTAGACCCATATTCCATAGCTGATTAACCAGAGCAGGTTTACACAGTTATCACTTACTTCTGGGATGAATGTGCAGTGTAAACCCCTCTGTGTTTTACTGGTTACGTTGATTGATTGATGATGTTCCACTAGGTATGAGAGACAACTGGGGATTAACAAACTGCTGAACACTACTATATACAGATTGCAGAAGCTGAACTGATCAGCATGGCAGGGACTGGAGCTCATCGCTGCGCTCCTCGGCCTCAGTGGCCCCAGTCATGTTGACAGTAATTTACAAGTTAAAGAGTAATTCCAGTCACAATTGATATTATCAATGAGACAGCAAATGGGTCTAAAGCTACATGGAATAGACAGTTTTAAAAAAGTAGGTTTTGCCATAACCCTTTTGCAGTTATTCTAAATACCATTGCCACCATGCCTCAAGGTGGAGCAAGAGATTCATATTTCCTAGAAGAAGATTTCTCCAGAGCTCCATTTTGCTAGTCTGTGCACTTTGAGGTGTCAAGGCAATGGACAAAATGGAAACTGTTTTGGAAGCATTACCACTATAATACTCCTATGTAAGATAGCATAGCTACTGTCATATTCCTCCTGTGTATAAACATTTTACAAGAATATAATTACTATAATACTGCTCCTGTGTACAAGGATATAACTACTATAATATTGCTCCTATGTACAAGAATATAACTACTATAATACTGCTCCTATGTACAACAATATAACTACTATAATACTGCTCCTATGTACAAGAATATAATTACTATAATACTGCTCCTGTGTACAAGAATATAACTACTATAATACTGCTCCTATGTACAAGAATATAATTACTATAATACTGCTCCTGTGTACAAGAATATAACTACTATAATACTGCTCCTATGTACAAGAATATAACTACTATAATACTGCCTCCTATGTAAAATAACTACTATAATACTGCTCCTATGTACAAGAATATAACTACTATAATACTTCTCCTATGTACAAGAGTATAACTACTATAATACTGCTCCTATGTACAAGAATATAACTACTATAATACTGCTTCTATGTACGA
The DNA here is from genome assembly GCA_900303285.1 of Rhinella marina. Classification (NCBI taxonomy): domain Eukaryota; kingdom Metazoa; phylum Chordata; class Amphibia; order Anura; family Bufonidae; genus Rhinella; species Rhinella marina. The sequence continues at coordinate 1,104,190 of ONZH01003517.1, read as the reverse complement.
GAATATAACTACTATTATACTGCCTCCTATGTACAAGAATATAACTACTATAATACTGCTCCTATGTACAAGAATATAACTACTATAATACTTCTCCTATGTACAAGAGTATAACTACTATAATACTGCTCCTATGTACAAGAATATAACTACTATAATACTGCTTCTATGTACGAGAATATAACTACTATTATACTGCCTCCTATGTACAAGAATATAACTACTATAATACTGCTCCTATGTACAAGAATATAACTACTATAATACTGCCTCCTATGTACAAGAATATAACTACTATTATACTGCCTCCTATGTACAAGAATATAACTACTATAATACTGCTCCTATGTACAAGAATATAACTACTATTATACTGCCTCCTATGTACAAGAATATAACTACTATAATACTGCTCCTATGTACAAGAATATAATTACTATAAGGATAGGCATTGTTACAATGGATCCGCAAAAAAAAAAAGGAAACACAAAGTGGAATTTGGTCCAAAGGAAAACTTTAATTTGCAACAAAACCGAATTTTCTTGCACTTTGTGGTAACAAATGAGGTATTCTTAAAATGGTCGCTGCATGTGTTACAAAGGGAAACTAACTGTAGAGGAGACAAGACTGAGAATGCAAGATCACCCATAATGCAGTGCAGCCAGCCAATCTGCAGATAGCCATCCCCTGCTACAGCCCATATAAAAGCCTCATCCCACACAGTCTCCACCATTGTCTAGAGATGGGAGAGATGTGGCAAGCGTTCATGCGCTAGGGACAGTGTAGCTGAAAATTATTAATAGTAAACTATTGGAGAGGGAGACTACAGGGAGAGTGCAGGGAGACTTATTCTGCAATAGTTTTATTTATTTATTCCTACATTAGCCGTAAACTAAGATATGTAATTCAATACCAATAAGATGGAAGCCTTTATTACTCCAGTGCCAGCGTGCCAACCAATACCATCCTGTCTGCACTCCTTAGGGGGGGCCAGGTCTTAATGATGACCATCCTCATCTTTTGCTAGCTTTACTTCTTCCAAATCAGCCTTCACAGTCTCTATGTCCAAAATGCAGAGAGAGGAGGAGCTGGATGTTCCTGATTACATATTCTCATTGATATTGGATGATGTGGAAAAGGAAGAAAAGCAGATGGCATAAGAAGGGCTCCCACCTGTAGGGCAGGAGAGCGCTGGGGTTGGAGAAGTCGGTACAGCCCCGTTTAAAGGTACATTAAAGGTGCCATGCGACCATTAACAATGGAAATCAACAATACAGAGTAGTCTTCATTATTAAATAAAAGGCAGCTGCTGGCTGATTGGCCAGTTCTTCACCGCAGCATGGCTGCAACCCGCCCGCAGCACGGCTACTCTGTGTGACCATATACTAAGGCAGAGTGGCCTGGGTACACCTGATTTATAGCAATTTGTGACAAATTAATTTGCAACAAATTGAATTATTTGTCGAACTTCAGTGAAGCTGCCGAATCAAATTTTTCTAAATTTCGTTCATCTCTTATTAATATTATCATCATTAATTGACGCCTTTCCATTTTCTAACAATAGTCATTTGAATAATAATAAAAAGGTCCTGTACCTGACTCTAAATCAAAAAATTAATTTTGAGACAGCAATGAATCCAGTTGTGTAACTATTTTTATATATAAAGTTGTGTAACTATTGTTTATATAAATTCAGTCAGAGCACAATCAGATCATGAAAATATATATATATTTGTATACAGCTTTAGAAGCATAGAAGGCTTACTGCAGAAAAAGACTGTAGTCTGCCCTTGGGCTCATGCACACGACCATTGGATGTTTTGCAAAACAAATCATCCACAAAACACGGATACTGGCTGCGTGCATTCCGCATTTTGCAGAACGGCCGGCTCCTAATAAAACAGTCCTATCCTTGTCCGTCATGCAGACAATAATAGGAAATGTTCTATTTCTTTGTGGACGCCCATGTGGACATATGAGCACGGAATGCACACGGAGTCGTTTTGGGTTTTTTATTTTTTTTTTTTGCCCATTGAAGTGAATGGTTCCACATACGGGCTGCAAAAATAACAGATGAGACACTGAAAAAAAAATTTGTTTGTGCAAATAAGACCTTATAATTGTTCCTTTTTTATCTTAGGATAGACATGTGTTTATCCCAGGCATGTTTTCAGACCAGCTTTTATCCAGAGCTATAGGTCTCCATGGTTACAGACTACAAACAAACTCATTGTAGTCTGATATTGTAGTTTTTCTTTCTAATTCGGTTACAATTTAAAGGATGTAACAGAACCAAGAGAAGAAGCCCGGTTTTATCACTGGAAAAGCCTTGTATACTTTTCAAGTTCTTCCCCCAAAGTAGCTAACTGCTTTTTTTTTTTTTTTTTTAGCAATTGTCAATACTTTTATAGCACTGATGAGTCTTTGTAGGCAAAAAAGCTGGGTGAACCTCTTCTGCGGGCGCTGCCAAGGATGACATCAGTTGTGGCAAGTAGATCCAATAGTACTTTATTTGTCTATGCGTTTCAGGGGTGAATCACCCCCTTCCTCAGGACAATCACACATGTACTGACTTTATCACTCTAAATTCTTCATCCATGCATTGTTGTGTTTTCCATTACTTCTGCAGTAAAATGAAATACTTTCTATACTAATACTGGAAATCTCATTCCTTTCTAAGTACACTTTATATCTGAAACGCTCTGTGCTGCTGGAGGACCTCATCTACCCTGTAGCTCATAGTCTGTAATACGCCTCTTACCTCTGTTGCCCTTCTTGACACTGTCCCTGCCAATACCTACCGCAACAAATCGTGCTGTTATGAATGCTGCTATGATCTGTGGAATCTAAAAATAGTTTTTTTTGTGTGTGTTTGTTTCCATTTTTATTACATTTGATACTTTAGATCTGTACACTCTTTCTATGGGTACATTCACACGACCGTATGTGTTTTGCGGATCCGCAATTTGCACACACAGATACCGAAAGCGTGCGTTCCGGACCCATAAATATGGTCGTGTGAATGGACCCTAATACTAGCATAATAATGCATATCTGCGAGTCACCGCAGAAAAACATAAATCCCGAGAAGTCAGACATGTTCAACTTTATTTTAGTGTTATAATATTATGATTCATTGAATCAGAATTTTGCATTATAGATTTTTTTTTTACTCTGCAGACCCTAAAATAATAAAAATAATTAGGAAAATGGAAAAAATCAGTACTTAATAAATTCTAATTTCCCGCCTTCAGGTAGAAATAAATTAAATCTAACAAACCTGTACTCTTATTATTATTGTTGTTTATGCAATTATTTAATCCTTGTATGATTGTTTATACTGTTGGGTTATTAAAATATTTTCATTAAAATATAGTTATTCTACCCATATTTTTTAGCATATTTTTGATATCCCTAAACTCATTTTATATTTACCAATAAATAGATTATATTTCATGCATATTATCATTTTAATTTGGTTAATTTTGTTGATTTGAAAGTTTTAAGATAAAATTAGTAGATATGTCAGAAAATCAAATTTCATATATTATTGGGGTTTTTACTAGTTTTACTACACTTTATAAGTAATGGCACAAAAAAGAATGCAAAGTTTTAAATTCATTCCATCCAAAGTAATAAATATGCTTTATCGTATTTTACAGTAACAGATTCTGAATTTTCCCAATGAAAAATAACCTTCATTTCAATATTATCTCTCTAGGTTGTGATGTAAAAAAATAAAAATGAAAGATTTAAATAATCATAAACACAAATATCAGACACAAAATCTATAAAAAGCCTCATTGAAATGTAAATTACTTAAAAGCTGTTTACCAATTCATGTATAATATTGTCAAAATGGTCATTTTTCACATCATTCTATATTGAAGTCAACCATTGTTCAAAGAAAGAGAATTCCGCGTCCCATAAACATATGCAATAGAGTCGTACAAATTTTTCTTCTATATTTTATGTTTTTTTTGAGAGGCAGCATTTATTTTCATTTAAAATTAAAAAAAAAAAAAATTGGTCTCCAGCGCCATCTAGAGTCCAAACGTAGGAACGCCGACTGAGAAAAATGGAGTGCAGCTGAATAATTGAATGAGAGGGCAAGTTCAATCAGGGGTCACCATCTGCCTGACTAGGAACTGTTGGCGCATTTCAACTAAGCCTCAGTCGCATCATAAACGCTCTTATCATGGCTCCGAAAATAAAATAAAATCACTCTTACAATAATCTAATTATAAGGGATAAAGAAAGTAGCCATGGATACAGGATGAAGTTGACAAAATTAGTGAGATATTGGAAGATGTATCAGCGCACAGACAGAGATGCAATGAACACAGCACTGACATTAAAACCTCATAGACGCGGTGTCTATTCTTAACCGTGGTAATGGGCCCAGTTAATGGTCTGTTTGTTAAGGAGACTTGGGAGGCTCAATATAAAGGACCAGCGTAGAGGACCTCGGCCGGATATTAATCCTAATTACATGTTACGTGATATGGCTTTATGTGGCGGTCCAGGGGCTAATTTCACATTTCAAATGCAGATGTAAATATAAATCCTAATTTTTATATGGCCATTTCTCTCTGGCTCTTAAGCACCTAGTGGTCAGTTTAATCATTACTGGTAAAACTCCTATCTATCTATCTATCTATCTATCTATCTATCTATCTATCTATCTCATATTATCTATATCTATCTATCTATCTATCTATCTATCTATCTATCTATCTATCTATCTATCTATCTATATATCTCATATTATCTATATCTATCTATCTATCTATCTATCTATCTATCTATCTATCTATAATAACCAAAAAGTCCAGCGGCACAGATAATAACAAATGTGGGCGCAGAAATCCTCCAGGAAAACTGGTATTGTATCCTCTGACGATATATCCACAGAAAACGAGTCTGTGGATCTATCTATCTATCTATCTATCTATCTATCTATCTATCTATCTATCTATCTATCTATCTATCTATCTCTATCTATATTCTATCTATCTATCTATCTATCTATCTATCTATCTATCTATCTATCTATCTATCTATCTATCTATCTATCTATCATCTATCTCATATCTATCTATCTATCTATCTATCTATCTATCTATCTATCTTCTATCTATCTATCTATCTATCTATCTATCTATCTATCTATCTATCTATCTCCTATCTATCTATCTATCTATCTATCTATCTATCTATCTATCTCATATCTCTTTGTCTATCTATCTATCTATCTATCTATCTATCTATCAGTAATCTAGCTCATATTTTCCTAAGTATCTAATTTATGTATCCTACAGCCTTTGTACTAACAGCTCCAGCTTAAGGCTGGCTAGCTTTACACCATTGTTTTGAATCCAAAAAGGCTCACCCCATTTATATATCTGGTGAATTCTTTAACGACACCTTTTCTAGACATGGAAAAAGTGTCTTCACCCCCTTCCCGCATTTGGAGGTAACTGTACGTCCAGATTGCATGTAATTTCACACACTCAAACTATTAGGGCTATGACACTAAAGTATCACATCCCGCAGTCTCTGCTTTCTCCGAGAGCAGAGACATGGGAGAGGACGGCAAGGGACAAATCAGAGTGGTCCCTTGCCGGCGATCATTCTGATTGGTTAGTCTGTGCAGAGCATGGCAGTGTAAAAGTGCTCTGTACGGACTAACTCTGGAGATCAAAGCCTGAAATTAGCCATGCCCCCCAATGTCCCCTGTAATTTTGTATGCCACTAATGCCCCAATTCTATCCCCAATGCCTTCTACAACCCCTCCTGTGTGTGGTCACCCATGTTGTATGCTATCAGCAGTGAGTGTCAGCTGTAACATATAGCTGACGCTCTGCTGCAACAGCTGAGATCAGTGCTGGCACCGATTCCAGCTGCTTATCCCCTTAGTAGCCACCCATTGCATCCATAGGGTTAATAGAGGGAGGGGCTCCCACTCTCCCTCATCAGGCCATGGCAACAGCCCTATGGTTATCATGGCACTGGATGCTTTAGAAAGGCATCCATGCTTGCAATGTATCTAAGCCTGACAGAGCTTGAGGGTAATACTGAGGACTATTGCAGTGCACTATAAAGCAACCGGTCCCACTGAATCTTGAAGGTCCAAGTGGGAATTGATTAAAAAAGGTTAAACATTTTTTATATAAATAAAATAAAAATAAACACAAATTGTCTTTTCCCATATCCACTCATTTATATTTAATTAAAAAATAAAATAAACATATACAATATACATAATTGGTATTACCGCATCCCTAACAGCCTGATCTATAAAAGGATTATGTTACTAATCCCGTGTGGTGAACAGCATTAAAAAAAAAAAAATGACAGAATTGCTTTTGTCACCTCACCTTCTCCCCAAAAAAATTAATGAAAAGCGATAAAAAAGTCATATACATCCCAAAATGATACCAATAAAAATTACAGCCCATCCCACAAAAAACAAGCCCTCAACAGTTACACTGGTAAAAAAATTAAAATGTTATTGGTGTTAATATATGATGAGGATGCAAAATTTAATTTACTTGTAATGCAAAAATGATTTTATGCTAAAAAATTAGTAAAACATAAAAAACGATATAAATTTTGTATCGCCATAACTGTATCAACCCACATAATAAAATTATAATATACATATATATATACCGCATGAGGAACCCCATAAAAAATAAACACTGACAGAATTGCAATTTTTGCCCATCTCACCTCCCCAAAAAGTTATAAAAAGTGATCAAAAAGACATATATACCCCAAAATGAAACCAATAAAAACTACAGCCCATCCTGAAATAAACAAGCCCTCACACAGCTACATTTGCAGTCAGCCCTTGCTGTGTTACAGGAAGAATGGATTACAATTCTTAAAAAAAAAATAATAATAATTTCGCCTCCATTTTGCTTTAATTCCTGTGGAACACCTAAAAGGTTATCAAAGTTTGTAAAATTAGTTTTTAATAAATTGAGGGGTGTTGCTTCTAAAATCATTTTTGGATGGTTTCTATTATGTAAGCCCCTTTAAAGTCACTTTAGAACTGAATTGGTCCTTTAAAAACACAGTTTTGAAATTTTTTTCATTGTCACATTCCAAGAGCTTTAATTGTCGCTGTATGAGGGCTTGTTTTTTATGTGGGAGAAGTCATAGTTTTCAGTGGCACCATTTTGGGGTGTAGCTTAATGGTTAAAGGGGTTGTCCGGGTTCAGAGCTGAACCCGGACATACCTTCCAATTCACCCAGGCAGCCCGCCTGAACAGGGCATCGGAGCATCCTATGCTCCGATGCCCTCCTTTGCCCTGCGCTAATTAGCGCAGGGCAAAGGAATTTAGCCCGGTTCCGGTGACGTACCGGGCTCTGCCAGGCGGAGACTTCCGCCCGGCAGTGAGCCCGGTGACGTCATCGGCGCTGATGGGCGGGCTTTAGCGCTGCCCTAGCCATTCAAACGGCTAGTGCAGCGCTAAAGCCGGCCCATTACGGCCGGTGACGTCACCGAACTCACTGCCGGGCGGAAGCCTCCGCCCGGCAGTGAATGTTTACAAACAAAAGAGCCCTTGCCCTGCGCGATCCAGCGCAGGGCAAGGGAGGGCATTGGAGCATGAGATGCTCCGATGCCCTGTTCAGGAGGGCTGCCGGAGTCAAAACCTGGGTATGTCCGGGTTCAGCTCTGTGGGCTGCTGCCATTGTTATAAATGTTGTGGGGTTCATTTTTCGGCATAAGTAACATTACTCTCTGGGTCACTACAATTACAATACCAAAGACATATATTTTCAATGTTTTACTACTTTTACACAATAAAACCCCTTTTAAAAAAATCCCATAAACCATAAGGCCCCATTCACACGACCATATGTTTCTTTCCGCATCTCTCCGGATCGACGCGGAAAGGTACGGACCCCATTCATTTCCCCATAGGAGGAAAAAATGCAGCCATATCTCACGGCGTTTTGGCCGCAAAAAAAATTAAACATGACCTATACTTTGCCGCAAAAACACGTCCGTAGCCCCATTCATGTCAATGGGTCCGCAAAAATGCGGAAAGCTACGGAAGACTTTCCGTTTGTCTTCCGTATTTTTGCGGATCCGTGTCCGTATATATGCATATATTCATATTTGGCTCTAAGGTGACAGTTTTAAAACACTTTTTTTTTCTATTTTTTCAATTCACAGTCAAAATCTTTATGTAAAATAAATTCAAAGACACCGCATACGGAAGCATCAAAGGTCTTCCGTATTTTTGCGGATCCGTGTCCGTATATATGCATATATTCATATTTGGCTCTAAGGTGACAGTTTAAAACACTTTTTTTTTCTATTTTTCAATTCACAGTCAAAATCTTTATGTAAAATAATTTCAAAGACACAGCATACGGAAGCATCAAAGGTCTTCCGTATTTTTGCGGATCCGCAAAAATACGGAAGACTTTTGATGCTTCCGTATGCTTTCGTATCCGTATTTTTGCGGAAGTACCTCCGTGTACTTCCGTGCCGTATTTCTACGGAGCTAGGAATGCATACGGTCGTGTGAATGGGGCCTAACTTTTTAATTTTTCATTCTAAAGAGTTGTGTGAGCAAAGAAAACTTTTCTGCCCAGTCTCAGCTCTGGCACTGCAGGATCTTTTTCTCTATATTTCAAAAGTCCTACGTTATGATCTGCGCTGCCTCGAAATCCACATGGAAGGAGCAGGAAAGGAGCATCCGCTTGTGAGGGCTTGATTTTTGTGGGATGAGATACTTTTTATTCATACCATTTCGGGCTGTGTAACACTTTTTGTTCTCTTTATTTTGTTTTTTGTTTTGCGGCAAATAAGCAAAAACGCCAATTCTGACTTTTTTTATCCATTCATCATATGGGATAATTTACATGATAACTGTGTAGTGCGGGCCATTATGAATGTAGCCATAGCAAATATGTGGAGGGAATTGTATTTTTGCAATTTCTTTCATGCTTTTTTTTTCTCAATTGAAAAAAAGGTGTATTTTAAAGTTTTTTTTATTTAATGAAACTTTTTAAACTTTTTTTAAATTATTTATTAGTCGTTCAAAGGGGATTGTAATAGGTGATCTATTGATTATTATTAATGTATTGTACAGCTTATGCTCAGTGCTATACTGACAGTCACCATCAGGGGGCGCCAGAGAGGTGCAGCCTGATTGGAAACACTGGTGCCAAGGCCCGGGGCCTTCACTCGATCCCAGGCTGCCATGCACAGATGCCAGTGGGATACAAGGGAAGTCTGCTCCCTCTGTAACAGGGCTAAGTGGTTAAACATTAGAGCAGGAGTCCAGCTCTCAGGTGAGACCCATGCAGTGCTTAGACTGGGCTGCTGTTAAAAGGTCCAGCCTAAGGCCCCGTTCACACTTCAGTTTTTGGTCAGTGATTTCCATCAGTGATTTGTGAGCCAAAACCAGAAGTGAAGCCTACACAGAGATAAGGTATAAGAGAAAGATCTGCACCTGTTCTGTGGTTTTGACCCGCACCAGGTTTTGGCTCACAGTCACTGATGAAAATAACTGATCAAAAATCTGAAGTGTGAACAAGGCCTAGGGCCTAGTTCACACTTTAGTTTTTGGTCAATGATTTCCATAATAAATACACAGAGATAAGGTGTAATGGAAAGATCTGCACCTGTTCCGTGTTTAGAGCTGTGCCTGGTTTTGGCTCACAAATCATGATGGAAATCACTGATCGAACACTGAAGTGTCATAGAGGCCTTAGTCCTCTTAGTGACCACCACAAAAAGGTGTATTAGAGTTACGCACCTAATTGTGTACTTACTAGTGATATATTTTATAACTTTAGGGGATTTTTTAAATTTTAAAACTTTCTTAAAAGGATTGTCCATCACTTAGTGTCATGTTTAAGTCCAATATCCTCTGCTAATAAAATTATAATAATATTTATAATATGAATATGTTTTTTTAAGGACAGAGTTCTGCTTTTCCGCTACAGAGCACCAAACCCCCTGCAGTTTCCAGTAGAGAGAGAAGTGAGGAGCTTACTGCATGCTGTTTTATTGTAGTATGCAGTAAGCTCCTGAGCTCCCCCTAGTGGCTGCTGCAGAATTTTATAATTTAGCTCTATACAGTAGCTATGCAGAGGATTTGGAGCTCTGTGTCAGAAAAACTGAGCGGTGACCTCCATAAAGTTACATTAAGAATAAATCATCACAGAATGCTGGACCCATTCATGGTGGACGTACACCGTAAAGACATAAGTTTATTCTCCCCCTTCCTTCTTGTCACTTTCAGATTGCTATTCATTTCTACATTTGAGGTTTTGTTTTTTTTTTAAGATGAAACAAAAACATATATTTTTTTTCTTTTCTCTTAATTTTAAACAAAATGGATTTGTGAAAACATTGTTTTTAGAATAAACTTTGCGGGATATATTCCCTAATTACCTCCGGAAATGTAATAAAGTTCTCCAAAAATTTATTAAAAATCATATTTAAAGCTTTCTCATAAAAGCCCCGTTCAGAGGAGACACATTTGAATCCTCTAAGGCTCCTTTATTGAGGAAAATATTAATATTTGCACAGCCTCTAAATTGGAATAAAATTACAAAGAGGCATAGATATCCTATATCACATTTTATAAACGAGTTGGAAATGTGAGAGCAAACACGGCAACGGGTTCGAGACAACGTAAATAATCGGGTTAGAATGATTTTCAATCGCATTTCGCGACGATGTTCATTTATTAAGTGCATCTATGGGAAAACCGCTTATTGAGACGCAACGAGAATGAAGATATTGATAAGGCGGCTGAACGCGCATCTGATAAGCAATTAATTGACCTGCTTGTTAATGAGATTTGGTTGTAACCATTGTGTCTTAGACGGGCGCTAATTAAATGATATTGGTGATGCACTATTGTAGCATGTGGCTGTACAGAGCCATTAACGCTCTGATCACTGTTTGACCAGGAACCGGTTGATGAAGCTCATCTGTCTCTATAAGCCGGGATCTATATTTTCTCTGCAGATGTATAAGGCATACATTACTGTAGGGTGGAGAGTTACCTTTTTTTAAATTGAATTCACCGCTAGGTGGCAGCACTGAGTAAATTCTGCATCCCTTTTAGGCAGTGGTTCGGCACAACCACAGACTGTCAGAACATGCTGGGAGTTATAGTTGTTGCAGAAGCTGAAGAGTCTCATTATTGGAGGAAGAAGGTGTGTTTTTATTTTATTTTTTGGTCTATTTTAGATCCTGTTTTTTCGTCTTGGTAAATGGAGTCACTATAAACCAGTCTTGTAAGGCTAGATCAGCTGAATGTAATGATAACTTTCACTCAGTGATTAATTGCTTCATTCTGGTGAAAAAGTAGAATATGTAAATGAGCATTTAAGTGCACCAGGGGCGGGTCCAAGTAATTTTGTGCACCCTTGCTCCTCCTGATTCCCCTGCCTGCCCTTCCCTCTCTTTGATTGATGGGGCCAGGCAAGATGATGACTGTGCAGAAAGCTGACCTTGTAAATCAAGAAGGAGAGGGAGGGGCTGGCAGGAGAAGCAAGGATGCACAGAATGGGCCCGCCTTTAGTGCACTTAACTGTTAATTTGCATATAGATTAAAAGTACTTTTTTCTCCAGGATGAATTAGTGCATCGCTAAGTGAAAGACATTGTGCTTGGTTTATGGTGAATTTCTTGAGGACAGACTCCCTATAAGGGGGACTCTAGCTCTATCTATCTAATTTATAAATTTAAAGGGGTTCTCCGAGTTATATATATAGGTCATCAATATCAGATCGGCGGGGGTCCGACACCTGGCACCCCCGCTAATCAGCTGTTTGAAGAGGAGGCGCGCGCCGTGCCAGCGCTGCCTCCTCTTCACTGTTTACATGCTGGCCGACACGGGGGTAGTGGTGAGAAGCTGTAATTACACCTCACCGCCCCATTCATTTCTATGGGAAGAATCGCTTCCATAGACTTGTATGGAGGTGTAATTACACCTACTCACCACTACCCCCGTTACGGCCAGCATTTAAACTGTGAAGAGGAGGCAGCGCTGGTATGGCGCGCGCCTCCTCTTCAAACAGCTGATCGGCGGGGGTGCCGGGTGTCGGACCCCCGTTGATCTGATATTGATGACCTATCCTGAGGATAGGTCATTAATATCTATAACTCGGAGAACCCCTTTAAACTCTGCTCACATCAATATCAGAGCCTACGTTGCAGCTGCTGTCATACTAAAAGGGACAGTTAGCATAGTTATTTTTTTATTTATTTATTTTTGTTAAAATAATGGACACCTTGGCGGAACCCAACAGATCCCATTATTAGTCAATGAGATCCGCTAGGCGCTGGTATCCACTGTGTGAGGGATTCAGCAGCAGAGTGCTGTGGAAAAGCCACAAGTCATATGTTACCACAGCCTAACGCTGGCCGTAGGCAGAAGATGGGTCGACCAGAATATGAATAATCCTGCCAGCAACTTCCCAGACGAAACTGCCTAATTAAGTACATAGGGGCACATTTATTAAGAGCGGCGTTTTAGACACTAGTCTTAATAAAGGCCCATAACTGGTGGTGGATCCTCCGAAGTTATGAAGGGGTATCCAGCGCCTTTTCTAAATGTAAGACAGTTTCCGAGCTACTGAGTGGTGCCAGCAGGAGTGCTTGCCCTTTGCAGATATTGCCCTCGCTAGAGCTGAATGTATGGTGCCAGCTTTGCTTATCATGTGGCCACCATGGACACCTTTTTGTGTAAATTTTTAGGGGGATTATGTCATGATTAATGTGAAAATGAAAATAATACGCCATAAAGTACAACTTCTTTCTAGATGAAGCTAAAACCAGCGCTGTACCTCACATGGATCCAGAGATCTCTCCATTCATTACTCTAATTGCTCTGCTAGATTGAATGTGGCTGGCAGCTCGGGGGGCATGTCCTTTCTCACAGGGTGTGTCTTTTGCAAGAGCATGTCCTTTCTGCTGCAGCTAGCTGAAACTATCACAGATTCTGACATAAGACGGTGACAGTTGAAGTATGAAACTGAGAATGTGCATCCACTTCCATGAGGTGGAGGGAGAAATAAGGATATAAGCAAACAGCAGGTGGCGCTATATATAGATATATTTTAATGAATAACTCAGTGGCTATACTAAATTACTAATTACATGCAATTACAAATGTACTCAGAGTCCAGGTGCTGGTCTGAAAGATGGAGAATATTTTTTGTGGGACAACCCAAATAACACTTACCTGATCCATTTGCTCTCGACGGGCCGGCCGCCACCATCTTTGCTTGAAGATCTCAGCTGAAATCCCTTGCGCAGTGACGTATGATGTCCCCACGGGCTTCAGTCAAGATGGCGGCAGCCGGCCCGTCGTTAGCAAATGGATCAAGTAAGTATTTTTGATTTTTTTTTAATTTTACAGTTTATTATTCCTATCAGATTCTGCAGTCCGCCATGAACACGGCATCTGAGTGCTACAATGACGGAGAGCAGCGCAATCACCGCTCCCTGCCATTGCATCTGCTAATAACAAAGAATGCACTTTGTAACAAAGTAATTGGTCAAAAAGCAGATCTTTTTGTAAAATTCGGCAAAGCAGCCAAAAAACTTCCCTCATCTCTATGATCATAAAGCATTGCTGTAACTGTAATCCCGGAGTATCGCTTTAAGGCGCGCTGAAAAAGGTCTCCCTCTCCCCCACCACGAGCTGCTTGCTGTATAGACTAAAAGCTGAGTCAAATTAATATCCTGGTATGAACGATGCTAGTAAAATCTGACCCAGCACTGTGAAATTTGATTAATAAGTGTACACTTAATGTATGCAAATGTATCGACCTTTGTCTATAATCAGGACTGCTGACCACAAAGTACGGTCAACAGCAACCAACAAAATATACCGCGTGTCATAAGCAAATCAGCCAGTCAGCAAATCCGATATTCTGCTCAAAGCCTTCTTCCATTTATAAAGCTCAGGTTGTCTGGATATAGGTGCAAAACGAGAGGAGGAATAAATAAAGTTATTTTAAAAAAAAATTTGAGTGCAACTCTAGTAATGTGTGTGCCGCATCCTGACTATACAATGCTGCCATCAGTGTTTTCATCACTGGGTGTACCACTATGCCTCGTTTTCCCAGTTTGCCTCCCTTACTGGATGACCACGATTTAAAGGGGTTATCCCATCTTGGACAAATCGCTAGGATATGCCCCCATTTTCTAATAGGTGCTGGGACCTGCACCTATATCGAGAACAGAGCGGGGAGCGCTGTGCCTGGAGGACCCTGGGTTTCCCCGTGTCCGGCCACCACCAGACACGGCTCCCCACTGCTTCCTGCCATAGAAATGAATGGGAGCGCACCGCGCATGTGCAGCCAATGCTCCCAATTTTTTCTATGGAGCCGTGGAAATAGCCGAGCCAGAGCTCAGCTATTTTTGGCGGCCCCATAGGAATGAATGGAGGGCGGCTGCGCATGCACAGTGCACCCTCCTCAACTTTCCCCGCTCTGTTCTCTACATAGGTGCAGGTCCCAGCATTCATTTCTATGGGAGCAGCGGGGAGCTGCACCTGGTGGTGGCCGGACGCCGGGAAACCCAGGGTCCTCCAGGCACAGCGCTCCCCGCTGTGTTCTTGATATAGGTGCAGGTCCCAGCGCTGGGACCTGCACCTATCAGACAATGGTCGGCATATCCTAGCGATATGCACCCATTGTCTATGATGGGAATACCCCTTTAAGTACATGTGGTTAGGAGCTACAGGTCATTCTATCTGCTGTACAGTACACTGCTGTTAGACTACAACTCCCAGCATGCACACTTGCTCTGCTGTTCTTGCAACTCCTATAGAAGTGAAAGGAGGATTCTGAGAGTTGTAGTTTCCGAAGTGCTGGGGCGGCGGAGGAGGCGGATCCCTGTGTTACTGCAGTGGATGGCAAACTGAGCTCGGTTGTAAAGGAGGCACCCTGCTGGGGTGCTAAGATATATGCAAATTTATTATTTTAATTGGTATTACTGCTATTTTTGCTTATAAATGTAAGGCTTTTAAGAGTTTTAGGATATTGTGAACACACGGTGGATATGCTGTGGATTTTGGAGCTCTGGAGGTTGCGGATCCCTGGCATGGGGTGAAATGTGTAGAAAATCTGCAACAAATCCATGTACAGTAAAGGGTGCATTAGACACTGCGATGCTGCCAGCGATTGTCGGGAAGGAAGCGTATTTTTATTTTTTTGCGCTGCAGAGGCACAGGGAGAAACTGACCTTCTGGATCCATGATGCGGGGTGCACACGGCCAGTGCATGAACCCTTAGACCGCCATAGGAATGTTCCTGCTCTTCGAACTCCAGCATTATCAACCTCCAGGCAACCCACATGTTGTAAATCTATAACTCCCAGCATGCACCTTGGCTGTTCTCAGAACTCCCATAGAAATGAATGGAGCATGTTGGGAGTTGTAGTTTCAAAACAGCTGGAGTGCATGCTGCTGTAACTACTGTAGGTGACGTTCTCTTATTTTTTTAATTATACATGTCGCTGTACAGATGCATATATGACAGTACATACCACACACTGCATTACCAGAAACTCATTTTAGATTAAAAACTATGAAAAGAGGAAGAAAACGTAAAAAAAAAAAAACAGCATAGTTGATATTATTCATCTATTTATTGTTTGGATGCAATGTTATATGACAGCATCAGCTGAGGGTAATCATACCTTTCACTTAACGATCCATTGCTTCAATTTACAGAAAAGGTAATATTTGTCCATATGCAAATGAGCAGTTAAGTGCACAGAGGGTGGGGCCATGCTACTCTGTGCACCCTTGCACCTCCAGCCTCCTCTGCTCAACTCCTCCTCCTACTTCTTGGTTGACAGGGCCTGGTGAGACGATTGTGCAGAAGCCCAGCCCTGTCAATCAAGAAGGAGAGGGAGGGGATAGCAAAGGAAACATCAGCTTTTAAAGGGGTATTCCCATCTGGGACATTGATGGTACATATGGCGAGGACAGGACCCCCGAAGTGAAGAGCGCACACTGCACATGTGCAGCCAACCTTCATTCACCGCTATGGAAGTTCCGAAAATAGCTGAGCTCTTCTGGAGATGGGAGTGGGCCCTAGAGGTCAGACCTGCACCTATCTGACATGTATGGCATATCCTAGTGGCATATGCCATCAGTGTCCCAGATGGGAATACCCCCTTTAAAAACAGTCCTTATAAGACATGTGACTTACTAAATAGTCTCTCCTTTCTGAGCAGCAGCACATGACATGAAGATTCTGGCTTTCAACGCATCTGCCGATCACGTGACTTCCCCTTTGTGTTGCTCCGCCTCCTTAGACAGAACATGGCAGTTATTTCTATACGTGATTGTCAGAAAGGATGACTTGCCGCAGCGTTGAAAACCGGAATCTTCATGTGACATGACTGCCGCTCCGAATTGGGAGAGTATTTTTTTTCCCTGCACACCCCCTTTAAATAATATATTCTGCCATCAGGTGCATGTACTATATGCAGTGGATTCTTATGAAGGAATGTGCTGCTCCGTCAGACGTCAGTCTAGGTATGGGGCAGTCTGAGTAGACGTTTTTTAGGTAAGCGGGGGCGATTTAAACACACACATTCAATTCCGCATTATTTAATTTAGCACTGCGGCAGTGCAGGGTGGACATCTCCTACCGGCGCTCTTTAAAATGCACGCGACCTTTCCCTCTCTTCCGCCCAAAACTTAATTTTGGTGATTAATGAAATAACCTCCCAAGCATTAATCTGCCTATATGAAGGATTCAAATGAGAAATTATTGACAGCTGATAGCCCAGAAATGTCGAGATTAAGCACATTTTCTCATCTGTCCATCCGAATGTTGGAAAATCTATTGATTGGAATATGACATTGTGTAGAAAGTATCATAAATCTAAACTCCATTAGATTAACAGTGGCATTCAATTAACATAAGATGACATTCTACAGGAAGACTGCGCCTGGTGATCTATACGCCATGTACATATATACGTTGCTTTGTCACATCGCTTTGGGGTTTGGCTGCACAACATGCTATTTAAGTACTACATAGATATTTGGGAGCTTTAAAGGATTACTCCACTCCAAACTCCTGCTAGTCTGTATCACACATTCATCCTATGGATTCCTCGCAGCTGTAACTTGCAGTACTGGAGTCTGTATATTCTCCCAATGCCCGTGTGGGTTTCCCCCCACAATCGGTAGGGCTTGTCTTCAGGGGCGTAGCTAAACGCTCATGGGCCCTGGTGCAAGAGTTAAGCTTGGGCCCCCCTTCCCTTAGTGTGCTCTGTGTCTTCTTATATGGTACAAGGGTCTTTGGGCCCCCTCAGGCTCCTACTGCTACCTCTGCACCCCCTATAGCTACGCCCTTGCTTGTCTTCTAATATAACTCCCTCTAGTAGGAAGGCAGGTGTGCATGAGACAAGGAAATCACTACATAAGTAAAACTGTGAGTGATACTGTATATAATGACCAATGTCATGGATGATTCCAAAGAATATTTATAATGGATGTATGGGGGCAGCACAACTGCTCCTTAAAGGGGTTCACTGGGAATCAAGAAAATGAAAATACTTAAATATTACTTCATTATAGATATATTCCCAAATACTTTTCATTAGTTATAATGGCTCGTTTTGTCTTCGGCGCAGTCATTAGGAGAAATAAAATGGCCGCCGTCCTATTAGTACACACAGAACCTGTCCCAATCACACAGGAGGACAAGTTACTTCACAACACTGAGGTAAAGAGCTGCCTAATCCTCTTCTCTGCTCTGATTGTCAGGGATTATGATGCTGAATACAGATGATAAGATCTTCAGCTGAATCTCGGTAGAAATGGAGTTCATGAGGAGACATGAAGTACAGAGAGGATGGACAGGACAGACTGTGGAAATGGAGACTGTATAAAAGAGCTGCTGCTTGTTATCCACATCCCCACCTCCTCTCTATACTTCATGTCTCCTCATGACCTCCATTCCTACAGAGATTCAGCTGAAGATTTTATCATCTGTATTCAGGATCATAATCCCTGACAAGCAGAGCAGAGAGGAGGATGAGGCAGCTCTTTACCTCAGTGTTGTGAAGTAACTTGTCCTCCTGTGTGATTAGGACAGGTTCTGTGTGTACTAATAGGACAGCGGCCATTGTATTTCCCCTAATGATTGCTCCCCGGACAAAACAAGACATTATAACTAATGAAAGATATTTTGGAATATATTCATAATTAAGTAATATTTAAGTATTTTCATTTTTTTAATCCCCAGAGAACCCTTTTAAAGGGCATCTGTCAGCAGTTTTGTACCCATGACACTGGCTGACCTGTTACATATGCACTTGGCAGCTGAAGACATCTGTGTTGATCCCATGTACATATATGTCTGCATTGCTGAGAAAAATTAAGTTTTAATATATGCAAATGAGCCTCTAGGAGCAACGGGGGCGTTACCATTACACCTAGAGGCTCTGCTCTCTCTGCAACTGCTGAACCCTCTGCACTTTCATTAATTTTAGGAGAAGTCAGGGCCAGGCGTGATCATGTTTTCACTGGCTTCTACCTCACAGGGTTTTTTTTGCCTTCCTCTGGATCAACTTGCAGGATAACAGGCCGAATTGGACAGACAGATGTCTTTTTTCGGCCTTATAAAGTATGTTTCTATGTATTTTTTTCATTTCAATATAACAGCTTGGGGTGTTCTGTCCGGTCCATTACATCAAATCTATTTTAATTCCAGGTTGAAATGCAACGGAAACTGGAAAAAGGCCAAGGGGGTGAATACTTTTGAAAGGCATTTAAATCCATTGCCTTACGGGCCTCATTTTAACAAGTTATATATTATAAAGTGTAAGAATGCAACGCTATTTGACCATGTTTTAATAAGTCAGTGTAACAATACACGTGTGAATACGGATATCAATAATTTACAATGATTGTATGTATGTATATATATGTGTGTGTGTGTGTGTGTGTGTGTGTGTATATATATATATATATATATATGTATATAATACTTGTAATAACACCGTACATTGTCTACTATACGTAACATTGCTGCATACACCGGATTGTGTCTCATAGATCTGTTTTTAATGCAGATTACTCTCTACATTTTCTGCAGCCACTCATTTTGTGGTCACAGGGCTCCCTCTTGTGGTAGAAAAGCATATATATGCAGGTTGTGGTTGGGCATATTTTCTTTTACGTTATTATACTTTTTACACCAACAAAAACATATTTTGTGCAGCAAATAAATCAAAGAGATGAGATTAATATATAAAATAAATGCAACACAATACTTCTAGCTTTAATTGCCATAGATTAACCCTGAACAGGCTGGGAATATGTACATTTCTCTTAATAAAAGAGGGTCCATTTTTTTTCTTTGGTCAAATGTAAGAAAACAGGTGCAGGGATTATAAGGCCAAAAACACAGGAATAGTCCATGGAGGTTAAGGCTTCATTCACACGACCGTATGTGTTTTGCGGTCCGTAAATTGCGGATCCGCAAAAAAAACGAATGACGTTCCGTATGGCATCCGTGTTTCTGTTTTTTTTGCTGATCCATTGTAACAATGCCTATCCTTGTCAGCAAAACGGACAAGAATAGGACATGTTCTATCTTTTTTGCGGAACGGAAATACGGACATACGGAAACGGAATGCAAACGGAGTACCTTCCGTTTTTTTTGCGGACCCATTGAAATGAATGGTTCCGCATACGGTCCGCAAAAAAAATGGAATGGACACGGAAACAAAATACGGTCGTGTGAATGAAGCCTAAGGATGTCATGCAGCAATGTAGAAGGAACATGGTTCACACGTACATGAGATATATATTATTATATATAAGTGTGTGCACAAAGCTGAGTAATAAGAGTCTAATTTAACCCCTTCCCCGTATGCATTTTGCACCTTGACCAAGCAATTATTTTAGTCTTTTGATCACATTCCAACATTTTATATTTTTCTGTCAATATAGCCGTATGAGGGCTTGTTTTATGCGGGTCAAGATGTAGTGTTTATTGGCACCATTTTGGTGTACATAATACATATAATCATGAGGCACACTTATTAAGACCGGCATTTTAGACGCTGATTTTAATAAAGCTGGCGGTGGTTTTGCCGAAGTCAGCTCTGAACCCGGACATGCCCAGGATTTCACCCAAGCAGCCCGCCGGACAACAGCATCGGAGCATTGCTTTTGTTTATAAACACACACTGCCGGGCGGAGTCTGTTCGGTGACGTCAACGGCTCTGGTGGGCCGGCTTTAGCGTTGCCCTAGCCGTTTTACTGGCTAGGGCAGCGCTGAAGCCCGCCCATCAGTGCCGGTGACGTCACCGAACACACTGCTCAGGCGGAAGCCTCCGCCTGGCAGAGCCCGGTTCGTTACTGGAACTGAGCAAAATACCTTTGCCTTGCGCGATTTAGCATGACATGCTTCGATGTTCTTGTCATGCAGGCTGCCTGGGTGAAATTACGGGTTCAGCTCTGAACCTGGACAACCCCTTTAAGAAGAGGCGTCGGCATCTTCATAACTTCGGCGCATCCAGCACCGCTTCTAACTTCCGAGCTGTCTTACATTTAGGCCTCTTTCAAATGACAGTATTTTTTGCGGGCTCCCATCCATTCATTTCTATGGGTCTGCAAAAAATACTGAGAGCATACTGTGTGCTGTCCGCATCCGTATGTCCGTTTCGTAGACCGCAAAAAAAAAAAGAACATGTCCTATTCTTGTCCGTATTACGGACAAGAATAGTAGTGTTCTATTAGGGGCCAGCTGTTCCATTCTGCAAGATACGGAATGCACACGGATGCCATCCGTTTTTTTTGCGGATTCGCAATTTGCAGACCGCAAAAAACAACGTTCGTGTGAAACTAGCCTTAGACCTTTTTCTACACCTCAAACAGGTGTAGAAAAGGGTAAATGAGATGGGCCTGCTGGTCCCTCCCATTCCCCGCCCATACCACACCCACTTTTTTACACCTGGGATGAGCGGGGAGAAGTCGCAGATTGCGTCACAACAGCATGATAAATGAAAACCCCCCCCCCCCCCCATTGATTTAATTTTATTAACTTTTTCTGCTTTTTAGCTTGTAGGTTTTGCAACAGTAAATTTGTGTCATAATTAACATGATTACTTTCTGGCTCAGTGCAATTATAGTTGTGGTTTTGATTCGTTTCGTTTTGGGATACAATTTTTTTGATCACTTTTAAGTTTTTTGGTGGTGGATAAGCAAAAAAAAAACGGTAATTTTGGCATATTTTTATGGCGTTCACTTTGCAGGATAAATTACATGAAAATTGAATAGTTTTGGGAGAATAGATGTGGTGGTACCAAATATGTGGAGGGGATTTTAATGTAAAAAAAGGTGTGTGTGCTTTTAACGGATATTTTTTTAAGTTTAAAAAACTTATTAGATGTGATTCTTTGTTCACTTCCATAATACACTGCCCTTCTTTTGTAGTACAGTGTATTATGTTGTCAGTAGGAAACTGACAGACAATCTATTAAGCTGTGCCTCTGTCATGGCCTAGTAGGGCAATATCTTCATTGGACCCCCTGCTGCCGTGTACAGACATCAGTACCCCATGATCTTATTTGTGGGGTTCCGATGCCTGACAGAGGGAGCCTTCTTCCTCTAAAAACACTTAGATGCCGGTTACTATTGACCATGGCTTCTAAAGGGTTAAACGGTTGGGTTTCTGCCAATCCGGGCTGGTTAAGCAGAAGCCTGGTAGTCATACTGTCATACAAAAGCCTCACTCCTACTCTCCACTCCCCAGGAGACCCGTGTAGTGCTTATTCTAGGCCGCCATAAACGGGTAGTGACCTAGAATAAGGCCTCTTAATGACATTGTAAAAAGCCGTATCGTGGTCAATAAGGGGTTAAACTATGACCATAATATTTGATTTATTTGAGGAGTCATTAACTTACATCTCCACTTACAAAAAATATCAAAACCGAGACTCCAGTATGCCACTTGCATATTTCAATTGGTTGAAATTCGCCATTGAGGACAGGCCTTAAAGAGGTATTTCCAGCTCAGGCAATGGGGGCATATTGCTAGGATATGCCCCCATTGTTTGATAGGTGCGGGTCCCATCTCTGAGACCTGCACCTATCTCGTAAAATGAACTTTGGCTAAACCACAAGCAGTTTCCAGCTGCGTCCTTCCAGAAACCATACCAAGAGAGGACATGGTTATTCTTGGCGTAAACCAGGGCCACGTGAATGCTGGTTTCCGTGTGAACGCCGCACAGTTTTTGGTGCAGAATCCACGCCAAAATCCACAGACAAAAACCTCCACGTGGGCAAGGCCTAAGAGATTAAAAAAGTGGCTTCTATCCAATTAATACACAAGTAAGTGTCCCCATATCTCCTCCTGCAAACATGTCAACTTACCATCAAGGAGCCTGGTCCCCTGGAGACATAGAACCCAGTTATTGGGAAGGGGCTGCAGAATCCATGTTTTTAAAAACATGTTCTGGGGTTTGTTCATATAGGGGGATCTGATCTTTATTAATGTAGGGGTCTGAAATGATTATATGTAGCCACGTCCTTTTACGTAAACCAGCGTCTTGTAGCCTTTTTTTGCTCCAAAACATCAACCTCTCACTCTGTGGCCTCTCCGTGCTTAAAAGCTATGTATACCTTCAGCGACATATGTTTTTTATTCTATTTTGCTAATTTTGGGCTAAAATAATTTTCCAGTTGGTCTTTATTAAAATTTTCAGCAGGTTTTGTGGTAAAGGGTTAAGTCTTTGCCTAGCTGTGAGCGTATTACGTTTTACTTTCACTCTGAGCCTTCATCTGACGCTAGGTATTGTCCATATCTCTGATCTCCTAAGAGCTCATAAACACTTATTTAAGCTGCATTCTTATCAGTTTGATAATAGTTTAGCTATACTAAGTGTTTATGACGTCAGGAAATAAGAGCTACACATGAGCAGTCAGATGACAGGATTCAGAGGTAACCAAAAGAGACAGTGTGTCAATAGACTTTAACCCCTGTATCTAAAAAAATGGCTGAACATTTTTAATACAGACCAATTGAAAAAAAAGATTTTTAGCCCAAAATGGGTAAAATGCAATCGTAACAAAAAAAATTGCCCCAAAGGTGTCTAAAGCCTTTAAATAAAAGGAATCTATGAGAGAGAGTTATCAAAACTGGTGTAAAGGAAAACTGGCTTGCCCATACCAGAAATCAGCCTGGCTTAAAACGGTGCCGTTTTTAGAAGAAAACATATATATTTTTCTCATCCTGGACAACCTTGCCCACGTCAGGGTGCCTTATGGAGCAGTATACTTCAACAAAATGTAACCATCTAATGTCTATGTGACCCAGTACAATCTTAGCTCAGAATGGCTGTAGGGGGATCCCAGCTCAAGCAGGAAGGATTGTCCTATCACATACTTGTGTTGGAGATAAGCGGTGCTCTGCGTTCGTGGCAGACCCTTATTCATACAGCTACACTGAAATCGTACTTTGCTTCACTTGTCAGTGTTTGGCCTACAGCTAACCCCTGCAATTCACCATTTTGGATTGTGTGAATAGGCATACTATTTCTATGGTGGGAAAGAAGATAAGCAGTAACCGGACACCGCTAATCTGGTGGAGAAAAATAGGACTGGATCAGTTCAAACCCAACCTGTCTGTAGTGTATTTCACAACAAATGGTGCTATGCTGCTCATTCAAGACAAGTTTCATCACGTATAAGACGGACTGGAAACTTAAAGGGGTTGTTTCACTTCAGCAAATGGCTTTTATCAGGCAGATAAAGTTAATACAAGGCACTTACTAATGTATTGTGACTGCCCATATTGCTTTCTTTGCTGGCTAGACTCATTTTTCCATACATTATACACTTCTCTTTTCCATGGTTACGACCACCGTGCAATCCAGCAGCGGTGGTCATGCTAGCACAATATAAGAAAAAGTGCTGGCCTCTCTGGTGGCCAGGACCATAAGAACGCACATTGACTGGCACTTTTTCCTACAGTCTGCAAGCACGACCACCACTGCTGGAATGCAGGGTGGTTGTAACCATGGAAACAAGAAGAGTATAGTGTGATACTAAAGTGAGTCTAGCCAGCAAAGGAAGTACCCTGTAGAACAGGACATCAAACATCCTTTCCTCTTCTCAGTCTGCTCTCCACTGCTCCATGGTCCTTAGTTACCCTTCCTCTGGAGGATTCCTGATTCACATGCTGGGCAGCAGGGCAGTGTCTTGGTATCAGAGCATGTTGTCTGTAAGGACATTACACTTTATAATAAAGGGGCATACAGGCAGCTGTAAACAGAGGCAATGTATGTGAGAGGGGAGAGGAATCATGGGACCTGTAGTCTTCCACATTGGTAATCCTGACTACAGCAAGCCCTGGTAGCATGCAAACAGCTGTTCTGCATAGACTAGGGCAAGATAATGAAAATGAATCTTCTTCTGCACTATGATGACATAACCGGGTGTGCATGAAGACACATTTACTTTTTAGTCTGTATCTTCATAAGTTTGACTGCGTACCACAGCTCCATCCCCTCCAGGCCCTTTGGCCCACACAGAAAGGAAGCACATCAGCTGAATTCACCGTGCCATGGCTCATTTGCTGTAATATCTTAGGCAGATCATGGTAGATTACTGAGGAGGCAAAGTGTGGCAGCCTGACACTTTGCTGAGAAATTGATCTTAGATTCCCTCTAACTCCAATAGATAAGGCAAGGATAGAGTCATTGATCATAGCTAAACCCTTAGGCCTCTTTCACACGAATGTGTCCCTTGCGGGAATCGTGCGCCATGTGAGAGAGGGATTGTGCATTCTGGACTAACAGAAGCCCACTGCATTATCATGATTGACAATGTTGTGTGCCTCTCCATGACCTTTCTGTAACGGAATCATACTGACATACAGCTAATGAGCGAACCTGGCTGCAATGGCTGTCACCGTGTAGCCGTAACCTAAAGGTGCTGTCCTTTTTCAAGAGGAAACCGAACAACTCCGGTGACTGATCAGTCATACGGAATAGATGATTAATTTTTTGACTGATCCTGTGCCAACACTCTGGTTCTCCTGGGGTTCTGTTTTCCAAGCTGCATCGATGATGTCATGTTGACATGTGAACACTGCAGCCAACCACAGGGCTGTTCAGTGCACTGCTGAGCTGCCATGTATTGTTGAAGTGACGTCACTGCTGCAGCTGGGGAAAAAAAACAGTCCTGCCTAGAGAATTGGAGTTGTGACACTGGATCTGTCAAGTAAATAATCATCTGTTCTTTATTACAGGGAGATACTCTTGAAACCTGACATCCCCTTTAAGAGGCAATGCCATATGGGTACACTGATGTCACTAGTGTGTGTTTTTTTTTTTTTTCAGGCTCTATATATATAATTTTTTTGCTTTGCTACTCATTCGGGAATTCTCCAGCATTAAATACTGGTGGCTCATGCATTTTTGTGCATTTTTGCACAACCGAAGCTATTAGGTTTGATTTAACTGTCTCATGAGAGGTGTCAGAACCACATTGTAAGTGGCAGACAATAGATGCTGTTGCAATGCTGTTCTAACACCTCTCCCAAGGCAGTTTAATCACACCTAATGGCTATAGTCACGCAAATGCAATTAACTCCACGATTGAAGCATGAGTCACCAGTATTTAATGCATGAGATTTCTCGTATAAGCCATTCTAATTGAGAATGACAGTGGGATGACCAGAAAAATGTCTTCAAGAAGAAAAGAAAAAGAAATACTGTGTGTGTATTACTGTATTAGTAATGATATATTATGATATATATGTATGTGTATTAGTGATGATTGAGCACCCAGGTGCTCGTGTGCTCTGGCTGAGCATAATTAAAGTCAATGGGACTAAACCAGAAGAGGGGAGGGTGTCTGGTTTACACGGGTCCCCAAAAAAAAAAAAACATGACACAGACACTGGGGGGGTTAAACTTACCTTTCCCAGCAGCTCCCGACCTGTCCCAGCAGGAAGACGGCGCGCACAGTAGTAAGTTTCACCACAGCGCCACCTGCTGGAGGGAGGAGGGAGCTGCTGGGAAAGGTAAGGTGATGGATCCGTTATGAACTCCAAGTGGACCTGAGCACCGGCATGCTCGGCCAAACAGCGAGTTCGGCCGAGCATGCTCGCTCATCACTAGTATGTGTGTATATGTGTGTGTATATATATATATATCTATGTCTCAAGGCCAGTTGTTCTGATATACTTATACTGATATACCATAACCTGGATGAATGAGGACCTTCACAGACATAGATCCGATGTAAATGTACATGTTCCCTTTTGCAGTGCTGCATACAGTATTACGCTGCACTAGTTGTTAGATTGAATATCCCATAACTTTCCTCAATGAATGGTCTTGTGACAAAGTTTCCTCTTCCGGACAAGTCGAAGTTTAACAGCTTTGTCCCTCCCTCTCCCTGTGCGTTAAGCAAACGCCGGTCACCAGCGGGGAGGCATTGCTGCAGGCGCAGGAGTTAATCCCAACCTTTAATACTTCTGTTCCCATTTAAAGCATAGCACTTGCACAAGCTTCACGCTCCCCATGTTAACTGTAGTATAACAATAACCTCATTTGTTGGACACAGATGACACAAAAAAAAAACAAAAATAGGTTTGAAAGGCTTCAAAAGGACGACGTAATCATGTGCAGGCTTTTGGCTTAATCAGGATAAACTATATGTACAATCCTAGAAGACTATAGTCTAAGCTTTCACCCCAGCTGAGCTATTCGGAAAGATATTGGCCAGACCACAAAAACCATTTTGGTCAATAGTCCTCTCTCTAGGCAACGCATTTCGGAGCCTTCTCTCCCAAGCTTTATTCCTATATTCCTCAAATTCTCCCTCTCCCAGCCTTCGTAGTTCTTCTTTCCAAAAATAAGCGACAAAAAAAAAATTACAATACACAGGATTTCAGTTAAAAATAACACCAGCCATTGTCGCCTGCTTACGTGAGATCCAAGGGCTATTGTTGCTTAACATTTTTCAACATGAATAGAAGTAACCTAGCTCAGAGCCGGGGAGTCACATACTGTTTCTTTGGCATGTCTAAATGTTGGGCCCATCTGTCAATGTGGCATCGTGCCCATCATCAAGGTGGTTTTTATTTTCCTCTGGGCAAAGGTGCCAAACAAAGATGGATTAAAAGGAATGGACCATGTTCTTTTCAGGAAAGGGGGGGAAGAGAAATATTAAAATATGGAAATAGTGAGAGGTTAATGCAGAGCAGAACTTTATAGAAAACACCTTTGTGTTTCTTGTGGCGAAGACCTGGCAGCTTACAATGGAATTGGACACATTTTTTTTTTTTTTTAATTTAGCATTTTTTTATTTTTTTTTTGGAGCAGTCATGCTGGCTGGAGATCAAACTCTTAAAAATTACAATATGGGGAGTACGAGCTCTGTGCAACACTACAGAATACGTTGGGGCCATACAAGTAATTATTATAGGACTATTTCTTTTCTCTGTGTCGTCCTCTTGTAGTTATATATTGTATTTTTTTTTTTTAGTTCTATCTGTATCTGGAAAAGCTGAGTAACAACTAGTTTGTAACAGCTGCCACATGGACTGTTAGAATTCTACCTAATTATACAGCAATTTATCCCCCACTAAGGGTGTAACAACAAGTATCTTCGGGACAATCTAGCAAAGCTTGGAATAGAGCCCCATTACACTAGAGGTGTCACTTAAAGCTCTTGAGTCCAAGTGCTACCTTTGTAATGGGTTCTCAAGCATCCATGTGGGCAGGGACGTAACTACCATAGCAGCAGATAATGCAACTGCTATGGGGCCCAAGGCAAGAGGGGGCCCAGTCTTAGTTGGAATCATCTCCTCTTCTACTGGGGGGTGAAAACTTGGTCAGGACTCTACCCTCTAAAGGAGCAACTTTTAGCAAATGAGGCAGTGGAAAAATGGTCCCAAGGGTCATTGAAAAGGTTTTAGGCAGAAACCCTTCTGTCCTGTGTGGGGGCCTGGTCTGATCCTTGCTATGGGGTCCTTACTTCTCTTTGTATGCCACTGCATGTGGGTTTTCCAGGTCCAACTTTTTACATTTCACACCCAGCCTGCTGTAGCTATTGAAATTATGCATGCTTACTTGCTCCTCGCTGTTCTGTCTTGGCTCCCTGAGTTCGTGGCCCTCCTCTGAGGTTTTTCAGCTTCCCGTTCTGCAAACCTCTGGAAGGAGCAGCCTCGGCAGTAACATGTCCCCAAGGGGTACATAATCATCCCTGCTGGGTTATGTGCCAGTCATTGTCTGCAGTAACGCATGTGACCTCGTCAGTCAGAAAGTTTACAGGTAGAGGACCATAAGACTGCAGAAGGGAGCCAGAACAGATCAGTGGGTACATCAGGCTGGGCTTGAAATTTTAAAAAATGCACAAAAATAGAAAACCCCCTTTAACGCCCCTAGCAATTAGTGCCCCATAAGGGCACTAGAGTTACTGCTGTCCGGCTGTCAGGGCCGCAGCTTCGCTTGCAGTGAACCAGGTCTCATCATTGTTGAATTCAGGCCACGGTCTGTCCAGAAACACATTGCTCACCCACGGTTCTTCTTCCACCATCTTCTGCTGTGTATTACATGCTCACTCCACAGTTGTGAAATACATGTATGTACTTTGCACTTAAAGGGACCAAAGAGGTTGCAATCACAAATGGGGTCCTAAATCTTGAGAGCCCTCAAATCCTTGCATTAGCGATGCCTATGTCATTATTAGAGTGCATATAGATCTGTTTCAGCGTGATGTCATCACAAAACCTGACATTACTGGATGTTGGTGACATACTGAATATAGTTTTTACATGGTGGGGCTCTAGAGCTTTAGTCTGTATGTCAGTATATAATATCATTTTGTATGTACAGCTCTATTGCAGGCTCTGCGTGTAGTCTGATCCAACAGTCATGTCTTAATCCACATCTTTTGCCACCTTTTATCAAAATGCAGCAGGTAGAAGAATAGAATGAGGGAAGAGAGCGACATAACTGCAAGGTCTGACTACACTGTGTTTGGTTGTAGTCTGTCACCATGGAGACACATCAAGCTGCATTCAACTGTGTTGAAAAAGGTTTTTTTTTTTTTTAAGTCTGCAGAGAGAGAAAGTGTAGGGAGGTCAAGTGGAGGGTAGATACAGACACAGAATCTGCTCACCTTTCCGTTTTCCAGGCATAAAAAAGAACAAGTTAGGTACGCGGCTCTCAGGTCTGAGAGTGGTAGATACAGAAGACGGCAAAGATACGTGGTGCGGCAGAACTTCCAACACAAGTAGTGTTTAGTTTTTATCCCTTTTCCACGTTACAACTACATGTTTCGGGGATGGAACATCACCTTCCCTTCATGAGGAGCTGTTACATTTCCGAAATGCAGAGTTTACTACTGGTTACTACTACTTGTGTTGGTACTCCTGCCGCTCTGCGTATCTTTGCCGACTTTGTTGTAGTTTGGATATATTGGAGCAAAAAAAGCAGTTTCACTGGGGAAATTCCCTTTATAATGCAGCATTTCTGTGCTATAAAGAAACTGCCTCAATAACCATATTTTTGTAAAATACATTTAGATAAAGAACTCCTTTAAGATAAGCGTGAGGTCACTAGTCATCCTCACTCAATCTGCCCAGTGCAGTTTCGTCCTCTATGGCCCAGTATGATCATAGGATCCCTAAAATTGCCTTTTAAAAGAATGAAGATATTTTCACAGGCTTTCCAGAATCCTCTGTACCAGGGGCGTCGCTATAGGGGGTGCAGAGGTAGCAGCCGCTACCGGGCCCAGGAGCCTGAGGGGGCCCAAAGACCCATGTGCCTCATAAGAAGACACCGGTATTATGCCCCTTTCACACGAGCGGGAGACTCGCATGTCTCCTGCAACGCATCTACAGGGCTGGACTCGGCACTGACTGGGATCGCATAGCATTATATGCGATCCCAGTCAGTGCCGGAATCCAGCCCTGTAGATGCGTTGCGGGAGACATGCGAGTCTCCCGCTCGTGTGAAAGGGGCATTATAGAAAGTGCAAGGAAAGGGTTAGGTCAAGAATTTAGCATGGGGGGGTGGTGACGTTTCAATTTTTGCCTCAGGCAGCTGTAAGGCCACAAAGCACTGAGGGAAGGGGGCCCAAGCTGTACTCTTGCATTAGGGCCCATGAGCCTTTAGCTACACCCCTGCTCTGTACGATACATGTGGATGGGGTTTTCAAAGCCAAATCCACATGTTTGGGCAAAAATCTGCAATTTGTTTTGAATTATCTTGAATTTTCCCTTTGGATTTTACTCCAAGACATGGTGACATGGTGGATTCGCCACCAAATTTACACTTGCAGTCAGGCCCGACTTGTAGAAGTCTGACAGGTCATAGTAAGTGGACCTTCCAGAACCGGCAGTACTGTCCTTCCCACGCGCTGAGACCCTGAAGCCTGTATTTCAGATTTAAACACCCATGAAGAAACCTTGTCGCTGGCGTATAGCGGAATCATAATTTGTACTAATGGGGCTCTCAATTAACAAGCGATTAAGTAATTACGGCTATCAAAGATTTAATTTATTAATTTAAGACAGGTCACGGATTTTGCATTCTACAAACCGTGCAGGATATTAAAATTTTTTTTTAATTTTATTATTTTATTTTTGTTGTACCTCGTACACCCTCATCTTTTCTCTGGCGCCATTACAAACAAATTTATTCTTAACAGCACAAAAAAAGAAAATGAAAAGGAAAATACTTTTTCTAAGCTGTACCAGGCCTTTTACTGGACAGCTATGACTAACAAAAACAGCTGCAGATTTTAAAGGGCAGGAGCTGAGATGATGCTTTAAAGATAGCATTTTAATATTGTTTGTGTTATAGGGAGATAGAAGGCTCCGGCGACTTATTTTTTGAATTAACCGTGAACTTAAATGAACTCCGGGTGCTTACGACTGCTTTTACCATATAATACATTTTGCAGCTGCTGAAATACAGAATTTCTCTTTTGAAAGCTGTTTATTACAGATTCCGAAAAAAAAAAAATCTCAAATGATATTGGCATCCAAACCTAGCCATATGTTCATTTGACCTAGGATACATAAACCTGTTGTTTAATCCAGAGAAAGGATTACAGTCCTATTTTTTTTTAGTAAGTTCCTTTCATATGGAAATGTCTTTTCACTGCACAGATTTGTATTTAATGATACAAACATAAAAAAAATAAAAATAAAAAAAAATTCCCATGTTTTTTAATTTCATCGCGGTGAATGTATAGGTTTTGCCGAGTTTCTACAAGCATACATTAATGTTAATTTCATCAATCTCTTTTGTATTGTGTTAATGTCACAATCTGCTCCCGGATCTTGCCAAGTTTCTTAACTGTCATGTTAATTCCGAGACCTATTCTGCGCTCTTTGACATTTCAGGACAGAACATGGCAGTAAAAATAGATTAAAAACAGCTTAGATGTATTATAAAATCCAGAACTTTGCAGATGGTGGCATTAGATTTGCAGAATAAAAAAAACACACACCAAGCAGCTTGGTACAATATAATAACACAGTAGTCCATTGATTTTGAGAGTAAATATCTCAAAGGCAGTAAAAATCATTGTGGTCTGAGCAAACTGATGAGAAACAGCACAGCAATCAAAGGGGAGGGGGACCTAATTAATTTAAAGGACAATTCCAGTCACAAGTCAAATTAATATCATTGTTCTAGTCATTGCTCATGAATGTGTATCCTGAATGTTACTCTAATGATGCCTTAGAATACAGCTCAGATTTTATAATGTTCTAAACTTACAGTCGCCCCTTCTAAGTAAGTACCTGGTATAAAGAGAGGGAGAAAGGTAGCAACAATTGTGGCACTGGTCAAAATGTGGCACTGTAACTATAATACTGATCCATATAGACAAGAATAGGACTATTAGAATACTGTTTCCTAAATACAAGAATATAGTATGATATAAACTGCCCCTATATACCAAAATATAACTGCTATAATACTGCCCCCTATGTACAAGAATATAACTGTTGTAATACTGGCTACTAGGCACAATAATATAACTACTATAATACTGCCTCCTATGTACAAGAATATAACTACTATAATACTGCTCCTATGTACAAGAATATAACTACTATAATACTGCTCTTATGTACAGGAATATAACTACTATAATACTGCTCCTATGTACAAGAATATAACTACTATAATACTGCTCCTATGTACAAGAATATAACTACTATAATACTGCCTCCTATGTACAAGAATATAACTACTATAATACTGCTCCTATGTACAAGGATATAACTACTATAATACTGCCTCCTATGTACAAGAATATAACTACTATAATACTGCTCCTATGTACAGAATAATATAACTACTATAATACTGCTCCTATGTACAAGAATATAACTACTATATATATACTGCTCCTATGTACAAGAATATAACTACTATAATACTGCTCCTTATGTACAAGAATATAACTACTATAATACTGCTCCTATGTACAAGAATATAACTACTATAATACTGCTCCTATGTACAAGAATATAACTACTATAATACTGCTCCTTATGTACAGGAATATAACTACTATAATACTGCTCCTATGTACAAGAATATAAACTACTATAATACTGCTCCTATGTACAAGAATATAACTACTATAATACTGCTCTCCTATGTACAAGAATATAACTACTATAATACTGCTCCTATGTACAAGAATATAACTACTATAATACTGCTCCTATGTACAAGAATATAACTACTATAATACTGCTCCTATGTACAAGAAAATATAACTACTATAATACTGCTCCTATGCCTATGTACAAGAATATAACTACTATAATACTGCTCCTTATGTACAAGAATATAACTACTATAATACTGCTCCTATGTACAAGAATATAACTACTATAATACTGCTCCTATGTACAAAGAATATAACTACTATAATACTGCTCCTATGTACAAGGAATATAACTACTATAATACTGCTCCTATGTACAAGAATATAACTACTATAATACTGCTCCTATGTACAAGAATATAACTACTTATAATACTGCTCCTATGTACAAAGAATATAACTACTATAATACTGCTCCTATGTACAAGAATATAACTACTATAATACTGCTCCTATGTACAAGAATATAACTACTATAATACTGCTCCTATGTACAAGAATATAACTACTATAATACTGCTCCTATGTACAAGAATATAACTTACTTATAATACTGCTCCTATGTACAAGAAGTATAACTACTATAATACTGCTCCTATGTACAAGAATATCAACTAACTATAATCACTGCTCAGCCTATGTACAAGGAATATACCTACTATAATACTGCTCCTATGTACCAAGAAATATAACTACTATAATACTGCTCCTATGTACAAGAATATAACTACTATAATACTGCCTCCTATGTATCAAAAATATAACTACTATAATACTGCCTCCTATATAGCAAGAATATAACTACTATAATATCTGCCCTCTATCTACAAAGAAGTTGAATTACTATAATGTCAGCCCTTCTTATGAATCGACGACTAAATAGAATATACAATACTATAATACTGCTCCTATGTACAAGAAATATAACTACTATAATACTGCCTCCTATGTACAAGAATATAACTACTATAATACTGCTCCTATGTACAAGAATATGACTACTATAATACTGCTCCTATGTACAAGAATATAACTACTATAATACTGCTCCTATGTACAAGAATATAACTACTATAATACTGCTCCTATGTACCAGAATATAACTACTATAATACTGCCTCCTATGGACAAGAATATAACTACTATAATACTGCCTCCTATGGACAAGAATATAACTACTATAATACTGCTCCTATGTACAAGAATATAACTACTATAATACTGCTCCTATGTACAAGAATATAAATACTGTAATACTGCTCCTATGTACAAGAATATAACTACTATAATACTGCTCCTATGTACAAGAATATAACTACTATAATACTGCTCCTATGTACAAAAATATGACTACTATAATACTGCTCCTATGTACAAGAATATGACTACTATAATACTGCTCCTATGTACAAGAATATAACTACTATAATACTGCTCCTATGTACAAGAATATAACTACTATAATACTGCCTCCTATGGACAAGAATATAACTACTATAATACTGCCTCCTATGGACAAGAATATAACTACTATAATACTGCTCCTATGTACAAGAATATAACTACTATAATACTGCATCCTATGTACAAGATATAACTACTATAATACTGCATCCTATGTACAAGAATATAACTACTATAATACTGCTCCTATGTACAAGAATATAACTACTATAATACTGCTCCTATGTACAAGAATATAACTACTATAATACTGCTCCTATGTACAAGAATATAACTACTATAATACTGCTCCTATTGACAGGTATAAAGCTGATGAATCTCCTCATGTAAGTTTTCCCTTAGCCCAAAAAACTCCTCCACATTTAGATGATATTTTTTCTGGAAGCTTCCTTCCTGTCAGAGTAATTTCAGCCACATATTACTTTTCCATCATGTAATTGCTGACGTGTTTTGGCATATATTTATAGCACTCACTGGGGTTAAATAGGATGCAGCCATTGTGCGTATATGTAAGCAAAAAAGCAGATTAAATATCACAGTGCATACCATCAAAATGAGGCAGCAGCGGTATTAAGATTCGTTTTTATATATCCCCTTTCTCATGTTTTTTTTTTCCAATTGTAAAAGAATTTTAAATTTTTTTTCATATAAACTAAAACAGAAAAAAAGATGAAATTGTCCCTTGGGGAGAATCAGGGGTTCAAGTTTACAAATTCTGTTGTAATTAATTTAAAATATTAATTTTTCTGGGCTAAAAGGACATTTATTTTTATTTTCCTTTTACTAAAAGCTCATTCCAGAATGGTTGATCGGAAGCTCACATCGGATGCCAAGCCAAGCCCCCTCTCTATTTTTTGTACTTTTTTTTTCCCCCCTTCTTCGTGACTTGCTCTGTTCTGTTCCCACACCCTAGACAGCTTGTCAGAGCAGCTTAAATAAAACAGTGTATGGCGACTAGGAAATGCCATTCGGTCCCAATTGATCTCCTAATATTCTATGTTGAAATGATAATTGGGTACAGTCCTCATCGGGGAGGAAGAAAAGAAAAAAAAAGGCGAAAGAGAAACAAAAGTTTGTTTCAGTCAGCGCACGGCATTATCTCTGGTGATGTCTTCAAATGAACAGATACATTAAAAAAAAAAAAACCCAGGGCTATATATCCCCCATCTGCTGGAGCCGGCCGTCCACAATTCTTTTCAGCTGACATAATCCAGATTGATTCGTTCAGCAGATAAAATTCAGAACCCTTCTGCCCTTTATAGGCGCAACATAATACTGCTCTTTATTCAGTAACAATGTAGCATAATGGGATCAGAATGTACGAAATGACTGTACTTAAATGACTGTGACATACGAGGTTCTAACACAAATTGTGGTTTAGAAAAAAAAAAAATCATTATTAAAATGTTCCTGCTCTAACAAGGTCGAATGTTTGTAACTTTTCTTTTTTTTAAGGGAGAAACATGGGATTTAAAGGGCATCTGTCAGCAGATTTGTAGCTGTCTGACCTGTTACATGAGCGCTTGGCAGCTGAAGGCCTCTGTGTTGGTCCCATGTTCATATGTGTCCTCATTGCTGAGAAAAAATGTTTTAATATATGCAAATGAGCCTCTAGGAGCAACGGGGGCGTTACCATTACACCTAGAGGCTCTGCTCTCTCTGTAACTACCACGTCCTCTGCAGTGTGATTGACAAGGCCAAGTGTGTGAGAATATCATCATGTCTGGCCCTGTCAATGAAAGTGGAAAAGGGTGGGAGCTGCAGAGAGATCTGAGCCTGTTGGTGTAACGCCAACGCCCCCGTTGCTCCTAGAATTTTAAAATTTAATTCATTGGGTTAATATAATGGTTGCAGAGGTGCTCATATCCTGTAATGTCTACATAGAAGCATGGAAGATATGGGCTAGCCCTTAGACCTCTTCAGGTCCGTAAAGGGGTTATCCAAGACCTATAATGCTCCCTATATTACCTGTACCCCTGTGGGCCTGTCCGAGCCTGATCACATGGCAATACGTAAGAAGGGAAAGATAGGTAGCAGGTCTCCCTTTGTAAGAAAAGGATCGGGCATGTTCAAATCAACCTGCCCCACCCTGCTTTCTATTGACATCTGCTGTCGGGGAAGAGTTAGGAGTCCCATATGCATTTGATGCTCTGTCAGTCCCACTATAATCAATGACTTTGGCTGATATTCATCTAATATTGATGGCCACATTGTCCATTTCTGCTTGCTGTCAGGGAATGGAAACATTTCTGTATCCAGCCTACGTAATGAGTAGTAACATTTCTCTTCTGTCCTTACAAATTGTAACAAATTGTGAATCTGGTTGCTCGGCCCACAGAGGATTGTCTAGACTGGATCAAATTGTAAGTCAGATTCTAAAAGCATTAAAGGCAGGGCGGACTGGAAACATAAAGTGGCCCTGGAAAAAATACTAAAAGTGGCCCCGTTTTGTAGTTGGGTCCAAACTGATGGAAGGCAGGGCCAGCAATACCATATTGTGGCACATTATACCACCCCAACAGAGCCAAATACCACAGTCCATCACAAAATACATCCCCAAAAACTTCCACTGTCTGGCCGTGAGGAGGGCTCAGGTGGCTCCTTGGGCATTGGCCCAACTGGGAACTTTTCCTGTAAGATCCTGATTAAAGGGGTTATTTACCCTTGGGAACCTCTTAGATAGACCCCCTCCCTCCCCCCCCAGCAGGCCAAACCTACTAACCTGATCCTATTCGCTGACTCCTTTGCTCCTCTGCTGTCCCTGCAGCTCTCAAGTCTCCGGTTTCACGCAGGTCACATGGCCACTGCAGCCAATGACTGTGTGAAGTTGTGACGTGTCTCCTATGCGTCACGTGACCCAGTGACATGATACATGGGTGGCACATCTCTGCAGCAGCCACATGACCAACAACAAACCAGACATTGACGTGGGGAGACCCGAGATCTGCAGCGGGAATCAGGTATGTATGACTCCCTCCACCGGTCTGGCCTCACTGCCCTTTAAGTCTGTAAAAATTCCCGAAGTCTGGATGTCAACAAGAAAATGGTAACGGAGAGAAGCAAGAGTGTTACAAACTTGCAGAAAACTTTTTAAAGTTTTTAAACTCCTAGCAATATGGATATTATATCAGGGTTGCAGAAGGGCTTAAGGGGCATGTAATAGTATACAGACATTCCTAGAGAGAAAAAAACTGTGACCCAAAGAAATTGCGCTTAACAAAGACTTGCTTTTATCCCTTTCCTCCTTCTACAGATGAGAATTAAGAAATAGCCGAGGACTAATCCTTTTGGAGTGGGTCTCGGCTATTCAGGCCATGGCAAATCATACATTCTTTTTGTGACAGGGCTTGAGTGACATTTGATCAGACAAACCCCAGATTCAATGGAGGCGCACAGTGTTCAAAAACACACAGAGCGGATTGCAAGGTAGGACATTGTTCGGCCGGCGAGGGTCTTAGAGCCGCTGAATGCAACTTTTCTTGTTAAGACACAAACTACCAGCAACTCGGTGACACTGTGACGGCTCTCTCAAAGAATCCTGGCTCAAAGGACACAACATGCAGCGTGCAGAAATGTGTTCATGTGTTTATTTCAATCAGGCCCCTCTCTCTCTCGAGCGCATGAAATATTAGAACAAGCGTCGATTCATATTAAAATTTTTGGAGGGGTGTATAAGCATCAAAAAGGAGCTGGAACAAAGGGGCGGTTGTGTGACAGGGACAAAAGTTTAACACTGCTGCAGCATGATGACGGGACACGTAAAATGGAAGGGTTTTGGCAAAATGTCCTGTTTGTTTATCACAAAGCAAAGACCCAGCGGACGATGGGCCCGAGATGCAATAGAGACCTGACAGTTCTGCCGGTGCAGAGGACTCCTGCTTTGTTGAGTACTTTGGAGTCATATTCTGTCCGAATGGAGATTGTGCAAAATACGGAGGCAATGTCATAGGCAGCTATTCACATCTGTGTTTTCTTTGCAGTTTTATCTGTACGTGCTGCATATTTTCCAATATTCAGAATGGTTCCAATCTAGGAAGAAGTCGCAGGCCTCTTCATAACTTCTGTGGATCCTCCTCCATCTTCAGAGCTGTCTTTACATTTAGACCTTTTTCTTCCCTTCCACTCCATGCCCACAATTGTAGACCTGGCATGAGCAGGGGGAAGTCGTAGACCATTGCACCACAATCTCTGCCTGAAATACGCCTAATTTAGGCGTATTTCAGATTAATAAATGACCCCCACAGTGTGTAATAGGGCATTCATATGGAACAATACTAAGTGCAGTATGGTGCGCAGAACGATGTTGTATGCTATATGTGATCCAGACTATACACGCAAATGTATATGAAACCTAGCTTTCTAGATAAATTACTTATTTTCTACTGATTAATCTGTATTATACTGCAGAGCTGCACTCAATATTCTGCTGGTACAGTCACTGTGTACATACATTACTTATCCTGTACTGATCCTGAGTTACATCCTGTATTATACTCCAGAGCTGCACTCACTATTCTGCTGGTGCAGTCACTGTGTACATACATTACTTATCCTGTACTGATCCTGAGTTACATCCTGTATTATACTCCAGAGCTGCACTCACTATTCTGCTGGTGCAGTCACTGTGTACATACATTACATTACTTATCCTGTACTGATCCTGAGTTACATCCTGTATTATACTCCAGAGCTGTACTCACTAATCTGCTGGTGGAGTCACTGTGTACATACATTACTTATCCTGTACTGATCCTGAGTTACATCCTGTATTAT
Organism: Rhinella marina; assembly: GCA_900303285.1. NCBI lineage: Eukaryota > Metazoa > Chordata > Amphibia > Anura > Bufonidae > Rhinella > Rhinella marina. The sequence continues at coordinate 1,065,270 of ONZH01003517.1, read as the reverse complement.
ACTCCAAGCTGCCCTCACTATTCTAGCTGGTGGAGTCACTGTGTACATACATTACTTATCCTGTACTGATCCTGAGTTACATCCTGTATTATACTCCAGAGCTGCCCTCACTGTTCTACTGGTGCAGTCACTGTGTACAATACATTACTTATCCTGTACTGATCCTGAGTTACATCCTGTATTATACTCCAGAGCTGCACTCACTATTCTGCTGGTGCAGTCACTGTGTACATACATTACTTATCCTGTACTGATCCTGAGTTACATCCTGTATTATACTCCAGAGCTGCACTCACTATTCTGCTGGTGCAGTCACTGTGTACATACATTACTTATCCTGTGTACTGATCCTGAGTTACATCCTGTATTATACTCCAGAGCTGCACTCACTATTCTGCTGGTGGCAGTCACTGTGTACATACATTACTTATCCTGTACTGATCCTGAGTTACATCCTGTATTATACTCCAGAGCTGCACTCACTATTCTGCTGGTGCAGTCACTGTGTACATACACTTATCTGTACTGATCCTTACATCCTGTATTATACTCCAGAGCTGCACTCACTATTCTGCTGGTGCAGTCACTGTGTACATACATTACTTATCCTGTACTGATCCTGAGTTACATCCTGTATTATACTCCAGAGCTGCAATCACTGTTCTGCCTGGTGCAGTCACTTGTTGTACTACATTACTTATCCTATACTGATCCTGAAGGTTTACATCCTGTAATTATACTCCAGAGCTTTGCACTCACTTTCTGGGCGGTAGAGTCACTGCGGTGCATACATTACTTTCCTGTATTATATCCAGGCTGCCACTCACTCGTTCTGCTGGTGGCAGTCACTGTGTACATACATTACTTATCATGTACTGATCCTGAGTTACAATCCTGTATTATACCCCAGAAGCTGCTACTCACTATTCTGCTGGTGGAGTCACTGATGGTACATACGTTTACTTATCCTGTACTGATCCTGCAGTTCACAATCCTGTATCTATACTCCCAGATGCTGCACTCACTATTCTGCTGGTAGAGTCACTGCGTGCATACATTACTTATCCTGTATTATACTCCAGAGCTGCAATCACTGTTCTGCTGGTGCAGTCACTGTGTACATACATTACTTATCATGTACTGATCCTGAGTTACATCCTGTATTATACTCCAGAGCTGCACTCACTATTCTGCTGGTACAGTCACTGTGTACATACATTACTTATCCTGTACTGATCCTGAGTTACATCCTGTATTATACTCCAGAGCTGCACTCACTATTCTGCTGGTAGAGTCACTGCGTGCATACATTACTTATCCTGTATTATACTCCAGAGCTGCAATCACTATTCTGCTGGTGCAGTCACTGTGTACATACATTACTTATCCTATACTGATCCTAAACTGTTGTTTTTGGAAAACAGTAACAAGCTTTTTGGGACATATCATGGTTCGTTTTGCTGAAGGAGTTAGTTTTAATTACATCAGATAACACATATAAACCTTACAAGTATGCAAATTGCCAGAGCGAGATCTGTGCAGACACTGAACAAGCAGGGCACACTCAGAGACTTCAGCTCTGAAGCCTGCAGACTTGTGAATACAGTTCTTGCACATAATACAGACAGGGATCAGAGCAGGACAAGTTCTTAAAGTGGACAGTGTGAGAGATGGGGGTGACAGAAGGAATGGAGGGACAACCACAGAGGACAGGACAGGAGAAGGAGGACACCATGAAGGACCATGAAGAGAGAGCGGTCTTATTTCTCTTCCATTATCATATTATCTCCTGCCTATCAATATATTACTGATTTTATTGATGCATTAACAGAAGTAAAGCATATATGCCATGGCCCAGCGCTCAGCCGGCTCTGCTATACGTCTCAATGCAGATTACTAAATATAATTATATATTCAAGTACTCTGTTGTGAAAACCAATAAACGCCGGCTTGATGGAAATTTGTCCATTACTTAATTTTTTTTCAGTAAGATGAAAAAAAAAAACCCTAAAGTCGTATTATCCCATCAATGCGAAAGAATAGACAAGGTGATAATACAGTTGTGTTAAAGCCTCCCTGTATTTACTCATGTGTGAAAGCGTTATGTCTGGTCACATAATTGGCACTCTTCTGCGGAATATTTCACATTTTATAATGAACATTAAAAGAGTTTGTGGATCATTACTTTATATGAGTTTCAAAGTTATTACATAAAATCCCAACAGGAACGGTCATAAATTATTTCATCTGCAGGCCTGGCCTTAGTAAACAGAAGTGAGGGCTCCACGGCCCAGCGGCCACTGGCATGACGGGCGGCGGTGGACTTTCTATACAATCTCATCAGAAGCCTGTGCTGTTAATGGGGTTTTCCACTCTAGGGGGTGATGGCATATGGCTACGATATACCGTCACTTATGGATCAGTGTGGGTCTGATTACCAGGGAACTATCCTCCCACCTTAAAGGGATTTTCCAGGATTTTACTACTGATGATAGGTCATCAGTATCTGATTGGTGGGGTCCCCCGCCAAACAGCTGTTTGAGAAGGTACCAGTGCTCCTGTGAGCGCCACTACCTTCTCTCAGCTCACCAAGCACAGCGCCGTACATTGTATAGTGGCCGTGCTTGGTATTACGCTCAGCCCCTTCACTTGAATGGGGCTGAGCTGCTCCTAGGCCATGTGACCGTTGAACATTATGTCACTGGCCTAGGAAAAGCTAAGAGAAGGCCGGTAGCGCCGGTACCTTCTCAAACAGCTGATCGGCGGGGATTCCGGGTGTCGAACCCCCACGATCAGATACTGATGACCTATCCTGAGGACTGCCCACCAGTGGTAAAATCCCGGAAAACCCCTTTAAATCTAAGGCTATAATTCTCTTGAAATCTTGGGCTGCTCGGCCTTTGCCCCACCCGCTACACCGCACATCCTCCTCACGACCCTCCCTTGCTAGCTATTGTTGCGTCACATCCACAAGCCGTCTTTAGTTACCTGCCTGACTGCGTGTGCGCTGCCTGCCACATACGCAGTCCAGATACAGCCCTATAGGTCGCCCTATGAGAGATGAAGTTCGTAAAAATTCGATTCACCAAATTTTATAAAAAAAATAATCTTCTTGACGAATTACTTCGTCACAAAGCGCATTTCTTTGTAAATAGCGGGTGCAATGATGGGAAATGGCGATTGCACCACCCCTCCCCTCCCCCTCCATCATTAAACCCCTCAGATGCTGCGTTCATCAGTGATTGCGGCATCTGAGATATATATTAAGGCCTTTCAGGGGTTAATCAGTTAAAAAAAATTAATTGTACTTACCTTATCCATCTGAGTGTGAAGAAGTTGCCACGGCCATCTTGCTTGGGGATCCAGCGCTAAATCTTGTGCGTCATACACATGATTTTGCGCGGGATCTTGAAGCGAAATGGCAGCGGTGGCCTCTTTGCACTCAAATGGATGAGGTATGATTTTTTTAATTTTTACTACCATTTCAGGGAAATCATGCTCACCTCATCCATTTGAGCGTGAAGAGGCCACCATGGCCATCTTGCTCGAAGACTCAGCGCATGATGACATCATCATATTGGCTGGCGTGGTGACGTCATAAGTCACCGTGCAGGAGATTTCTTGTGGGGTCTTCAAGCAAGATGGCCACGGCGGTCTCTTTGTGCTCAAATGGATGAGGTGAGTATGATTTTTTTTTAATTTTTTTTTTTACCTTCATTTCAGGGAAAATTAATTAATTACCACGGAGCACAAGGTAATTCGGCTTCGCGGCTCATAGAATTCTCTCTGTAATTCAGATCGGAGTCCACTTCGGATTCTTCAATTCACTCAACATTAATTGTGATGTGTATGACGACATATACATTGGCAGAGGGATATAGTGAGGATGTATGGCATGTCATCTGAAGCAGAACCGGAAGATGACCCAACACTGAATTTGCAGAACGCTAATTAAAGTACAAGTATATTTTGGGGCCTGATCACATGGCGGATTTTGCCTTTGTAAAATGTGTTGCGGTTTCTGCAAAGGTTTTTCACTTTGAATGCTCGCTGTTTAGCCCCATTGAATGGACCCATGAACAGGTGGCCCAGCCCTGAATCTAGATACTGTGATAAATGACAGAGTGACTTGTTGACACCATTTCTAGGGTCACAGCACCCAGGGCACATGCTCCCACCTTCACCCCAGCTATCCACCTGCTGTATGAAGAAACCCCTTGAAATGATAACATTTTGACGGCCACTAGGGGGAGCATATGAGCTTACTGCATACTGTTTTATTATTAAAGGGCTATCCTCATGTTATACAATGGAGGCATATCGCTAGGATATGCGCCCATTGTCTTATAGGTGCGGGTCCCATCTATTGAGAACAGAGCCCCCAAAGTAAAGGAGGGTGCACTGTGCATGTGCAGACGCTCTCCATTCATTTCTATGGGGCCGGCGAAAATAGCCGAGCACTGGCTTGGCTATTTCCGTCGGCTACATAGAAATGAATGAACAGTGGCTGCGCATGCGCGGTGCGCTCCTATTCATTTCTATGGGAGCAGCGAAAGATCTGTGCCTGGTGGTAGCTGGCCCCCGGGAAACTTGGGGTCCTCCAGACACAGCGCTCCCCCCTCTGATTTTGATATAGAGTAGGCGCCGATCCCATTGGTGGGACCCGCACCTATAAGACAATGGGGGCATATCCAAGTGATATGCCCCCATTGTCTAAGATGAGAATTCCCCTTTAAGCTCAATGCATAACCAGTATGCAGGAAGCTCCCCCTAGTGGTGGCCGCAGGTAACCAGATTTTTAACATTTAATTCTGTATCCATACAGGGGATTTGGAGCTCTGTGTCAGAAAAACTGAGCTCTGACCGCTATACAGCTATAATAAGACATGTATCGGGTTCTAGTTCAGATTAAGAAAATCAAAAGGGTAGATATTCCCCTCAAAGCTCTCTGACAAAAGCCGGAGCAGAAAAAGGAATCTACACAGCGACAATTGTAACAATTTCCAGCAATAAACGGGAAAACAAAAGATTATGTTACTTCTGCCGAGAATACAATGCCCTTTGATTCAGACATAGCTTTAAACTCAAGTGTTTTTTTTTCTTTCCTGTTCTTTTCTTGTGTATTTTTTTCAGCAGCCCATCAATTACCCTTTTCACACTGAAATCCGTAAGGCGAGCTAAATAGGAAGAAAAAAAAAGGAAAATTATAACTAAATGTATAAAAAAGACAAATGGAAAGGGTGAGACAATCGTTATAAAGAGATCACTTCAAACAGTGCTGCTGAGAGTGGTTTGAGTCAATGCAGAGAGGATGTAGGGTGGCTATATGTGAATGGGGGGGTATCATTGTGCAGGTTCATAATCAGCTGGTGATTATACAGATAAAGGTCACATAAATGCATGCCGGAGCTTCTTTTAGTTACTTTCTTATATGGTCTCAAGCCAGGGGCATAACTACCATAGCTGCAGACCATGCGACTGCTATGGGGTCAGGGCAAGAGGGGGCCACTTGGGATCATCCCCTATTCTAGTCCTAGTCAGGACTCTACCCTCTAAAGGAACAACTTTTAGCAAATGAAGCAGTGGAAAAAATGGCCAAAGGGTCATTGAAAGGGGTTTAGGCAGAAACCCTTCTGTCCTGTGTGGGGGGGCCTGGTTTGATTCTTGCTATGGGCCCCTTACTTCTCTATGTACACCACTGGTCTCAAGGGTTTACAAGCCAAAGATTCGGTGGAGAACCTATGTAGGACCCCCACTGTCAGCAACAGGGGGTGAGAACTGGCACACGGGTCGTGGAAAGAGGTTGGATGTGGGATCATACACCATGCTCCCCTTTATAATGGGGGGCCCAGATAGATCTCATATTGTGGGAGGTCCCAAATTAAGAGTTACATAGTGGAAGAATCAAGGCCTCCCAGCGGCACAGAGGAGTTCAGGAGAACAGAGTGCTGACCTTGTGGAAATAGATCTCTGTAGACAGACAAAAGGTGAAATAAACTGGGTCCTTGGGCAGCACAGAGTATTTCAGAAGAGGAGAGTGCTGATCTTGTGGAAGGCAGTGACCTGTCCACTCATATAATGATTTTGGTAAGGACAAGGACTGCATCTTATGTCCTAGACTGAGAAATGAATAATGGTAGAAGCAGGGTCCACCAGGGCTGATCTTGTGGGAGGCAGTGACCTGTTCACATACATGAACTGTGTGTGACCGAGCCAGTGCCATCGCAGACTGACAGATAACAGGGGGTGGCCCATCTGGGACAATGATGGCACATTACTCGGCTATGCCATCAATGTCAGGTTGGTGGGGGTCCTACTGTACTTTTCGGACCTGCTCTTGTCCGGAGAACAGGGCCATCGAAGTAAAGCCAGTGGTCGCCTATTTTTGGAACTCCCATACCAGTGAGCGGAGGGTGGCTCTCTGTTCACTTCTGGAGATAGGTGTGGGTCTCACCTCAGGGACCCGCACCTATCTGTCATCGATGGTATATCCTAGCGATATGCCGTCAATGTCCCGGATGGGAATACCCCTTTAAAGGAATCGTACCTTCAGCAGCACAGAGTGTTTCAGAAGATGATTGTGCCAATTTTTTTTTTGAAGGGGGGGGGCCTGATTACTTATGTGATGATGTTATTGAGGACAGGGCTGTAGGTGATGGAGACATTGAGAAGGGGAATGTAGACAAGTGTTAAAAAAACAGAATAAGAGCTGAGGTGAGAACCAGGTCTCCCAGCACAGAGTATTTCAGGAGGGGGGTGTGCTCATCTTGTGGGAGGTCACAAATTTAGAGTTACATAGTGGGAGAAGCAGCATCCACAGGAGCACAGAGTATTTCAGGGTGCTTATCTTGTGGTCTGTGGCAGCCTGTTGTGTTACATAGTAGAAGGTGCAGGATTCCCTAGCAGCACAGAGTGTTTTAGGAAATCCTCGTTTGAGGTTGCTTAAGACTTAGCTTGACTTTTACATACATGTGTTAATTATTCTATTGTCCTGAGATTATTCATTCGTTATAAAGCTGAGGCCAAGCGGCGGGGAGTTTACAAACTCTAATTTCTGATCGTTTCCCTACTTTTGATGCATCCATTTACCGACTATCTCGCCCTGCACTCCTGAAATGGGATCAATCACTTGAAATTCTATTAAAAATATTATTTTCCTCACACCACTCCACGTTCCCCCCCGTCTCTGCAGCCGCATCCGACTGACTGCTCATTTGCTGCTTGATAAATCTTGAGTATTCTGCAAAAGTCTCACTTGTGAATTGACATGAGGAAAACACTGTTTTGGGCCTCCATTAACACCGCTTTCCCCCCGCGCTGAAGGATTTTAAAATATCTGGAAGTTACTTAAAGAGGCAATTGCAAAAGTGACTTCTCCTTGAGAATTAGAATATTTTCCATCCTGATGTACAAATGTAATATTCATGCCTGTGAGTTCCATCACGATGAAAGGTGAGACACTTGGAAGGAAATAACAAAAACAGGCAATCGGTGCAGTTTGTTTTAATGTCTGCCACCTGCAGAAGACCCGTCTAGTGCGTTATCTGATGGAGAGCGCAATCCCAAGTATAATGTGGTTTCCATATCAAAATTAGATCGGTTTCCTCCTTCATATTTCATCATGGACAGAACTTTATTTATAGCCATGGTTAAAGGGGCTGCCTGCTTTTGTTTAAAGGGTCTTCCAACATTACACTGATCACAGTCCTTCATATTTCATCATGGACAGAACTTTATGAATAGTGATGGTTAAATGGGCAGTATGCTTTTGTTTAAAGGGTCTTCCAACATTAATTCCAGTCTATCCTGCTGCTGAGTCCACCATCAATCAGCTGTGATCTGTGAAGGAACCGAGCACCAAGTGTTCAATTTCCCTGCAGCTCCCCTGCAGGAGAAGGGAAGTATTACACAACTGTCATTGAAATCAATAGGCGGTAATGTGTGGAGGGGTTGGGTCCACCAGAGGAAGACATTCTCTTTGTAGAGTTAAATTATAAGGGGTTTATGCTACAGGACTTTAGCTCAAAGTTATTTCAATGGCGAGTAAAGGTTCATATGCAGTCAAGTCTTCCTCAAGTGAGGAGACCTGAGTCTCGGTATTAGAGGTGGTCTTGTGGTCAGCCCCCTTTGATCATACTTTGATGGTATCTAAGAGTCTGTAGTGCAAAAACCATTCAAGGCATCTGTAAGACACCCCATGAAGGATGAATTGTTGTCACATTGGTGAATGGGACTGGGCTGACCAGTATGGGACTTTCATTAATCCGTTGGCTGCTATGATCATTTCGTTTAGAATTTGGTTGGGGATTCAAAACCTGTGCTGTTTTCTTGGGTTCTTGATGATGATAGTAGGTCAGTGGTGGTTAATGTGGCAGATTAGTGGCCACACATTGCTCTAAAGAGTCTCCCAACATTACAGTGATCACAGTCTGCCCTGCTCTCTGTACAGTATATGCTAGTACTGTCTTAGACTCGTGGTATCAAGTCATGCATAGAAGGGCTTAAAGTCAATTATCAACATTAGGTAACCTGGTTGAAGATGACACCAGGTTGTGTCTGTTGACCTCTTTGTTTATGCTGGATGGCATCTACTGTTTAGCTAGTGGCCATATCATACCCAACCTGCTACTTTCTCCCATAGCCTAATGATTGTACCACATAGCTCCAGCATTAATGTCAAACTTTGCCAATAACCCGAGAAATCAATTTTGACTATAAATCTCTGCAATATTCCACAACACAAGGCAAGAAGTGGAGATCTTGAAGACTTGGTGTTCAACAGATCCTATACACTATAAAGTGCTCTTTCAGGTTTACGACATGGATACTCGCGTTCTGTCGGGTACAGTACTGCTGCATGCAGCAGTATTTCCCCCAGTTTCTTTTTAAGAATTTGTCTGCAGATGTAAACCTATTTTTCTGCAAACTGACAAACACCTTAATAAAACCCGACAGTGGCCATTTGAAGTCAATGCTTCAATGCTGTTGGGCACTGTTTATTGTGATATATCTGGCATCGCATCAGGGTTTCAGTTTTTAATGGAAAGTGCAATGCAGATGTGAACAGAGCCTTACATGGCTTGTTCCCATATGACTGATTAGGGTATGCAGATGTAATAGAGGGGAGTCCCAGATTGGCCCCTTTTTTGATTAACCAGAGATCTGCTGCTTACGACAGATTCCACCCTATACCGGTGGACCCGGCACAGGGCAAATGAAAACTCATTGGCAACAGGCAACATATCTTTGGGTTATCCAAATCTTATACGCCTTGTCGAGATAAAAGATCTGTACAAAAAAGAGGAGGCAAGTACAATATTCTTAAAGAATTCTCTTAGTTAAGTAAGTGAACCTCCAGTGTAATAAAACAGCTGGTGGTGGAAGAGTATCTTCAAAGGGTCCTTCTTTTAATGTCTTCATCAATCTTAAGCAGGAAGGTTACAACTTTGCAGCACTTTTGACTTTTCCCTCTGCAGCAAAGATCTATAAAATCCAAATGCCAATCCTTAAACGGGTTGTTCACCCCGGGGACCTTTTGGGCAGAACCGCCCTCCCCCAGCATTGCTGGACCTGTGGTTGGAGTCAAACATAACTGGACCTGCAAATGCATTCTGGCTCCTTCACTTACCCAGCTCTGTTGCACCGATCAGGCGCCACTGCATCAACATTCGTTTTGACGGGGGTCATATGGCCACAATGGTGATGTGTCCCCCATTCGTCATGTCATTGGGTCACACGACACATTGGGGAAACATCACTGCTGCAGCAGCCACGTGACCCACATCAATCTGGAGAATCGGGAAAGTATGATTTCTTCCGCAGGTCAGGCCACGTTGGGGGTCTGCCTGAAAGGCCTTCAGGGTGAACAATCCCTTTAAGCCACCCAGTACTTATTACCAACAAGACTCCATCTCCATTCAACATTCTGTATCTGATCCACAGCTTCTATATCCGTACTGTGATTAAATATAGTTGTACACTAGGAAAATGTTTTAATACAATGTTAATATTTCTTGGACACGTTCAGAGTAAATCGCTCCTCAGTCTCTGTGTCCTTCTCCATGACATCTTCATAACTTATGTTCAGAGAATGATTCTGAACTTCTTGGGATCATTCTGCGCCCTCAAGTCAATTTTGACTCCTGCGGATTTGCAGCACCTATAGCCGGAGGCCTCTAGGTGGCGCTGAAGTAGCACAGCTTTGTCTTTTCCAAAGTACAATGAAAACATTAATTTGCTATGAGATAATTTTTGACGTAGATGTAAAATGGTGCCCATTCGAACTCAGTAATGAAGCATGGTGCATTTCTACAGCTCCTAATTTGACTAGTTAAATGACTCCATTACGTGTCTAACAGACAGAAGCAAATAATTTCTGGTCAGTTGATGCTCAGTTATCCATGTTATTTTCCTCTCAAAATAAAAGTCTGTAACCCTCAGTTTCTTTGTCTTTATCATTAATACAATTAAAGCAGATATTCAGAGGATGCAAAATACAATGCCTATATTATGATGAGTACCCCAGACCATCATAAATTGTATGCAAGCTTCAGCACAAGTCCTTATCGATCGCCTATACGTTGGATGATTTTTTTTTTCTTTTTGTCATTTGGAGACAATTAGATAAAATTCTGGATCCTATCCTTAGATTGTAGCCGTACAGGCAAAAATGAATGTAAAAGCCATCGCTCTGCTTCATATTGCTGCATCCGTTCTATTACATTTACTTTGAAAATGTCATAAGGCAATTTACTTACCACTAAGAAATAATAATTATTGCCATTATGTTCCATAAATGTTTCTTTCCCTTCCTGAAACAAACAGCGATACAATGTATCATTTTACACACATTGCACGCATATTAGGGGGGCACAGCTGTTTTCGTCCTTCTCTTAAGAGCCATGTGATTAAGTTAAGGGATATCAGATAATCTGAGGCTCTCGTTCGATTGGTTTCCCCGCAGACACAGCGGCTTTTAAGTTTTAAGTTTATGTAATGACATAGTTTATGAATCTGCCGCTAATTATTACAGAACACCTGTGGTCTGGCCTCTTTAAATGCATAATAAAAAAAGAAAATGGTTGCGTGTACTCATCTGCCTAAGTATGATAATGTGTCTGTACTTATACACACATGCAGGCAGTGTGTACCGCATGAAATATTGATGAAGTCATAAGCAGACAGACAAGAATACAGACGGATTCATGGAGGGAAGGATGGACAAATAAATGGAAATTTGATATATACTGTATATAGAAAGAGAGAGAAAAAGAAAGCTTTGGTAGAAATGTATCTGTGAGACAACTCACAGATTGATATATACGAGACAGATAATTTGATAGATTTGAGATAGATCTAAAATAACGATAGACGATTAGATAGATATGAGATAGATATGAGATGGATAATATGAGATACATAGATATGAGATAGATAGATATGAGATAGATAGATATGAGATAGATAGATAGATAGATAGATATGAGATTGATAGGTATGAGATAGATATGAGCGATAGATGTGAGAGACAGATAGATATGAGGGATAGATAGATAGATATGAAATAGAATATGGATAGGTATGCAAGAGATGGATAGATGGATATGAGATGGATAGATGGATATGAGATGGATAACTATGAAGTGCATAGATAGATGAGATAGAGAGATATATGACGGATAGGGTTGACACGGATAGATATGAGACAGATATTAAATGGATAGAGATAGATAGAAATTATATAGATGGATAGACAGATATGAGAGACAGATACATAGGTAGGTAATGAGAGAGAAGATGGATAGATATGAGAGATATGAGATGGATAGTTATGAGATGCATAGATAGAAGAGATAGAGAGATATATGACCGATAGGGATACAGATAGATGTGAGACAGATAGATAGATAGCTATTAGTGTTGAGCGAAGCAAAGCATCCAAAGTGGAATTTAGCCTGAAGTTTAGGAAAACTTCGATTCACAACAAATCAAAATTTGCTCTCACTTTGTGGTCATGAATCATGATGGCTGCACGTGTTACAAAGTGTGAATGAGAGAAGCCCAGAAATGCAAAATAACACATAATGCTGTGCAGCCCGCCAATACGCAGATAGCTATCCCCTGTGATGTCCCTATAAAAACCCTCATCCTGTGTGGTCTCAGTGACTGTCCTGTGAACTGAGCATAGGGAGAGAAGTGCCAAGCACTCATGCACTAGGGACAGTGTTACTAAAAAAAAGGTTAATGGAAGAATATTGGAGCGGGAGAGTGCAGGGAGACTATAGGGAGAGTGAAGGGAGACTATAGGGAGAGTGCAGGGAGACTATAGGGAGAGTGCAGGGAGACTATAGGAGAGTGCAGGAGACTATAGGGAGAGTGCAGGGAGACTATAGGGAGAGTGCAGGGAGACTATAGGGAGAGTGCAGGGAGACTATAGGGAGAGTGCAGGGAGACTATAGGGAGAGTGCAGGGAGACTATAGGGAGAGTGCAGGGAGACTATAGGGAGAGTGCAGGGAGACTATAGGGAGAGTGCAGGGAGACTATAGGGAGAGTGCAGGGAGACTATAGGGAGAGTGCAGGGAGACTATAGGGAGAGTGCAGGGAGGAGTGCAGGGAGACTTCAGGGAGAGTGCAGGGAGACTTATGCTGCATTAGTTTTATTTATTCCTACATTTACGTATTCCCACATCAGCTGTAAACTATGTCATTATATGAAAGTAATGGGATACATATAGATACAGATATGTAAACATATGAGATTAGATATATTGCGATAGATACAGATATGTTATAGATAAGAGACAGCTAGATATATATATAAAACAAATGTTAACCCTTTAACCAAAATTCACATACATGTACAATGTTAAGGTAATATATAGAACAAGCTCACATGCTAAGTTCAATCCATAAAGGGTGGGTGTCCATTATATAACACAGCCAGCACCCAGCCACAATGACCACGATCGGCAATGATGCCGATCCCTTTCATTCAACCTCTTAGATGCCACTTTCAATAGCAACCGTGGAACCTGTGGGGTTAGGCAAATGGAGGGGCTCCCACTACCTTCTGATCAGAGCCACCACAAAGAAATCGCAGGGCACCAATTGGTTGCCACGACCGCTTCAGGCCTTGTCATGGTTACTAGTCTTGTCATGGTTAACTGCCTGAAAAGCCATGCATGCCTGAGGCATGGCTTGACAGGAAGTGTCTCAGAATCCCATAGACTGCAAAGTATTCTTTTGCAGTCTATGGGACAAACTATCAGAAGATCGAACGTTCAAGTCCTCTAATGGGACAAAGAGGTGCTGCGTAAAAAGTAAAAAAAAAGTAAAATTCAAGTTACCTTGTTCCCAAGTTTCCCAATTTTACATATAAAATTAAAAATACATAATATAACGTAATAGTTATCGCCACGTCCTGAAATGCCAAAACTTTTAAAATATGAAAATATTTTTCCTTTGTGGCAAATGCTGTAACAGAATTAAAAAAAATCCACGATTTGCCATTTTTTTCCCCCAGAAATGGTATCAATAAAAATTACAGTTCGCCCAGGAAAAAAATAAGCCATTATACAACTGCAGACAACAATGTAAAAAAAGGTATGGCTGTCAGAAAATGGCAATGCAAAAGAAAAACATTTTTATTTTTTCAAACAGTTTTTATTTTGTTTATAAGAAAGTGCTAAACAAAACAAAAACTATAGAAATTTGATATCTCCATAATTGTACTGACCCACAAAATAAGGGTGTAATGTCAAATGCTTAGTGAAAGCTGTGGTATCAAAACCCAAATTTTTTTCAATTTCAAAAGCCATAACTTTTATTTTTCTTATTGACACTCTTCTATGATTAACAAATGGTATCATATGTTAATTTTAGTATACAAGCTGTAAGCTTTTGATATTCAAATAACGCAATATAATAAGTTCAATTTAAAGCCATAACTGTTTAATTTTTATTTACTTCAAATATGGTGCCTTATCAGAGACAGATGTTGTTTAAACCTTTCAAGAGCCTGGGATTTTCCATTTTTTCTTTTTCATTTTTTTTTTACTCCCTGCCTTCCCAGAGCCATAATCTTTTTATATTTCTGTTTGAGGGCTAACATGTTTCACTTTCTAATGGCACCATGTATATTCCATATGATGTAGTTGGAAGCTTGAAAAAAAAAATAATTTTCAAATGTGAAATTGGGAAAAAATATAATTTCTCCATGTATTTTATGAAATTTATGAATGTGATTTTTACGGCGTTCCATAAGCAGTAAAACTTACTTGTTCCCTTTATTCTTGGGGTCAGTGTGATTAAAGTGATGCCACATTTGTATAGATTTTCTTGTGTTTTAATACTTTGGGGGGAATAAAATGATTTTTAATTTGCATCACCATATTCTGACCACCATAAGTTTTTTAAATTGACATTTACGGGGCTGCGTGATGGCTCACTAATTTTGGGCTATTGATTTTCAGTAAAACAGTAAAAACTATTCATCAGTGAATTAGCCATTTTCATTTTTTGTTCTGTTAACCGTATGGGATAAATACATTTATATCTCACTAGTTTGGAAATTTTGGCATGCGGTGATGCAATTGATCTTTGTTTTATTGTTTATGTTTATAATTTGGAAAGGAGGATAATTTGAATATTTTTTATAAACTTTTTTCTCTTTTTACACTATAATTATATTAAGTCCTCTTAGGGGGCTTGAACATGTGATCATCAGATTGCTTGTCCCATAGGCTTCAATAAATTACCACTATCCCTGTGGTAGTCTCGGATCCTTCAGAAAGATTGATGCTAGCACAGCAAACAAATGGCTCCCCTGAGCTTTGCACAGGGGAGCTGTTCAGGCCCCGGAAATGCAGTGTTCCCGGTGAAAGCTGCTGTGGACCCAATTGACCAAGGCATCTTAAAGGTTTAATGTCTGTGATCAGCACTAACACAGCAGAAACCTGGTGGCTATGGTACCCACCTAACTCTGGAGTGGGTGCCATCTTCAAAGACTTGA
Organism: Rhinella marina; assembly: GCA_900303285.1. Classification (NCBI taxonomy): domain Eukaryota; kingdom Metazoa; phylum Chordata; class Amphibia; order Anura; family Bufonidae; genus Rhinella; species Rhinella marina. Next base: position 1,050,259 of record ONZH01003517.1, on the reverse strand, counting down.
CTTCTGCCACACATGTAAGGCAGAGGTCAGGAAGTGGCTTGTTGGAACAAATATCCCAAAATTATGTCTTAATGAGGACAGAGCCTTGTTTATACACATAAACAGAAACAGTGGCTTGTTTTGTACAAGCGTCCAAAAATGTATACGAGTGTTTTCAAAAGAAACAGTGGCTTGTTCTGAAGTTTAAAAAGCCTGGAAAAAGATTCTCCCATTAATTTGGGAGCTATAGCAGTTAGGTAGGGTAAGGAAAGGGTAAGGTGTGTAGGGGTTAGGCTACATTCACACAATAGTGATAAGTGGACTTGTGACAGCTGTCACACATCCTTTTTAAGAACTGTGGTAATCTATGGGGTTATTAACACCGCAATTTTTTGACAGTGAATAACGGACATCAATAAATAGAATGTACTATTTTATTCATTTTCACTGATCAAAAGCCCCCATAAAATTGATGGGGACCATTTTTTAACATCCGTCTCTCAGAATGGCATCAGTGAAAAAAAATTCCATTAAAAACTGACTTTTTTGCATCTCATACTCCGATGCCCTCCTTTGCCCTGCGCTGGATCGCGCAGGGCAAGGGCTCTTCTGTTTACATAGCACACTGCCATGCGGAAGCTTCTGCCCGGCAGTGTGTTCGGTGACGTCACCGGCTGTAATGGGCCGGCTTTAGCGCTGCCTTAGCCGTTTTACTGGCTAGAGCAGCGCTAAAGCCCGCCCATCAGCGCCGGTGATGTCACCGGGCTCACTGCTGGGCGGAAGCCTCCGCCCGGCAGAGCCCGGTTCATCACCGGAACCGGGCTAAATGCCTTTGCCCTGCGCTAATTAGTGCAGGGTAAAGGAGGGCATCGGAGCATAGGATGCTCCGATACTAACATCTGGTGGGCTGTCTGGGTGAAATTAAGGGTATATCCGGGTTCAGCTCTGAACCCAGACAACCCCTTTAAGTTTAGGGAAAGGTGCAGAATTTCTCCTCATATAAAGGATGATGTGACACATTTTTAGGCACCTATCAAAGAGTGCAAGTGATGGAATTGAGAAGAATAAAATTTTGTGAAAGAAGCGGAACTGCACCACATTTAAAAGGATGATGAAACAAGTATTATAGACAGCTGGACAGAGGGACCAATGCCTGCTGAATTCAATTTTGGGGAATTGCGCCACTTTTACCACAACTAGGTGGTATGGCAGCAACTGCACTATCAGCAACTTGGCAACTGCACTGGTCATGAATATTTTTCTCATGGCCACACATTCCATTATAGATGTCTAAGGATGAGGAGTCTGTACAGGAGGAGAAGCAGCTGATGATGATAAGGACTCTGTACCAGGGATGCGGACTGGATGCCACAAAGAAGACAGGGAGAAGGAGGACAGACTGGTGCCAATTTGGAATGCTAACCAGTTCTTTTTTTTCCCACAGGATTCGGTAATACCGCCTGCAATAGAGCCCTGGTACCTATGTTTGTGTTTGAATGACCAAGGCTTATTTTAATCCTGCAGATCTTGCATGCGGCAGTGGTTTTGTCTGCAAGATGTATGGAGAAAAAAAAAAACATATAAGAGCTACTCACACAAAGCTAGTGGTAGCCAAACTTGCCCTAGGTCTGCCAAGTTCTGAGCCTGTTACCACAGTATCAACAGCATCAAAAGTTCTTGCGATGACAATATCAGCATTAGATCGGGCCCTGCTATTTTTTGGGAGGTTTTGGCCGTATGTTGCCTCTGCTCTTTATTGCTGCCACAGCCACCACCTTCCTCCACAGATGCCTCCTCCTCCTCAGCACCCTGTTCTGGTTCCACGATCCTGTCCAACACACAATCATCATCATAACCTCTCCCTCCCCACCACATTTATCAGACTATGATATCTCATTGTTGACTCCTTGGCCACTCTCCCAATTTCCTCCTCTCTATTTGTCCCAAGTGCCACTGTCGATACCACTGCTCCTACCTCCACAACTGTGGCTACAGTTGCCACTACTACCACCAATACAGCTATGCATAGGATCCCCTGCCTCCATCTGAGCCTCCTACCTATGGCAGTCAAAATGTCTCACACAAGTCTTCAACTGGGAGACTCGCTTGAGTATCTTCCATAGCACGTGAAGTTTTGTTGCCTCTATTTAGGAAAAAGAAGGCACCTCACTGTGCCTTGGACCCCTGGGGGACAGAGAAATTAGATGAAGAACAAACAGCAGGTGGCACTATATAGATATATTTCTTTGAATAGCTCAGTGGCTTTACTACATTTTTAATTGCATGCAATTATAAAAAATATTGAACCCCAAGTACTGCTTTGGAAACTGCAGAATATTTTTCATGGGACAACCCCACTAAACACCAAATTTCACAAGACAGAGTACAATGCAGTGACTAATACGTAAGACCATAGACAATACTGTAATTAAGATGCTGTACTGACTCCTAGAATAAGGCAGCTTCCACACCAGAGAGCTGCAAATTCCAAATGCAGCTAATTACTTTACAAATGGTGGCGCAGGAAGGGGTTAAAACTTTATCCGTCTGTCTGTGCACCTGTATTGGCTGGAATTAAATCATACTCCACTTAATATTCTCAATTCCATAAATACTCTTTGCACAAATGGATAAAGCGGCGGCCATTTATTTTACTCTGATACACATTTATGCTTTTGAATCCCAGGCACTAAATTTAAGCACGAGCATAAAGACTTTCTGACTTAGTAAGTGAAATCGGAAGTAAATCACAAGTGCATACAAGACACAGAATAACAAGGACTTAATTATGACCACTGCAGGGTAAAAGAATCATTAAACTGTGCGGGGTGCGAGGACTATCTCAGCTGCTGCAAGCTGCTCCGAAGAGAGCCTACAAAATGACTCTGTGTGCTCGGGAAGTCTTATCCTGCACCTGAGAGCTGCCTGGCAGGTTTTCTTTACTGCACCATCTGAATCTCACACTATTCCACAACTGCAGGGCCAGGCAACCTGTGATGTAAGCTGTGGTAGAACCACAACTGCCAGCATGTTCTGTAAACCACAGCATACCACACCTCTGCTCAGGAAATTGATTTCCCAATTATTCCTGTTTAAATTATCCTCATTATAAATAAATCGTGTGCAAATGTCACATTGTTTGTGTTATAGTCAAAGAAGATTTCTTCCTCTAAATGGATCTAAAGGTCCTTTTACACGGGCCGATTATAAAATAGGAACGCTAGTGCCGATAATCGGCCCGTGTAAAAGTGGCCCTAATCACAAAATTGTTTGTGTTGGATCTGTGTAGTCAAATGTGCGCCTGAAGATCCTTTCTTCCTCGTCTCGATTCGTCGGGCCGTGTAAAGGCTCCCTGCCCGAGCGCCGAATCGCTGATCTAAATCTCTACCATCTATAGATGCAGCAGAGCTGAATGTGTCTTCTCTTTAACCAGTCAGCTAAGAAGGATTTGATAGGGCCAGATTGTAACTCATTTACCCAAGGGCCTGCCTCTTTTCCTTCCATCCTGCCTCTTCTTTCTTTTCTTTCTTTCTTTCTTTCTTTCTTTCTTTCTTCTTTCTTTCTTCTTTCTTTCTTTCTTTCTTTCTTTCTTTCTTTCTTTCTTTCTTTTACTTTCTTTCTTCCTCCTTCCTTCCTTCCTTCCTTCCTTCTTCCTTTCTTCCTCTTTTCTCTTCTTCTTCCTTTTTCTCTCCTTCCTTCCTTCCCTTTCCTCCTTCTTTTCTTCCTTCCTCCTTCCTACTTCCTCCTTTCTTCCTGTACTTCCTTTTCTCTAATTTTTTTCTTTCTTTCTTTCTTTCTTTTCTTTCTTTCTTTCTTTCTTTCTTTCTTTCTTTCTTTCTTTCTTTTTTCTTTCTTTCTTTCTTTCTTTCTTTTCTTCCTTCCTTCCTTTCTTTCTCTCCTTCCTTCCTTCTTTCCTCCTTCCTCCTTCCTTCCTTTTTTCTCTCCTTCCTTCCTTTTTCTCTCCTCCTTCCTTCCTTCCTTCCCTTTCCCTCCTTCCTCCCTTTCTTCCTGTACTTCCTTTCTTTCTCTAATTTATTTTTTTTTCTTTTTCTTTCTTTCTTTTTCTTTCTTTCTTTCTTTCTTTCTTTCTTCTTTCTTTCTTTCTTTCTTTCTTTCGTTCTTTCTTTCTTTTCTTTTTCTTTCTTTCTTTTCTTTCTTTCTTTCTTTCTTTCTTCTTTCTTCCTTCCTTTCTCTCCTTCCTTCCTTCCTTTCTCTCCTTCCTTCCTTCCTTTCCTTCTTCCTTCCTTCCTTTCTCTCCCTTCCTTCCTTCCTTTCTCTCCTTCTCTCCTTCCCTTCCTTTCTCTCCTTCCTTCCTTCCTTTCTCTCCTTCCTTCCTTCCTTCCTCTCCTTCCTTCCTTCCTTCCTTCCTTCCTTCCTTCCTTTCTTTCTCTCCTTCCTTCACCCTTCCTTCCTCTCTCTCCTTCCTTCCTTCTTCCTCCCTCCCTTCATTTCTTTCCTTCCTTTGTTTCCTTCCTTCCTCTCCTTCCTTCCTCTCCTTCGTTTCTCTCCTTATTACTTCCTGTCTTTCTCACGTTCCTTCCCTTCTTTCTTTTTTTTTTTCCATCTTCTCTCCGCATTTCAGGCACGACAGCTTTGTAAGTGCAGTTCAACTTATGTAAAAATAAAGGATTTCTTTCAGAAAGACATTAGGGGTAGGTTTGGTTTCTTTCTTTCTTTCTTTCTTTCTTTCTTTCGTTCTTTCGTTCTTTCTTTCTTTCTTTTCTTTCTTCTTTTTCTTTCTTTCTTTCTTTCTTTCTTTTTCTTTCTTCCTTCCCTTTCTTCTTCCTTCCTTCCTTCCTTTCTCTTCCTTCCTTCCTCCTTCCTTCTTCTTCCTTCCTTCTTCCTTCCTTTCCTTTCTCTCCTTCCTTCCTTCCTTCTCTCCTTCTCTTCCTTTCCTTTTCTCTTCCTTCCTTCCTTTCCTCTCCTTTTCCTTCCTTCCTCCTTCCTTCCTTCCTTTTCTTCCTTTCTTCCTTCCTTCACCCCTTCCTTCCTCTCTCTCCTTTCCTTCTCTCTTCCTCCTTTCTCCCTTTTTTCTCCCTTCTTTCTTCTCTTTTTCTCTCTCTCCTCCTTCTTCTTTCCTCCCTCCCTTCATTTCTTTCCTTCCTTTGTTTCCTTCCTTCCTCTCCTTCCTTCCTCTCCTTCGTTTCTCTCCTTCATTACTTCCTGTCTTTCTCACGTTCCTTCCCTTCTTTCTTTTTTTTTTTTTCCATCGTTCTCTCCGCATTTCAGGCACCGACAGCTTTTTTGTAAGTGCAGTTCAACTTATGTAAAAATAAATGGATTTCTTCAGAAAGACATTAGGGGTAGGTTTGGTTTCTTTCTTTCTTTCTTTCTTTCGTTTTCTTTCTTTCTTTTTTTTTTTTTTTTTTTTTTTTTTCTTCTCTTCTTTCTTTCTTTCTTTCTTTCTTCTTTCTTTCTTCTTTCTTTCGTATTCTTCTTACTTTCTTCTCCTTTCTTTCGTATTCTTCTTACTTTCTTTCCTTTTCTTCTTTCTTTCTACTTTATTTTCCTTCCCCTCCCTCCCTTCCTTGCTGCCTTCCTCTGCATGTCATGCACAGACAACTTTCTAAGTGCAGTTCAATTTATACATTAATATAAAAATCAATGTAATTCCTTCATAAAGGTATTAGAGCCGATTTTACCATTAGGGTTAGGTGTGGCAAAACCTGTCATTAATTTGTTATCTTTGACATAATAGGTGTCACAAATACAAAAGCCACATAGATACACGTGTGTCTATTAGAGGGAAAGGAGATTTTTGGGGAAAACTGTACAATTGAAAGGACAGAACCGGGTAACTGTTTTATGCGAATGATCCCCACATCATTACACAGCAGTTGGATTGGAGTAGGCAGGATTGGATCACTTATCACGAGACCTCCATACTCAAACCTGAGTTTCCCATTCCATGGTGGTTGGTTGTGACACGTAATGGGCACCATGACACCAAATTTCATTCTGCTAAGTGTCTGGAAATGGTCCGAGTAGAGACAGGGGTGTGTAACAATGGTTCCATTTGAGTCTGGATAGTGGACAATGAACCTGTGGGAGCTGCGCATGTTTGTCCGCGGATTAGACGATTGTCTCTACTGGTGGCCTGTCAGACCAGGGATGTACCTCCTTTGAAAGTACAAATGTTTGAGGCATGTCCAGCAATCAACAATCTCTCACCCAGAGGTACACTACCCAAAAGTAGCCTCTGTGAACCTTTTCATAGGGCAACAGGAGAAGCACTTTTAAATCCTCTTGTGGCAAGACAGTCCAATAGGTGGTGCTGGCAAGGCGGTCTCTTTTATGGTGGATACCTCTTTGCAGACTCCTTTAATAAAGAGCTGTAAGATGCTCTTAGTGTTGTGCTACAGCAGGGTGTACAGCACCCGCTCGGTGACACGGGGATGCCAGTCAGAAGAGTATTGGACATACTGATTATGGTTCTTCCTTGCCTGACGGGATTAAAGACACCACATGGTAACAGAACACAAGTGACATGACCACGACCACGTGCTGTCTCCTGGCCAATCAGCTCAGGAGCCACTGAAAATATGCACTTTTGAAAAGCACAATACTGAGCTTTTTATACATTGCTGCATATGATACGGTGGCAGATTTACTTTAAGAAATTTACAGTATTATCCTTTAAAAATTCAATAATTTTTTTCTGTTAAGTTGACAACTAATGACAATAAATTTTATTTTCCATTTAAAGGGTTAAATAGTTTAATGTATAAAACAAGTAGTGGGGATTGATACTACCTCTCCGTATATTGTCTTGACAGCCGATCACTGAGAAGCATCTGCCAGTAAGAGAAAAACCAGTAACCACATTGTAGAATAGAGCGATACGTGGCGTTATTAAATGGGACGTGTAACGTGAGATGCGGTAGCGTACGGTAATATTTACACTAGCGAGTCCTGCGTGTTTGTATTGCAGATATAACCTGAGATGATAGACGAGCATATTGGAGCCATGTAACAGTGTGTTTTTTTTTTTTTAATACCACAACACGTGATAGTACACGGGTCACATCTTTACGTTACATGCTCGAGCTGGTGTGAGATATGATGAGAGACCATAAATATCTCTATATTTGTGAAATGGCAGAAAATACAGCAGGTTTCTGTGGAAGACTGTCACAGACAAGCGGTTTTAATCCTGACTGGATATATGGAGAAGTACTGTTGTCCTCTTAGATGCCAGAAGGGTGTTTGGGCTCAACAGGAACCAAGGCCTTGAAGAGTCTGCAACCTGTGCACCCATTAAAGCTGCACCACCTCATGTGAGTGCGGGGTGCAAACCCCACAACTACACCACTTCTGCCCTGCTAATCCTGCTGGGTGCATTAGGCAAAATTGATAATTAAAGGGTTTCTGTCACCAATTTTTACCCTATACAACAGGATGACATTTGCAATGTGCAAATGTCACCTGATGCCAAATATGTTAAGGATTTTATTCCTACTGTCCCCGTTTTTTTGTTAAAATTAAACTTTTATAATATGTAAATTAACCACCTAGGAGCAGTTTCCCCAACCTCAATAACGCCTCCTCTGTGATGATTGACAGGGCCAGGCAGCTCGCTCTATCTGCTGCCGGACCTGTCCGTGCTCAAAATCCCGTGCCTACGCCGTGCGTCCTTCATTAGGCGCAGTGTGTGAGGCAGGCTGCCAGGCTCCCAGCATCCTCATTGCGCCTGCGCCAAATGAAGGACGCACGGTGCAGGCGCGGGATTTTGAGCACAGACAGGGCCGGCAGCAGATAGAGCGAGCTGCCTGGCCCTGTCAATCATCACAGTGGAGGCGTTATTGAAGGTGGGGAAACCGCGCCTCTAGGCGCAAGGTTACCACCCCCCCCTGCTCCTAGGAGGCTAATTTACATATTATAAAAGTTCAATTTTAACAAAAACGGGGACAGTAGAAATAAAATCCCTAACATATTTGGCATCAGGTGACATTTGCACATTGCAAATGTCATCTTGTTGTATAGGGTAAAAATTGGTGACAGAAACCCTTTAACTGGGGTAAAGACTGCGTAAGTGATAAAGTAGCCCAGTGCACTTAAAGGGGTATTCCACTAGAAAAAAAAAATACAGAAGGCGATGAAGAGGGTCATGGATGCATCCAGTGATTGGCTGAGCTGCATTCCCAGCCATTTCCTGCCGTGTCAAGACAGGAGCAGGAAGTGGAGCGCAGTGAAGACCCAGGAAGATGTGAATCGGCGAGGTGAGTATTACTATCCCATGACCATCCAATGATTTTTTTTCTAATGTACTAATGTAATACAGTGATCCCTCAAGATACAATGGATTCAGGATACAATATTTCCAGCATACAATGGTCTTTTCTGACCCATCGTAAACTCAACATACAATGCCTCAGACTCAGATCCAACCAATCAAGGTCACTTCTCTGGCACAATATCTGGATTAGTTGCTAGCAAGCAGCTATTCCTGACTGTTGTATGTAAGGACTTGGTTTATCTGTCTTAGTTATCTGCTTATTTTTCTTAAATCTTCATTTTCTCTAATCTTGGATGAAATTTTGGTTCTTTGGAACCAATTACTCAATTTACAATGGTTTCAACGTACAATCGTCCTGGAATCAATTAATATTGTATATTGAGGGAGCACTGTATCTCTTTACGTGTTCAGTATTTCACATTTTATATACTGTAGGTATATATTTATTCACCATTTTTTAATATATATAAAACAAGATGTTCATCATGATTTAGCGACTAGGTACACGTAACTTAAGGTAGCATTCTCCTCTCCAGTGCATGACTTGATTCAGATGTCTGTTTTACGCTTTTGTCCTGTTTTTTTTTTTTTTTTTTTGCAATCATTTTCACAAAAAGCCACCAAAATTGCAAGGTTTGAATACATCCTAACCTATATTAAGATGATGATTCTTAATTTTATGCTAATTTTCACTTGCTGATTCTCAGAAAAATTTACATGATTTGGGTTTATTGGCTCTTTCCATATTCTCCCAGGAAGCAAAAGGTTAATGATTCCCAGTATTTGCAGAGCAGAGAAAATATGTTTCTGTCATCAGTAACACTTCCATATAAGAGTTACAATTCAGTTCAGCTTCTGCCAAAAAATATTAATATGCTTAAAAAAAAACAAAAAAAAACCCTACACGCTGAGTTTCCATTAGAATTCCATAACTCTATGTAATCGTGATCTACCGGGATTTCTACTTATTTCTCCTACAGCAAGAGGCAGCAAAACAAAAGTTGCGACGCACTTTCATCTTCTTTTCTGATTGGGTTACTTTATTGAGACGGATACAAGTCAATTCGTAACCCCAGGACAATCCTAATTTGCAAAAGAGTACGGTATGATAAGGTCAGATGCCCAACGCCACCTGCAAGACGACCATGTACACTTTTGCTAAGCTCTAGAGATGAGCGAACGTGCTCGTAACGAGCACTGTAGCGCTTGGCTCCCCTGCGCTCGCATGGGCGCAGGCATCTGCTTCTGTCGGGTGAGGAGGACGGAAGCGGATGCCTGCGCCCATGCGAGCGCAGGGGAGCCGAGCGCTACAGTGCTCATTACGAGCACGTTCGCTCATCTCTACTAAGCTCTCATGTGGCTGCCGATTTCCTGCACAAACTCTGCTCCCCTTACTTCATTGGGATCATTCTGGTTTGAAGAGGTCAAAGGATAGAAGGACATGTTCCCTTTCTTTTACCTTTGCCCATTAAATGGCCACTCAACGTTCTCTTTCCCCCGATTCCATAAACCCAGGAGGAGATCTTCTTTATTAAAAACTCAGACTGAGGTTCGTGCCCTCTTTATGGTACCCAATGGACATGAACATCAACAGAGCACCCATCAGCATATGCAATGGCCGACAGAGCAAGGGGTCCATGTGCTAGAACCTTTTAGGGCCCCTTCTGTCTGAATATTTCTCCAACAACTGTCCGATTCTTATATATACGCACCAGGACAGAGTCCACCCCTTCCACCCATACGCCTCACCTGTGGGACCGGGACTAGCGCTATGCACCAAAGCGTATCCTGTGTCCCCTCCTCTCCTCTCAATAGAAGCCAGATGGAATACTACTACTGGTTTTATCTACTCATCATTTGACTACTAGTCCCCTGATGAATTGGCTTTTATACCAAGAAACGCGTCGGGACATACGGTATTTCTTTTTCTCTAGCCCTAGGGATCCCTATTTCTGTCCCCCTGATGAATTACTGGGCAGTCAAACTATCTCTTGAGGGACAGAGAGGGTCAACCTAGGTAGGACGTCCCTGACTATGGGGGTCAGTTATTGATCCCTTTGTCATTTATCAAGTAGTGGTTTTTTCAGGGCCACTCAGGGGTCAGAGACCCAGTACCCCTAGATCAGGGACCTCTATCCTTTTTCTATATCTTTCATCAGAGTGGTAAGGCCGCTTCTTTTATTCCTGCACTGGTTGTTGATATGCACATTTTTTGTATCTGTTTATATATATTGTGTGGGCCATCATTTTAAAGTACCTAGTAAAGGTTAAGTTTTATGTATACCCTATATTCCATTTTGAATCTGAATATTTCTCTCTAACAATCCAACAGATTCATGAAATTAAATAAGGGTGAATGCATCGTAGGACCATGTGGACAGTAGAATAAGAAAAAGAGCCAAAAGGCCACTCTCCTGGGTAAGGCCTCTTTCACACTTGCGGCAGCACGGATCCGGCGGGTGTAGGGTGCTGCCGGATCTTTGCTGCCGCAGGTACACGTGTGGGGCCAGAACCACGCTCCGGCCCCACACATTTAAGACACTGTGTTGAGGAGGAGGGGAGGGGGTTAAACTTACCTTTCCCTGCAGCTCCCAACCTCTCCCAGCGACAAGGAGGAAGACGGCACACACAGTGGTAAGATTCCCCACAGCACCACCTGCTGTAGTGAGGAGGGAGCTGACAGGGAAAAGGTAAAGGGACTGATCCGTCATGAACTCCATTGAAAGTCAATAGAGGACAGATCTGTTTACTAGTGTGTCACATCGAACGGATCCGTCTTGGTGCGGATGCCCAGACCGGAGAGTAAACCGCAGCATGCTACGGTTTGTTCTCCGGTCTGAAGACGGAACGGAATGCTTTCAGGAGCATTCCGTTGTCTTCAGTTCAGTTTTGTCCCCATTGACAATGAATGGGGGCAAAACTGAAGCGTTTTATTCCGGTATTGAGCCCCTATGACGGAACTAAATACCGGAAAAATAAAACGCTAGTGTGAAAGTAGCCTAAGTTGTGATCAGGATGCAACAACCTGAGGGCCTATGCTGATTATCAAGGTGCAACTCTCAATCCCTGCCAGGGACCTGGATTGGTCAAGAACAGGCTTGAGTGAATCGACCTTCGGATCATAGATCTGAAGTCAATTTGTTCAAATGCTCCGAATTTAATGCTGTCTCCACAGAACGTTAAAATGTATTGGCTCCGTGGAGCCGAAGTTCTTCTCGCCCAAAGTCGCGCGAGACTTCGGTTAATTCCTACGGTATGCATATCTGCGTATTGAAAAACTATTTAAAATAGCAATCCGAACTGGGCTTTGGTTCCGAGGTAACAACCAGTACCAAAGCTCACTTTGGATTCCTATTTTAAATAGTTTTTCAATACGTAGATATAAATACAGTAGGAATTCACCGAAGTCTTGTGCGACTTCTGGCGGAATGAACTTTGGCTTCACGAAGCCAATACATTTTAATGCTGTACGAAAACAGCATTAAAATCGAAGTATTTGAACTAATCGACTTCGGATCTATGATTTAAAGGTCGATTCGCTCAAGTCTAGTCTGGAATACATGAAGGAAAACAGTAGAGTATGAGGGACTTGACTGCGGCACTACCTCAATCCACACAGCAGTACAGAAGAAGAGTTTTATTGGTATATTTACAACGCGTTTCGGGATCAGACTGGTTCCTCCATCAGGTCAGATTCAAGACATTTCTTAGCTGGATCCCTTGTATGCAACTCACATTGCGTTACCCACCTTGTTAATCCCCCGTCACTGCTGTTCTGGCGCTCCGGGGTCCCCGCTGGTCTCTACTTCCTGGTCCTGGCTCAGCATACAGAAAATGGCAGGAAATGCTCACTCGGCAGCAGCAGTGACCCACTCCAACTACTGATTGACCAAGTGGCAATGATAGCATTCCCTGTGTGTGGAGTCAGGACCAGGAAGTGGAGAGGAGCAGAGATATGGGGAGCATCGGACAGCAGTGGTGGGGGATTGTTGAGGTGACCAATGATTCATTTTTTTAACCCATTCTGCTACTTATTCCTACTGGAACACCCCTTTAAGGTGACAGGTGGACAGAGGGTTACTGAGGCCGACACAGACAGAATTACTGGATCGCTGCTATTGGTCCACCTCTTCCCATCCTTGCACCTCGCTGATTGTTTAGCCTATACTTGTATGAATACAATCCTGTCACTGGGAAGTGAGGCACAAAGTGCCTCATGCCCCACTGACGTCATAAAATTCTTACAGACCGGCTAATAGATGTGGATTAAAATACTAAAACCATGCTTCAGTCATACTGTACTACTCCATATAGCTGGCTGCATCTGAGGTCTGTGACGCTTCTGTCCATCCATCCTGAAGATAAAGATAATTTAGTTACAGTCCTAAACTGGAGGAATTACATTTTCAAGCACTTACAAGGACATTAGCAATGTGATCATTGTGTCTGAATTCAGCGGCAGTGGTCATATGGTCTGGCAATGTACATATCAATAAGGACACATTAGCAGATACAAGATACTTGTGGAGTCCAGTTCTCATGACATTGGGAGTGGACGGAGATAGACAAGATTTAAGTAGCTGCATAGTGTCCCTGTTTGTTAAAAACTACTCTAGGTTCGTAGATTTCGGGAGGGCTAAGAATATCCCAGCGAACAAGCAACACAACCAAAGTGATGATTGATGGGGGCGCTGTTCCATTATTGTCTATGGAAAAAATTTACCACTAACCAAGGTGAAAAGTGGTACTGCAGGCATTAAAAAAATGACGCAAGTGATCTACTGAAGGATCCATAGTTTATGGTCCTACATTTCCTTCAAGTACAATCAAGGGTGCAACACCAATGAGGTCAGGTGAGGCGATCACCTCAGGCAGCCCCAGGTAAGGGCAAGAGGGGAGAAGCAGAAGGACCATGGGCAATCAGCGCTTTCATGGTGGTAAAGGGGTTAGGTTAAGAAATTGGCATTGGGGAGGCACCGTTTCAGTTAGGTGCACCCCTGACTACAATGATCTGACCACATGCTTAGTGGCACTTTATCAGTTTAAGAAGCACCCAAAGACTGAGGGCAACAGATCTTTACCTGCTAATGGGTGCCCCAGGATGCCAGAACCCCGTGATGTTGTGACTCCTGTCTCTTGATCAGCTGGCCTGCTCCTTGGTCTTTCCTAGAATCCATAGACCGGAAAGTGGAAATCAATCTTTGAGCTAGTTGGAAGGCCCCAGCTCAGCCCATTGATTGATTGTATTACTCAGGGTCTTCAGGATGAACTTGGTGATCACTATTCATGAATATTAAATCCATAGAGATGGAGAGCCCAAGCAGTAAAGCCAACCAGTGTATATAAGGCATGAGGTAGACCGTTATAGTAGCATCGACCGGCTTGAAGGGAATAGGATCCCATTTCTCTATATGTAACATGCAATTGGCTACTTGTCAGAACCAACCAATGAAGGAATGCCCCAACCCATCCAGAAATGCCAATTTTAATGCAAAGAACCATAACCCCACTCTTTTTTGGTCCAAAATGCTGGACCCTTCCCAAGACCCCAATGTAACAGCGCCCAACTCTCCTTCCAGATCCCCCTTTTTTTCCTTCCATTTCCTTCTTCCAGACCCCTCGCTTTTATTCATTTCTGCTCATTTCTTTAATCAAAAATCAGCACCGTAATTGAACATTAATTGCCAAAAATTAAAATTCAAATGAGTTCTTGGCTTTGTGCTTTCGAGTGAGGTTACCTGCTAAACACGGCATGTTCTCCACGATAAATACTTTAAATAATGATTATTTATACCTCGCCGGAGCCGTGCCAGGGGCTGACAGCCTCTCTATAGACGCCCGTGCCTGTCCAAGGTCTATACGTTGCAGCCGTCTGTTTTTGCACCGCCATCTCACTCCATAAACAGTCTCCACCTTTAATTCCAAAGAATTAGCAAGACAAAATGTAATTTTCAAGTCTTGTTCTCCATCATGATATGTTTCTCTTTCAGAACACGGTGCTGTCATATTTTCCTACTGTGCCAGCTGTTCCTGTTCCTGCCACCATAGCAACCGCTGTGAGTTGGTTGAGTGTAGTGCCAGCCAATTGGGCACCTGTGCTAGCCTGCACCCACCAACCCCCTCCACCTGCCGAACCTGCTAGTCCTTTTTTTTTAATGTTGCTGTTTTATTTCGGTGTAATGAATGTATCAGTTTACTGGGGAGATTTGCCCCCTGGTAACATCAGGACCCTGCATTAAGCAGCAGTGGTTGTGAGTGTGGCTATCTCTCGGGCAGGGGAGCTATAAGGAAAGGTCAGCCAGGATTAAATGCACCAGCGTGGCCATGGCTGAGGCCCTAATAAGGGTCGGGCTTTGTTCAAATCTAAATGTCATGGAGGAAGGGCGGGCAAGATCACAGCTCTCTGCGTCTGATATTAATGTAGCGATCAAAGCATCATCTGCTTGAATGTAGCAGCCTCCAAATCTATTGATTCACCACTTAAGTCATGTTTTATAGGAAACTGACATTCTGATCACAAGAAAAGTTATACACTGCAATCCCCTGGAGAGAGGAGGAGAGGTTCTTACATTGTATATAACACAGGCGTGATGTTACATTGTATATAACACAGGCGTGATGTTACATTGTATATAATAGAGGAGTGATGTTACACTGTATATAATACAGACGTGATGTTACACTGTATATAATACAGACGTGATGTTACATTGTATATAATACAGACACGATGTTACATTGTATATAATACAGACGTGATGTTACATTGTATATAATAGAGGAGTGATGTTACATTGTATATAATACAGACATGATGTTACATTGTATATAATACAGACGTGATGTTACATTGTATATAATACAGACATGATGTTACATTGTATATAATACAGACACGATGTTACATTGTATATAATAGAGGAGTGATGTTACATTGTATATAATACAGACGTGATGTTACATTGTATATAATACAGACGTGATGTTACATTGTATATAATAGAGGAGTGATGTTACATTGTATATAATACAGACGTGATGTTACATTGTATATAATACAGACGTGATGTTACATTGTATATAATAGAGGAGTGATGTTACATTGTATATAACACAGAGGTGATGTTACATTGTATATAATACAGACGTGATGTTACATTGTATATAATAGAGCAGTGATATTACATTGTATATGATACAGGTGTGATGATACATTGTATATGATACAGACGTGATGTTACATTGTATATGATACAGACATGATGTTACATTGTATATAATACAGACGTGATGTTACATTGTATATAATACAGACGTGATGTTACACTGTATATAATACAGACATGATGTTACATTGTATATAATAGAGGAGTGATGTTACATTGTATATGATACAGGTGTGATGTTACATTGTATATAATACAGACGTGATGTTACATTGTATATAACACAGAGGTGATGTTACATTGTATATAATACAGACGTGATGTTACATTGTATATAATAGAGCAGTGATATTACATTGTATATAATACAGACGTGATGATACATTGTATATGATACAGACGTGATGTTACATTGTATATGATACAGACATGATGTTACATTGTATATAATACAGACGTGATGTTACATTGTATATAATACAGACGTGATGTTACACTGTATATAATACAGACATGATGTTACATTGTATATAATAGAGGAGTGATGTTACATTGTATATGATACAGGTGTGATGTTACATTGTATATAATACAGACGTGATGTTACATTGTATATAACACAGAGGTGATGTTACATTGTATATGATACAGACATGATGTTACATTGTATATAATACAGACGTGATGTTACATTGTATATAATACAGACGTGATGTTACATTGTATATAATACAGACGTGATGTTACATTGTATATAATAGAGGAGCGATGTTACATTGTATATAATAGAGGAGTGATGTTACATTGTATATAATACAGACGTGATGTTACATTGTATATAATAGAGGAGCGATGTTACATTGTATATAATACAGACGTGATGTTACATTGTATATAATACAGGAGTGATGTTACATTGTATATAATACAGACGTGATGTTACATTGTATATAACACAGGCGTGATGTTACATTGTATATAACAGAGGAGTGATGTTACATTGTATATAATAGAGGAGTGATGTTACACTGTATATAATACAGACACGATGTTACATTGTATATAATACAGACACGATGTTACATTGTATATAATAGAGAGTGATTTACATTGTAATAATACAGACGTGATGTTACATTGTATATAATCAGGATGATGTATTACAGACGTTGTATATATAATACAGACGTGATGTTACATTGTATATAATACAGACGTGATGTTACATGTATATATACAGAGTGATGTTACATTGGACGTGATGTTACATTGTATATAATAATGTTACAGACGTGATGTTACAGATGATGTTACATTACAGACGTGATGTTACATTGTATATAATACAGACGTGATGTTACATTGTATATAATACAGCAGGTGATGTTACATTGTATATAATACAGAGGTGATGTTACTGATGATACATTGTATATGATACAGACGTGATGTTACATTGTACATAATACAGACGTGATGTTACATTGTACATAATACAGACGTGATGTTACATTGTATATAATACAGACGTGATGTTACATTGTATATAATACAGACATGATGTTACATTGTATATAATACAGACATACATGTATAAATAAGGAGTGATGTACATTGTATATAATACAGACGTGATGTTACATTGTACATAATACAGACGTGATGTTACATTGTATATAATACAGAGGTGATGTTACATTGTATATAATACAGACGTGATGATACATTGTATATGATACAGACGTGATGTTACATTGTACATAATACAGACGTGATGTTACATTGTACATAATACAGACGTGATGTTACATTGTATATAATACAGACGTGATGTTACATTGTATATAATACAGACGTGATGTTACATTGTATATAATAGAGGAGTGATGTTACATTGTATATAATACAGACGTGATGTTACATTGTATATAATACAGACGTGATGTTACATTGTATATAATAGAGGAGTGATGTTACATTGTATATAATAGAGGAGTGATGTTACATTGTATATAATACAGACGTGATGTTACATTGTATATAATACAGACGTGATGTTACATTGTATATAACACAGAGGTGATGTTACATTGTATATAATACAGACGTGATGTTACATTGTATATAATACAGGAGTGATGTTACATTGTATATAATACAGACGTGATGTTACATTGTATATAATAGAGGAGTGATGTTACATTGTATATAATACAGACGTGATGTTACATTGTATATAATACAGACGTGATGTTACATTGTATATAATACAGACGTGATGTTACATGATATACACAGAGTGATGTTACATTGTATATAAATACAGACGTGATGTTACATTGTATATAATAGAGAAGTGATATTACATTGTATTGATACAGGTTGATGTTACATTGTATATAATACAGACACATTGTATATAATACATGTACACACGTGACTGATGTATATAATACAGACGTGATGTTACATTGTATATAATACAGAACATGATGTTACATGTATATAATAGAGAGTGATGTTACATTGTGATACATGTACATTGTATATAATGTTACATTGATTTACATGTTATACACACAGAGGATGTTACATTGTATATAATACAGAACGTGTATGTAATATTACAGCATGACGTGATGTACATTACATACATAATGTGACATTGTTACATTGTAATACAGCAAGACGTTACATTGATGTTACAGACATTGTATATGTTACATTGTATATTAGTGACCATACATTACATATGTATATAAATACATGACGTGTACATGAATACATGACGTATTGTTACATGTACGTGATGATACATTGTCATAATACGTGATGTATACATTGTACATACGTGATGTTACATTGTATATACAATATACAGACGTGATGTTACATTGAATACACATGATGTACATTATAAATTACATTTGTTACATGTATATAAGACGTGATGTTGATGGATACATTACGTGTAAATATAATACAGGTGTGATGTATACATTATATGATACAGACGTGTATATATGTTACAAAGACATAATACGATGTGTTACACATTACATATACAAGATGTGATGTTACATTGTATATTAATACAGACTGATGTTGATTGCTATAACAGACAGCGAGACGTGATGTTACATTGTTATGTTAATTGTACAGACGTGATGTTAATTGTACATACCAGACGTGATGTTACATTGTATAAATAAAAGTGAATGTGTACATTGTTACATTGTATAGACACGAGATGATGTGATGTACATAACAAATTGTAGTATACAGGTGATGCATTGTATTATTACATTGTACATAATACAGACGTTGATGATAATATAATAGACCGTGTTGTTCATTGTAATAATACAGAGTGATGTTACATTTTAGATGATATACAACACAGGATTGATGTTATTAATTGCTTATTAACATTGTATATGTGATACATTGACGTGTGATTGATACATGACATGTTTACATTATAAATCATTGACGTACATGTGACATTGTATAGGTGTTACATGTATGATACAATTGTATAATGATACAGACGTGATTGACGTGATGTGACACAAGTATATACGAATGACATATGTTACAATACATTTGATTTTACATGTGTAATACACAGACGTGATGATACATTGTGTATGACATGTTGTATATAATTACATTGATTGTACATGACATGACGTGATACATTGTGATGATACATTGTAATGTACAGACGTGATGTTACATTGACATAATACAGACATGATGTTACATTGTATATAATACAGATGTGATGTTACATTGTATATAATACAGACGTGATGTTACATTGTATATAATACAGAGGTGATGTTACATTGTATATAACACAGACGTGATGTTACATTGTACATAATACAGACGTGATGTTACATTGTATATAATACAGAGGTGATGTTACATTGTATAGAACACAGACGTGATGTTAAATTGTACATAATACAGGAGTGATGTTACATTGTACATAATACAGGAGTGATGTTACATTGTACATAATACAGGAGTGATGTTACATTTTATATAATACAGGAGTGATGTTACATTGTATATAATACAGACGTGATGTTACATTGTATATAATACAGACGTGATGTTACATTGTATATAACACAGACGTGATGTTACATTGTATATAATACAGACGTGATGATACATTGTATATGATACAGACGTGATGTTACATTGTATATAACACAGACATGATGTTACATTGTATATAACACAGACATGATGTTACATTGTATATAATACAGACGTGATGTTACATTGTATATAACACAGACGTGATGTTACATTGTATATAATACAGACGTGATGATACATTGTATATAATACAGACGTGATGATACATTGTATATGATACAGACGTGATGTTACATTGTATATAATACAGATGTGATGTTACATTGTATATAATACAGACATGATGTTACATTGTACATAATACAGACGTGATGTTACATTGTATATAATACAGACGTGATGTTACATTGTACATAATACAGGAGTGATGTTACATTGTATATAATACAGGTGTGATGTTACATAATAATACAGACATGATGTTACATTGTATATAATACAGACGTGATGTTACATTGTATATAACACAGACGTGATGTTACATTGTATATAATACAGACGTGATGTTACATTGTATATAATACAGACATGATGTTACATTGTATATAATACAGAAGTGATGTTACATTGAAATTAAGTAAATGAAAATACCTAAATATTACTTCATGATAAATATATCCCCAAATAGGAAATCATTAGGAAAAATAAAATGGCGGCCGTCCTATTAGTCCACACAGAACCTGTCCTAATCACACAGGAGGAGAAGTTACTTCACATCACTGAGGTAAAGAGCTTCCTCATGCTCCTCACCTACTTTTAAGGGATATGACATGGAGGTGACTTTGCAGTCTGACACCGTGCCGTGGAGCCAGTGATGACAGCATTCCCCCTGCTCCTCCTCCTTGCAGCCTATGAGAAGGCTCTCAGTGGTCTCCTCTCTGTATTCACTGCCCCTTTCTAGTGGGACATCTTCCTTTTTCCTTAGAAGTGGCAAAAAAAACCAACACACCCTATGGCAGACATTCAAGAGAGTCTTCCTGATAATGACTTGTGTGAGACCAGTCACAGTTTGGGCTGCCCTGAGAAGGTTCGGGAGGAGGGGCCCATGCCCTACAGCATGGTGGTGGTAATAGTGGCACATGTAGCCACGCCATTGGTGGTTGGAGCAGCAACAGTGACAGTCGGGGAAAACACAGAGCAGGGGAAGGGGACCCAGAGGCCATGATATCACAGTCTGATAAAAGCAGCACGGAGAGTGAGGACTCTGATGACGATTGTGTGCTGGATAGGACCTGGGAGCCAGATCCGGTGCTGAGGAGGAGGCAACATCAGAGGAGAAGGGCGGCGGTGGCACCAATAAAAAGCAGAGGCAACGTACCTCCCAAAGAACAACCAGGGCCACGTCTGCTTCAGGATCTGGTGATGCCACTGACATTGTGAGTGGGCTAAGCCTAGCTGCAGCTTCAGCATGGTCTGCAGCTATACTGCTTAATTCGCAACTTTCCAAATCGCTGATTCCAAACCGAACTCTTTTAAAAATTCGAAACTGAACTGAATCTTGAGTGTTTCACTTATCTCTAGTTTGGCAGTGCAAAACTTTAGTTTTTTGATTTTCATTAGGAAAGCAAAGATTTAACATTCTGTTTTCACACTCTCATTTTGGGGAATTGAGGGCAAAATGGGGAAAAATGTGAACTTTTTTTTTTTTAGTGCAAGACCACGACATAGAACGTGAAAGTGTCCGAAGACTTTCCAAATGTATTGTGTGTGTGTATGTTAAGATAGATAGATAGATAGATAGATAGTAAATGCCTAGCAATACTCTCTGCTTCCCCGGATGTCCACTATGTGAAGAAGTTAAGTGTATGGCTATGATTTCCTTTCATCCTCTATGGGAACACTGTCTAGTGTACCCATGGGTCATCAGACACTTACAAAAACAGGTTCATTCACAGTGTTCATTCATGCATTTAGTCTGGGATACAGACTACAGACCATAAGCATCAGCGGCCACGTAACCGCACTACAAACCTTCCACTTTGTGTAATATTAAAATAAACAACATTTACACCCATGACAAACACAATTCACCAAACTGATATAAGAGGAGAATGACACCATGTGAGGAGAGAGAGTCCATGTCACTATATAACAGAAACTCATACCAGCTGCACGTAAATAATTACTGTATATGCAGAAGATACCCAGGTTATACCAGCATGCTCCATATCACTATATACAGAAGATATATAACTTATACCAGCTGTACATATATAATTATATACAGGAGATACCCAGGTTATACCAGCATGCTCCATATCACTATATACAAGAAGATGTATAACTTATACCAGCTGTACATATATAATTATATACAGGAGATACCCAGGTTATACCAGCATGCTCCATATCACTATATACAAGAAGATATATAACTTATACCAGCTGTACATATATAATTATATACAGGAGATACCCAGGTTATACCAGCATGCTCCATATCACTATATACAAGAAGATGTATAACTGATACCAGCTGTACATATATAATTATGTACAGGAGATACCCAGGTTATACCAGCATGCTCCATATCATTATATACAAGAAGATGTATAACTTATACCAGCTGTACATATATAATTATATACAGGAGATACCCAGGTTATACCAGCATGCTCCATATCATTATATACAAGAAGATGTATAACTTATACCAGCTATACATATATAATTATGTACAGGAGATACCCAGGTTATACCAGCATGCTCCATATCACTATATACAAGAAGATGTATAACTTATACCAGCTGTACATATATATTATATACAGGAGATACCCAGGTTATACCAGCATGCTCCATATCATTATATACAAGAAGATGTATAACTTATACCATCTGTACATATATAATTATATACAGGAGATACCCAGGTTATACCAGCATGCTCCATATCATTATATACAAGAAGATGTATAACTTATACCAGCTGTACATATATAATATATACAGGAGATACCCAGGTTATACCAGCATGCTCCATATCACTATATACAGGAAGATGTATAACTTATACCAACTGTACATATATAATTATATACAGGAGATACCCAGGTTATACCAGCATGCTCCATATCACTATATACAAGAAGATGTATAACTTATACCAGCTGTAACATATATAATTATATACAGGAGATACCCAGGTTATACCAGCATGCTCCATATCACTATATACAGGAAGATGTATAACTTATACCAGCTGTACATATATAATTATATACAGGAGATACCCAGGTTATACCAGCATGCTCCATATCATTATATACAAGAAGATGTATAACTTATACCAGCTGTACATATATAATTATATACAGGAGATACCCAGGTTATACCAGCATGCTCCATATCATTATATACAGAAGATGTATAACTTATACCAGCTGTACATATATAATTATGTACAGGAGATACCCAGTTATACCAGCATGCTCCATATCATTATATACAAGAAGATGTATAACTTATACCAGCTGTACATATATAATTATATACAGGAGATACCCAGGTTATACCAGCATGCTCCATATCATTATATACAAGAAGATGTATAACTTATACCAGCTGTACATATATAATTATATACAGGAGATACCCAGGTTATACCAGCATGCTCCATATCACTATATACAGGAAGATGTATAACTTATACCAGCTGTACATATATAATTATATACAGGAGATACCCAGGTTATACCAGCATGCTCCATATCACTATATACAGGAAGATGTATAACTTATACCAGCTGTACATATATAATTATATACAGGAGATACCCAGGTTATACCAGCATGCTCCATATCATTATATACAAGAAGATGTATAACTTATACCAGCTGTACATATATAATTATATACAGGAGATACCCAGGTTATACCAGCATGCTCCATATCATTATATACAAGAAGATGTATAACTTATACCAGCTGTACATATATAATTATATACAGGAGATACCCAGGTTATACCAGCATGCTCCATATCATTATATACAGAAGATGTATAACTTATACCAGCTGTACATATATAATTATGTACAGGAGATACCCAGGTTATACCAGCATGCTCCATATCATTATATACAGAAGATGTATAACTTATACCAGCTGTACATATATAATTATATACAGGAGATACCCAGGTTATACCAGCATGCTCCATATCATTATATACAAGAAGATGTATAACTTATACCAGCTGTACATATATAATTATATACAGGAGATACCCAGGTTATACCAGCATGCTCCATATCACTATATACAGGAAGATGTATAACTTATACCAGCTGTACATATATAATTATATACAGGAGATACCCAGGTTATACCAGCATGCTCCATATCACTATATACAGGAAGATGTATAACTTATACCAGCTGTACATATATAATTATATACAGGAGATACCCAGGTTATACCAGCATGCTCCATATCATTATATACAGAAGATGTATAACTTATACCAGCTGTACATATATAATTATATACAGGAGATACCCAGGTTATACCAGCATGCTCCATATCATTATATACAGAAGATGTATAACTTATACCAGCTGTACATATATAATTATATACAGGAGATACCCAGGTTATACCAGCATGCTCCATATCATTATATACAGAAGATGTATAACTTATACCAGCTGTACATATATAATTATGTACAGGAGATACCCAGGTTATACCAGCATGCTCCATATCATTATATACAAGAAGATGTATAACTTATACCAGCTGTACATATATAATTATATACAGGAGATACCCAGGTTATACCAGCATGCTCCATATCATTATATACAGAAGATGTATAACTTATACCAGCTGTACATATATAATTATGTACAGGAGATACCCAGGTTATACCAGCATGCTCCATATCATTATATACAAGAAGATGTATAACTTATACCAGCTGTACATATATAATTATATACAGGAGATACCCAGGTTATACCAGCATGCTCCATATCATTATATACAGAAGATGTATAACTTATACCAGCTGTACATATATAATTATATTACAGGAGATACCCAGGTTATACCAGCATGCTCCATATCACTATATACAAGAAGATGTATAACTTATACCAGCTGTACATATATAATTATATACAGGAGATACCCAGGTTATACCAGCATGCTCCATATCACTATATACAGAAGATGTATAACTTATACCAGCTGTACATATATAATTATATACAGGAGATACCCAGGTTATACCAGCATGCTCCATATCATTATATACAGAAGATGTATAACTTATACCAGCTGTACATATATAATTATATACAGGAGATACCCAGGTTATACCAGCATGCTCCATATCATTATATACAAGAAGATGTATAACTTATACCAGCTGTACATATATAATTATATACAGGAGATACCCAGGTTATACCAGCATGCTCCATATCATTATATACAAGAAGATGTATAACTTATACCAGCTATACATATATAATTATGTACAGGAGATACCCAGGTTATACCAGCATGCTCCATATCACTATATACAAGAAGATGTATAACTTATACCAGCTGTACATATATATTATATACAGGAGATACCCAGTTATACCAGCATGCTCCATATCATTATATACAAGAAGATGTATAACTTATACCATCTGTACATATATAATTATATACAGGAGATACCCAGGTTATACCAGCATGCTCCATATCATTATATACAAGAAGATGTATAACTTATACCAGCTGTACATATATAATTATATACAGGAGATACCCAGGTTATACCAGCATGCTCCATATCACTATATACAGGAAGATGTATAACTTATACCAACTGTACATATATAATTATATACAGGAGATACCCAGGTTATACCAGCATGCTCCATATCACTATATACAAGAAGATGTATAACTTATACCAGCTGTACATATATAATTATATACAGGAGATACCCAGGTTATACCAGCATGCTCCATATCACTATATACAGGAAGATGTATAACTTATACCAGCTGTACATATATAATTATATACAGGAGATACCCAGGTTATACCAGCATGCTCCATATCATTATATACAAGAAGATGTATAACTTATACCAGCTGTACATATATAATTATATACAGGAGATACCCAGGTTATACCAGCATGCTCCATATCATTATATACAGAAGATGTATAACTTATACCAGCTGTACATATATAATTATGTACAGGAGATACCCAGGTTATACCAGCATGCTCCATATCATTATATACAAGAAGATGTATAACTTATACCAGCTGTACATATATAATTATATACAGGAGATACCCAGGTTATACCAGCATGCTCCATATCATTATATACAAGAAGATGTATAACTTATACCAGCTGTACATATATAATTATATACAGGAGATACCCAGGTTATACCAGCATGCTCCATATCACTATATACAGGAAGATGTATAACTTATACCAGCTGTACATATATAATTATATACAGGAGATACCCAGGTTATACCAGCATGCTCCATATCACTATATACAGGAAGATGTATAACTTATACCAGCTGTACATATATAATTATATACAGGAGATACCCAGGTTATACCAGCATGCTCCATATCATTATATACAAGAAGATGTATAACTTATACCAGCTGTACATATATAATTATATACAGGAGATTACCCAGGTTATACCAGCATGCTCCATATCATTATATACAAGAAGATGTATAACTTATACCAGCTGTACATATATAATTATATACAGGAGATACCCAGGTTATACCAGCATGCTCCATATCATTATATACAGAAGATGTATAACTTATACCAGCTGTACATATATAATTATGTACAGGAGATACCCAGGTTATACCAGCATGCTCCATATCATTATATACAAGAAGATGTATAACTTATACCAGCTGTACATATATAATTATATACAGGAGATACCCAGGTTATACCAGCATGCTCCATATCATTATATACAAGAAGATGTATAACTTATACCAGCTGTACATATATAATTATATACAGGAGATACCCAGGTTATACCAGCATGCTCCATATCACTATATACAGGAAGATGTATAACTTATACCAGCTGTACATATATAATTATATACAGGAGATACCCAGGTTATACCAGCATGCTCCATATCACTATATACAGGAAGATGTATAACTTATACCAGCTGTACATATATAATTATATACAGGAGATACCCAGGTTATACCAGCATGCCTCCATATCATTATATACAAGAAGATGTATAACTTATACCAGCTGTACATATATAATTATATACAGGAGATACCCAGGTTATACCAGCATGCTCCATATCATTATATACAGAAGATGTATAACTTATACCAGCTGTACATATATAATTATATACAGGAGATACCCAGGTTATACCAGCATGCTCCATATCATTATATACAGAAGATGTATAACTTATACCAGCTGTACATATATAATTATGTACAGGAGATACCCAGGTTATACCAAGCATGCTCCATATCATTATATACAAGAAGATGTATAACTTATACCAGCTGTACATATATAATTATATACAGGAGATACCCAGGTTATACCAGCATGCTCCATATCATTATATACAGAAGATGTATAACTTATACCAGCTGTACATATATAATTATGTACAGGAGATACCCAGGTTATACCAGCATGCTCCATATCATTATATACAAGAAGATGTATAACTTATACCAGCTGTACATATATAATTATATACAGGAGATACCCAGGTTATACCAGCATGCTCCATATCATTATATACAGAAGATGTATAACTTATACCAGCTGTACATATATAATTATATACAGGAGATACCCAGGTTATACCAGCATGCTCCATATCACTATATACAAGAAGATGTATAACTTATACCAGCTGTACATATATAATTATATACAGGAGATACCCAGGTTATACCAGCATGCTCCATATCACTATATACAGAAGATGTATAACTTATACCAGCTGTACATATATAATTATATAACAGGAGATACCCAGGTTATACCAGCATGCTCCATATCACTATATACAAGAAGATGTATAACTTATACCAGCTGTACATATATAATTATATACAGGAGATACCCAGGTTATACCAGCATGCTCCATATCACTATATATAGAAGATATATAACTTATACCAGCTGTACATATATAATTATATACAGGAGATACCCAGGTTATACCAGCATGCTCCATATCACTATATACAAGAAGATATATAACTTATACCAGCTGTACATATATAATTATATACAGGAGATACCCAGGTTATACCAGCATGCTCCATATCACTATATACAGAAGATGTATAACTTATACCAGCTGTACATATATAATTATATACAGGAGATACCCAGGTTATACCAGCATGCTCCATATCATTATATACAAGAAGATATATAACTTATACCAGCTGTACATATATAATTATATACAGGAGATACCCAGGTTATACCAGCATGCTCCATATCACTATATACAGAAGATGTATAACTTATACCAGCTGTACATATATAATTATATACAGGAGATACCCAGGTTATACCAGCATGCTCCATATCATTATATACAAGAAGATGTATAACTTATACCAGCTGTACATATATAATTATATACAGGAGATACCCAGGGTATACCAGCATGCTCCATATCACTATATACAGAAGATGTATAACTTATACCAGCTGTACATATATAATTATATACAGGAGATACCCAGGTTATACCAGCATGCTCCATATCATTATATACAAGAAGATGTATAACTTATACCAGCTGTACATATATAATTATATACAGGAGATACCCAGGTTATACCAGCATGGTCCATATCACTATATACAGAAGATGTATAACTTATACCAGCTGTACATATATAATTATATACAGGAGATACCCAGGTTATACCAGCATGCTCTATATCACTATATACAAGAAGATGTATAACTTATACCAGCTGTATATATATATATTATATACAGGAGATACCCAGGTTATACCAGCATGCTCCATATCACTATATACAAGAAGATGTATAACTTATACCAGCTGTACATATATAATTATATACAGGAGATACCCAGGTTATACCAGCATGCTCCATATCACTATATACAGAAGATGTATAACTTATACCAGCTGTATATATATATTATATACAGGAGATACCCAGGTTATACCAGCATGCTCCATATCACTATATACAAGAAGATGTATAACTTATACCAGCTGTACATATATAATTATATACAGGAGATACCCAGGTTATACCAGCATGCTCCATATCACTATATACAAGATGTATAACTTATACCAGCTGTACGTACATACGGATGCCGGTGTACTGTAGGTGCAGGTCTCTACCCCTTCTTTGGAGCCCCCTCTATAAGGAGGAAATGTTCCTCCCTTTAGAACTTCAACCAATTAACTCATCTGTATCATCAATGGAGCAACAGTAAAACAGTAATTAGTTGTGCGGTGCAGTTACCGGCCTGGGTTTCTCTGTAGAAATGTACATTTATTGTCACTGCACGCGTAATTTCAGCTGTTGAAAACACGGGTAGAAAGCTTTTGTTTATGGCGCCTGGTTCAGTGTGAATTAATTTCAAGGTTACTCGCGCCTTTTTGTCATCGCTCTATTACCAAAATAAATTTGGTTTTAATTATCTTGCTTATTTTCAAGAAATGCACCAACCCGGAGTGATAAATGTCATGTTACAGCGCTGTAATTCTACATTTAGTCTTTATTCCTGCCTCTCACCTAGCAGTCCTATTCCCAGAACACATAACTACGCTATTATCCACATAGACTCATCTGTTTAGCCTTAAGGCTTCCTTAAAGTATGCTTGATCAGAAAAAAAACGGATTGCTGGCAGCCACCATGGCATCTGTAGCGGCGATATGCATCACTTGAATGTATTTTAAGGAGTTCTCGGAGTTCTTCATCTTGCAATTTGCTTACATGGGATTATATTTTGTCTTGTGAGGATCATCTATACAGTAACAGTCTATAAAGAAACGACACTGCTGCTGTGGAATTAAAGAAAGTAACAAATGAAGGTGTCTACATTTGAATACCAGTGTATAGCCATGATGGAAGTATAGATGGAGAGTTACTGTATATATACATTACTTATCCTGTACTGATCCTGAGTTACATCCTGTATTATACCTCAGAGCTGCACTCACTGTTCTTCTGGTGCAGTCACTGTGTACATACATTACTTATTCTGTACTGATCCTGAGTTACATCCTGTATTATACTCCAGAGCTGTACTCACTATTCTGCTGGTGCAGTCACTGTGTACATACATTACTTATCCTGTACTGATCCTGAGTTACATCCTGTATTATACTCCAGAGCTGTACTCACTATTCTGCTGGTGGGGTCACTGTGTACATACATTACTTATCCTGTACTGATCCTGAGTTACATCCTGTATTATACTCCAGAGCTGCACTCACTATTCTGCTGGTGCAGTCATTGTGTACATACATTACTTATCCTGTACTGATCCTGAGTTACATCCTGTATTATACTCCAGAGCTGCACTCACTATACTGCTGGTGGAGTCACTGTGTACATACATTACTTATCCTGTACTGATCCTGAGTTACATCCTGTATTATACTCCAGAGCTGCACTCGCTATACTGCTGGTGCAGTCACTGTGTACATACATTACTTATCCTGTACTGATCCTGAGTTACATCCTGTATTATACTCCAGAGCTGCACTCACTATACTGCTGGTGGAGTCACTGTGTACATACATTACTTATCCTGTACTGATCCTGAGTTACATCCTGTATTATACTCCAGAGCTGCACTCACTATTCTGCTGGTGCAGTCATTGTGTACATACTGTACATTACTTATCCTGTGCTGATCCTACATATACTACATATTGTCCTAAAATATACCTCACTGGCAGCAGGGGCTCATCCCGGGTATTCTCCATCTGGGTGGTTATTACTCATGTCCTAAAGGACACTCGGATGTTCCTAGGTAATGGCATAAATAGCAATTCCCAGTATGTTTGTGAGTTCATTTCCCCATTCTGCCAGGTAATAGCCCGCTGTTAACTTCAGGATAATCCTGCAGAACAAGGAGGTAACTCCTCTAGTATTACACAAGGAAACTGTTATTTAAGGAGGTGCCTGGTATATACAGGTGGAGCAGTGCAGTATGAGAGCCGGAGACCCGTGAATTACTATACGTGTCCTACCCGCTGTGAATCTCCCTACATTAGGTCCATAGTCTTGTCTATGTCTGCTAGGCACACAAGCTGCCACCAGGGATACATAGCCCGCTTCTGTTCAACCTCATTAGTTTTGCTGACTGGATTCTCGCTGTGCCAAGTGCTTACAATTAAGTTTTGAAAGCAGAACTGGTGAGTGGATGGTAAGATTTCCTCTTTTTTTTTTGTATTATGCCGTCCAAGAACCATTTGTCCATCAATTTTGAAAATGAATAGTGATGTTTTCCTTTTTTCAGCAAAATTGCAACATTTCCCAGTAATTAAATTGCTGAAAATATCCCCCATTCTTTTACAGCCAACAGAATGAAAGCTTTGTACGAGATGTCACGCTTAACGTAAAGTTTTTGCAGCATTCAGAAAAGCGCAGCTTATCGTCCCTTCACTGCTGGGACAAATTACTGCCTGCAGGTCTATGGCTCAGAAGGGGTTAAGCAGGAATATTTGGCAACCTATGCAAAAAATATTTTAATGGGGGGGGGATTTGCTCCTTGTTTCTTTTTTTTTCTCTCTTATACCTTTTCAAACGTTTTTAGTATTTGATCACTTTCATGTAGATTCTTTGTTTTCCGCCAGCATTTTGGTTGCCAAAATTATTTAACATACCTTTTAATTTCTGCAAAGTTTCTTAAAAACAAAGCTTCATAGCCAGAGAGATGTCTCTAAGGATCTGTCCACCTTTCAACATCATATTCAAGTTTACTTATAGGATTAATCTGTGTAATAAGTCACAGTATACATACATTACTTATTCTGCACTGATCCTGAGTTACATCCTGTATTATACTCCAGAGCTGCACTCATTATTCTGCTGGTGCAGTCACTGTGTACAAATATTACTTATCCTGTACTGATCCTGAGTTACATCCTGTATTATACTCCACAGCTGCACTCACTATTCTGCTGGTAGAGTCACTGCGTGCATACATTACTTATCCTGTACTGATCCTGAGTTATATCCTGTATTATCCTCCAGAGCTGCAGTCACTATTCTGCTGGTAGAGTCACTGTGTACATATATTACTTATCCTGTACTGATCAGTACAGGATAAGTAATGTAATGTATGTAAACAGTGACTCTATCAGCAGAATAGTGAGTGCAGCTCTGGAGGATAATACAAAATGTAACTCAGGACAAGTACAGGATAAGTAATGTAATGTATGTACAGAGTGACTCCACCAGCAGAATAGTGAGTACAGCTCTGGAGTATAATACAGGATGTAACTCAGGATCAGTACTGGATAAGTAATGTATGTACACAGTGACTGCACCAGCACAATAGTGAGTGCAGCTCTGGAGTATAATACAGGATGTAACTCAGGATCAGTACAGGATAAGTAATGTATGTACACAGTGACTGTACCAGCAGAATAGTGAGTGCAGCTCTGGAGTATAATACAGGATATAACTCAGGATCAGTATAGGATAAGTAATGTATGTATGTACACAGTGACTGCACCAGCAGAATAGTGAGTGCAGCTCTGGAGTATAATACAGGATGTAACTCAGGATCAGTACAGGATAAGTAATGTATGTACACAGTGACTGCACCAGCAAAATAGTGAGTGCAGCTCTGGAGAATAATACAGGATATAACTCAGAATCAGTACAGGATAAGTAATGTATGTACACAGTGACTCCACCAGCAGAATAGTGACTGCAGCTCTGGAGTATAATACAGGATGTAACTCAGGATCAGTACAGGATAAGTAATGTATGTACACAGTGACTGTACCAGCAGAATAGTGAGTGCAGCTCTGGAGTATAATACAGGATGTAACTCAGGATCAGTACAGGATAAGTAATGTATGTACACAGTGACTCCACCAGCAGAACAGTGAGTGCAGCTCTGGAGTATAATACAGGATGTAATTCAGGATCAGTACAGGATAAGTAATGTATGTACACAGTGACTGCACCAGCAGAACAGCATGGAGACCAGTGCAAACCACACTCGGTGAAGGGGTCTGGGGTGGCAAGTGGCCTGTTTTAGTATCATACGGCCATACAGATGACGCCGCTCAATCAAACTCTTATATAATGAGATGTTAATTCCCATTCTGCTTATGTGTAGCGCACGTGTATGTAGCTTTCATCACTCACACTGAGAGGACATTTTCAATGTTTATTTATAGAGGAATCGGCTGAGAAGATACAACACATAACAGATGTACATTGTATAATGTAGTCACCAAATTACCCACAACGTATCCGAGATAGGACGAGGCAGCCATCCTGCCTGAAGATCAGAGGATGACAAGGTCACAGGATGCCCCGTGTACAGACGTGATAGAGGAGGCCTCTCTTTATAATGCCTTCCTACATAGTAATGTGTGGTCCTACCCATACATTGTTTTATTTTCAGGTTTTTAGGCTTTTTTTAAAAGTTTTCTAAACTTTTCCAGAATATTTGGTAATCTAGATCTGAGTCATTTTTGAACCATTAATGAAATCATTGCAGTTACATTGACCACATGTATGGTCACTATAGGACAGGTATCCTGTTTTGCACAGTCATGTGCTTGTTGTTGCCCCGCCCAGCACAGTGTATGTTCGTATCCCGCCATCCTGTGCGTTGTCACCACTGGACTCCGATTCTGCAGTTTCATACTAAACCTGACAAGTTCCAGGACAACAAGCTTTGCCAGCATTTCCTCCATTTTGCCAGCTCAGTTGCAAGCGAACAGCTTGTATCTCTATGAAAAGCAATGGACGGAACAAATTACATTAAATTATGTAAAAATGGCACTGAGGACGACCGTCAAACACCCTGGAAGGCAGCGAGGTTCATCCTGACAAATATAAGGATGTCACTTAGGAACTGGAGAAGAGGGAGCTAATTTCAAGGTGACAACACCTCAGGTAGACAGTTTTGGGGGGTTAGAGCCTGCCCCAGGTAGTCTGCTGGCAGTGCCAGGATCGTGGCTATGTAATGATGCAGAATGAAGAGTTACCCAACCACACAGATGGGTAAATGTAATGGAGAGGGTGCCAAGTGCGTTCCGTTTGTACCGTCTGTTTGTATCCTGACCACCTGCCAAAAACCATGACGTCCACATAGTACAGCTGAAGAAATTGTGCGCATTTATGACCCTTAGGGCTCATGCACACAAATGTATTTTTTTCCATTTCCGTTCCGTTTTTTTTTTTTTTTTTACAGGTTTGTATGTGGAACAAAATCTTACACAGAAGGCGAAAACTACGTAATCTATTAAGGTAAAGTTGCAGGATGGTGCTTATATTCCAATCACCACAGGACATGAACCCTTGGGCCATATAAATCACAACTTAGGTCATCCAGATGATAAGAGGGCCTCCTATAAATGACTTGTGCCCTGAGCAGTAGATTCCTCCTCCACTCCTTCAGACAGATAACACAAAAGGCGTTACTTGGCAGGTGGCAGCAATGAGCACAAGAAAAGCTCCATCTAAGACCATAGAGAAGATAAAACCTTGGTGTGTCTGTTTCCACCTAAGTTTGTCTCTAGCAAAAGTACCTTGTCCTAAAATTCCAATCCTTACCATTTCTAAGATTTGTGCTTGCTCTCATTGAACTGAAACACTCTTCTCCACATGCATATGGTAGGTTAAAACCCTGTCCAGACTATTGTGTCCAGTCTACACAATGCTCTGCAAGTAAGGCCCACACAACTGTATGTATTTTGCTGTCCACAAATTGCAGATCTTCATAAACGATGGATGACTTCTGTGTTGCATTCGTTTTTTGGGGGTTTTTTTTGCGGACCCATTGTAACAATGCCTATAATTTTCCACAAAACATATAAGAATGGGACATGTTTTATCTTTTCTTGCAGGACTGCGGAACGGGCATACAGATGCTGTCTTTTTTTTTTTGCAGACCCATAGAAATTAATGGGTCCGGGTGCAATCTGCAAAAATTGTGGATCGGATGTGGACCAAAAATACAGCCATGTTAATGCGGCCTTGGACAGCCTGGATTTCAGACTGAGATATTTTACATTCACTGATACATTGTAGCAAACTATCAGGGCAGGAGAAAGATTTGTGCGGCTGATGAGGTCACAGAGGATTGTGTAGAGCAGGGATGCTCAACCTACGGCCCTCCAGTTTTAAAACTACAACTCCCATCATGCCCTGCTGTAGGTTGATACCTGTAGGCTGTCGGGGCATGCAGGGGGTTGTAGTTTTGCAACAGCTGGAGGGCCGCAGGTTGGGCATCACCGGTCTAGAGAACCAATCATCTGTGAGAAGAGGCAGGTCTGTGCTGGTTTTCAGCCACTGGAAGTCAACAAGAAGGTTCCCACTCACTGACAGCAAGTGGAGAATGATCTTGAACAAAGTGAGAAATTGAAACACGAATGATATTAGAAAGTAGCAGATCGTTTCGCCACACAATGCATGTGCCATATTAAGCATAGTTTTAGACAAACTACACGGACAGCTCAGCTTTTATGTTCTGCTCCGTTTCGGTTTTGCTCCATATTTCTCCGGATCCTATGAACTATTTTGACAACTATAAATGGTGAGATTCAGCTTCCCGCACTCCTCAAAGTGCACATCAAAACGCTGTCTTCTGAGGAGTGCACAGCGATCTGGGAGGTGTAATTGTCTCGCTGCTTGCATACGTGCCGATAACTTAAAAAGAAACACAGGAAAAGAGAGTTAAGTTTAATTCCTTAATATGTCGCGTTCACGGCAGGCATCCCACCGTATATTGACAGCGCCACTGTTGGGAGCTGGAGTTGGCAGAGGCTCGGTGTGACAAAACTGACTCTCTCTGGCTGGTGAGAAGGACAAGGTGGTCTACAACTGGAGGGAGAATAATCAGGGGAAATTGATGACCCATCATCAATATCTGACGGGTAGAGATCTGAAACCCTGCCAGTCAGCTGTTGGACAGGTCCGGCATCCTCTTTATAGTACACCAAGCACAGTGCCGTACATTGTATAGTGGCTGTGCTTGGTATTGCAGCTCAGTCCCATTGAGTTGAATGGAACGGGGCTGCAAAAGGACCATGTGACCGATGGTTGTGATATCACAGGCCGAGGAAGAGGCCGTGGAGCTCGGGGACTTTCAGCAGCTAAACGGCAAAGGTGCCTGGAGTCACACTCACATTATTCGGATATTGATGACCTATCCTGAGGATAGCTCAATAATATTTAACTCCTGGAAAGTTCTTTTGAAAAGTGTAAAAGTAACTCTTGTATGTATTGGCAGCACCTGCAAAAACATCAGCTTCCAAAAACAGCACCACACCTGTCTGTGACCTGTGTCTGGTATAGATGCTTCGTTCACGTCGGTGAAGCTGAGTGGCAACCCCAGAAATGACCAGAAGCGGCCATGTGTTTCTAATCCTGGAGAACTCAATGAGCAAATAGCTCATTTTTGTTGCAAGAAAGTTGCCAATTATATTGCCTTTATAATATGTTTTTTTGTATTTGTATTTTATTGAATTTTGTTTCAATATTTTAGTCCCTCTAGAGGACTTGACCTTGCATTTCAGTGTAGTAATTCTGACAGCTAAGACTGCAGACCCGGGGGCCATGGTTAGGCCACAGAGGCTATTGACCTCAGCATCTAAGGGGTTTAATGACTGGGATCACCATCATCTCATTGTGTCATTTTTTTTCAACTGGCCTTTATTAAAAAATAGTGAGCCGTTCTGTCACAAAGGGTTAACTGTTTTCTAGCTGCGTGACTGGTACTTTCGCTTTCATTTTGTGTTGGTCATCTAATAAATCTTATGTCTAAATTACTGAGAGGTCATAAACGCTTATATAAGCCACATTCCTATCAGTAAGATGAGAACTGAGCTATAATGAGTGTTTAGAAATGTCAGAGAGCAGAGATAAGGAGCCCGTCAGCTCCTGGTCTGACGGAAAAGACAGAAAATCCAAAGGGGGCTAAGAGAACATCTCAGCTCTGTACAGAAAAAAGAATGCCAAAAGGATGCATCACTCCTGCCTGGGGTGCAGATCACAGGAAGCAGATAGCCTTGAAATTGGGACATATTGTGACTGTCCCAGGACATTGGCCAAAATTTGGGACTGTACGCTGCATTGGGGATGGTAGGGAGGCATGCATAATATACATTTTTTTAAACTTTCAAGACCTCTGCTTACTGCCAGAGCATAGGAATGGTCTTGTTATATCTAGAAGCTGAGACCTTGTATAGACCTAATGCCAAGGGTCTGCTACAAATGTGATATGTCACCTGCACTGATACATTGTAACAAACTGTCAGGGCAAAAGTCAGCTTTGCGTAATGAAAGGGCTGTCACATTAGAGACAATTCTTTTTCTTTTTTTTTCTAAAATGTGGCCCCCTGCTGCGATCACCTGCTCGCCCTAAGATCCTAAACCTGGCACCCTAGGAAAACAGGGACTTTTCTTGCGTCTGAAGATTTAGGCTGAGTCTGTCCGGCGATTTGTGACAACGCAGCGTAAGATTACCACTACTACTAATAACCCAGCAGGTTCGGATTTCTTCCAGCTGTTGTGTCGCAACACGACCACATTCGCTATCATCGGTTGCGATGTAGCAGTGCAACCTTGCCTGCCCATACGTGAATCGAGTAGCTCTCACCTTACAGGACACCTATTTGAAAGGTTCTGGAAATAGATAATAAAAATTTTCAAAAGTTTTTGCCCCCACAATTTACCCATTAAGTGAAAGGTTGTCCCACGCGTTTCAAAAGGACAAAAAAAAAAAATCACAATTATGTGAGTTCATTTCCGAAGCCCGGATTGACTCGGTTGGAGGTAAAGTATAATTTTCTCCTCTTGTTTTGACTGCGGCTAGATTGACAAAGAGTTGAATGTTTTTCAAAAATGGCTGAGTCAACAAGAGAAGCCCTGGCTGACTACCCGGTACGACTGGCGATGCATTGTACGGAGGAGCGAGGCTGTCAACAAAGAATACTAGTATCTGACAAGATGTTATCGGCTGCTATTTTTACAGGTGGGTTCCATCCTTTACCGTGTCATCGCCGCAGCTCCTCGAGAAGAAGCTTTTCTTCTTAAATACAATGGAAAATGAAGACTTGGCAATTTTCAGCCCCTCCCCCGCCCTCCATGTACTGCCCTTTGTCGTCACTCAGTGAAACATATTTGATCTTTTGCTAAATTGTCTTTTATTTTAAATGGTTGCCTGAAATAGCTCGGCAATGTGCATGGCTGCAAGAGACACGATGTCCCATCGATGGTTCGGATCTGAACCCTGCTGGGAATTCAGTGATGAAGCCATAGCTAAGAATACATTCTCCTCCACATCTGATGTTTGATGCCGAGATGGCAGGGAAAAAAAGAATGAAAATCACAACCTGTTTTTCTGCAAAATATTTATTGAATATATACATAATTTCCCTGCGACCTTCTTCTCGGCCCCTCCCCCACCTTGTTAACTACCGTCAGGGCCCCTGAGATGGTCTGCCTAGTATATTAAAACTTTATACAGTATTCCGGCGCACATATAAATCTGGAGAATCACTTGTCACTATGCATTTGCAATCATAATTGTTTTTTTCCCTGACTTCAATAAATCGAGCAGTCTTCTCGCAGCCACCTGAATATTGTATTCAGCCGCAGACAATGGTGGGGACGGGAGGGGGTGCAGGCTAGTGGACGCAATATAATTTATTATCTGTCAGCATCCATGAACTGGATTGTATCTCCCCGAAGAAAATATAAACTGTGATTTCGATACAACTTGGTTAATTTGTCAGTGGTGAAAAATCCCGCCGAGAACGTCAGATGTGGCTGGTTATGTCTATGTGACAGGCGGGTCTGGAGAGGTTTAGGCCTATGACGTTTGGGGACCAGAGGCAAGAAGGAGGTCTAAAATTAGTATTTAAAGGAACACTCTGTTCAAAACTGTTGCATTGTCTTATATCTGAAGGGTAGAGCAGGACACAAGGATGTAAAGAATACCAAAGCGAGAACCCTTGTGTCGTGCTCCAACCTCTGTACCCTGTGTACCAGATGTGTTCCTCATGAGGGGTAGTAGGAAGTGCGCAGTCAATTCTTTTAGTTGATGTTTTGGAAGCAGGAAAATTGGGAAGCATAAGGATCTTTGATGAAAGCCTATTTGTGCTGGCTAGATGACTGGGTCACAACATCTCCGAATCGACTGGTCTTGTGCGGTTGTTCCGGTATGAAGTGGTTATCAAACATGGTCCAAGGAAGGACTTCCGATGAACCAGGTACTGGGTCATGAGCGCTCAAGGGTCACTGATGCACGTGAAGAGTAATTAAGAAGGATAGATCATGTGGACAGCTGGGTGCGTGTGCCTCACTTACCTTGGGAAGAGACGGCTTCAGGTGCACCATGGGAAGAACGTGGCCTGGTCTGACGAATCACATTACAATGTTGACGGCCAGGCGGGTATGAGTTAACTACATGGAGAAGAGATGGTACCAGATGCACTATGGGAGGAAGGAAGCCTGGTCTGATAAACCACCTTGCATAATGTGGACAACCAGGGGGGGTGCAAGTTACCTACATGGAGAATAGATGGCACCAGGTCTACTATGGGGAAAAGACAAACCAGCAGAGGCAGTGTGTGATGCTCTGGGCAATGTTCTTCTGGAAACCATGGGTCCTGGCATCATGTAGATGAGACATGTAACACCTACCTAAGATTGTACACAGAACTACTCCCTACATGGCGGGAGTGGCCTCTTTCAACAGGATAATGCCCCGACCAAACTGCAAACGCTGTCCAGGAATGAGGAACATGACGAAGAGATCAAGGTGATGACAAGCTATGCCAATTTCTTTCTCTGACCAGGAAACATGGTGACACTCCAGAACGTTAATGGTTCCTGTGGAGTATGTCAAATGTCCTATACCAGGCATGCTCAACCAGGGCCCCCCACATGTTGCAAAACTACAACTCCCATCATTCCTGGACAGGCTACAGCTATCAGCCTACAGAAGGGCGTGGTGGGAGTTGTAGTTTTACAACAGCAGGAGGGCTGCAGCTTGAGCATAGCTGCCCTATACAATCCAGTCCACCGTGACTAAGGCTACATTCACACCACTGAATCCATTTTGCAGTCCAAAAACTGTGGACACTGTCGATGTGCATCCAGCACTTTCCACCGTCCTCATTGTCCAAATGCCTATTCTTCTCTGCAAAACAGACAAGACTAGGACATGTTCTATAAGCACGTATGCGGACAGCACACAGATGTCTGCATTTTTTGCGGCCCCAAGAAAATTAAAGGATCTTCGCGTTATCCGCAAAAAATGAGAATCGGACACAAACCAAAAACACAGTCGTATGAATGAGGACTAAGAAGACTGGTCGAGCACTTGAAGGAAAATCCCAGAATGTGTTCTACTGCATGCCGCCATGGTCTTGTTCTCCGGCACGCCAAATCTTGGTCTTTACTATGTTTTGCTGTTTACTTGAGCTGACTGCTGTACGTGGCAATGGTGGGGGGAAGAGGCTGATAATGACATCGCTGGACAAACATCTATTTCATCGTTTTATAGCTTAGCTTTATAGAGTGATAAAAATAAACCATCTGTCCTCGGCCGCACCAAGGCAAAAAAGGGGTCTTTGTGCACTCCTAATGAATATAAACACATAGGGATATTATAAAAGGATGAAGATGCTGGTGCACAAAGAGCTTGTCATGAGCCTTGTGCTATAAGTTGCATTCTGTCCTGTTCTGCGCATCCTGCAGCAATAAGTGACCCATTATAGCTTAAAATTCCCTCCAGACCTTGCATTTCTCATCTCCTTTCATATCGCCGCTCGCATCCACCTGACGCCCCGGCGTGTCTTTATGCCCACAGCAAAAAAGCTGTAAAAAGCCAGAAAGTCCCTCTCTTAGGATCGGCAGGTAATGTATTAGACATAATTAATTAGCACATCACATACTTCAATACACAATGTTCAGACAGACTTGTAATCAGCAGATCTTTATAGAAGCTGATTTCCTGACGCATGAGCCTCCCTGGACTAGTTAAGGATGTATAGACTGCACGTGCTGCTGGAAATTTCTTATCATTACCGCTATAGGGAAAGATGGTCTGACGGCATTGCTTTGTTTTTTTATATTCTTGCTAATTAGAATTTGCAAAGAAAGGAACATAACTGGAAACTGTATTCTTATAACCATCGGTTCCAAAAAAAAAATGTCATTGCATTAGATGGTGAAATTCTGTCCACTTACTGCTGCCACTAGGGGGAGCTTGCTGCATACTGTCCATCAATGATAAGTTAGAATGCAGGAAGCTCCCTCTAGTGGCCAGCTGAAAATTTAGATCTGCAGCAGGAAAGATTTTGTATCACAAAACTGACTTTCCTCTTACCGACTTTATTAAAATAAGTGTGCCTTGGAGGTATGGAGGTGAGGTTGTAGGGGTGCAGAGAAGGGTACCAGAGTTGAACAGAGTAAGAGTGTTAAATTAGGATCCTTAAAGGGGATGCAAAGGTTACTGATTCAGATGGATACTGGTGCCCAAGGAAGTGGGGGGAAAGGGTTCATCTGCCCATAAGAGGGCAGCAGAGCTGTGAATATCACTTGAATATCTGGCACAGAGCCTCCATTAGGGTCTAGGACAGGGGTAGGCAACCTCCGGCACTTCAGCTGTTGTGAAACTACAACTCCCAGCATGCATACTTGCTCTGCTCTTCTAAGAACTTTCATAGAAATGAATGGAGCACGCTGGGAACTGTAGTTTGACAACAGCTGGAGTGCCGAAGGTTGCTGATCCCTTGTCTAGGAGCTCCTGACTATGCGTCCTGGTCCATTTCTCTCCATAGGACCATTCTAGCCTTCTAATTAAAGGAGTTGAGAAGGATTAGAGAAATATGGATCCTTTCTTCCAAAAACAGCCCCACTGCGGACCACAGGTTGTGTGTGCTATTGCAGCCCAGCCCCATTTGCTTCAATGGAGATGAGTTGCAGTACCACAGATAACCTGTGGACAGGTGTGGCGCTGTTTTTGGAAGAAGGCAGCCATGTTTTTTTTTGTAATCCTATTTAATCCCTTTTGATGGGGCTTCACGCAGATGAGGAGTCTGTCCTAGACGTTCCCTAAAAAAATGTCCCTGAAAACCCGAAGAAAACGCCCGGCCCTAAGTAACTGGTAGAATAAAAAGTTTAAATTCCTGCTAAGGTCAGCGTCTTTTCACCCCCATTACCAGAAAATGACCTAATAAAAGGCAGGCTAATGAGGCGTTATTAAAAATGCAGTGAGCTAGATTTGGGGCTAATCTGGGGGCGCTTTCATGGGGTGAGATAGTCCGTGTCTGTCTAAATAGAATTAATCGTTTCAAGCAGATGAGGGATGATAAATAAAGAGGAAAAGTCCAAATACCACTTAGAATAGAAACTGGTTCTGAAGTGAAAGATGTTTCCGCAATGACTATGGAAAATGGCACTTTCATCGCATCGGGGTAAAAAAAAAAGAAATTCTGAAATCCTTTTGAGAAATTAAATTTACTCTGATTGTCATTGTAAGAAGACCCTCATCTTAGCGGCTCCTTATAGATGTTGCCCTTGCTGCATGTGAACCCAGGACCCCAGTGCTGCAAGTTAAGATTAGTTTCACACTTGACTTTATCTGATCTGGAGTTCACCGGATCCGTCCTAGCCAGATACTGCCGTTCATGGCCAGATCCCATTGACTAAAACAGGATCCATTGGGGATATGGCCGCTCTCCGGCATGAGTGCTGGGTTTCCGTCTAGCAAAATCCAGTGCATGCACCAGTTTTTTATTCAAGCAAAACTTGGCACTCATGCCAGAAATCAGCCGGATCCCAGCAGGATTCAATTATAGTTGGTGGGGTCCGGCAGTGAACGACAGTATTGAGCTAGGCCGGATCCCCGCTGGATTCCATTATAGTCAGTGGGGTCCGGCAGTTAATGACGGTATTGAGCTAGGCCGGATCCCTGCTGGATTCCATTATAGTCAGTAGGGTCCGGCAGTGAACGACAGTATTGAGCTAGGCCGGATCCCCGCTGGATTCCATTATAGTCAGTGGGGTCCGGCAGTGTACAACAGTATTCAGCTAGGCCGAATCCCTGCTGGATTCCATTATAGTCAGTGGGGTACGGCAGTGAACGACAGTATTCAGCTAGGCCGGATCCCCGCTGGATTCCATTATAGTCAGTGGGGTCCGGCAGTTAATGACAGTATCCAGTTAGGCCGGATCCCTGCTGGATTCCATTATAGTCAGTGGGGTCCGGCAGTTAATGACAGTATCCAGCTAGGCCGGATCCCTGCTGGATTCCATTATAGTCAGTGGGGTCCGGCAGTTAATGACAGTATCCAGTTAGGCCGGATCCCTGCTGGATTCCATTATAGTCAGTGGGGTCCGGCAGTTAATGACCGTATCCAGCTAGGCCGGATCCCTGCTGGATTCCATTATAGTCAGTGGGGTCCGGCAGTTAATGACAGTATTCAGCTAGGCCGAATCCCTGCTGATTCCATTATAGTCAGTGGGGTCTGGCAGTGAACGACAGTATTCAGCTAGGCCGGATCCCTGCTGGATTCCATTATAGTCAGTAGGGTCCGGCAGTGAACAACAGTATTCAGCTAGGCCGGATCCCTGCTGGATTCCATTATAGT
Organism: Rhinella marina; assembly: GCA_900303285.1. Lineage (NCBI taxonomy): Eukaryota > Metazoa > Chordata > Amphibia > Anura > Bufonidae > Rhinella > Rhinella marina. The sequence goes on along the minus strand of ONZH01003517.1, from coordinate 1,006,821 downwards.
CAGTAGGGTCCGGCAGTGTACGACAGTATTCAGCTAGGCCGGATCCCTGCTGGATTCCATTATAGTCAGTGGGGTACGGCAGTGAACGACAGTATTCAGCTAGGCCGAATCCCTGCTGGATTCCATTATAGTCAGTGGGGTACGGCAGTGAACGACAGTATTCAGCTAGGCCGAATCCCTGCTGGATTCCATTATAGTCAGTAGGGTCCCGGCAGTGTACAACAGTATTCAGCTAGGCCGAATCCCTGCTGGATTCCATTATAGTCAGTGGGGTCTGGCAGTGAACGACAGTATTCAGCTAGGCCGGATCCCTGCTGGATTCCATTATAGTCAGTAGGGTCCGGCAGTGAACAACAGTATTCAGCTAGGCCGGATCCCTGCTGGATTCCATTATAGTCAGTAGGGTCCGGCAGTGTACGACAGTATTCAGCTAGGCCGGATCCCTGCTGGATTCCATTATAGTCAGTGGGGTACGGCAGTGAACGACAGTATTCAGCTAGGCCGAATCCCTGCTGGATTCCATTATAGTCAGTGGGGTACGGCAGTGAACGACAGTATTCAGCTAGGCCGAATCCCTGCTGGATTCCATTATAGTCAGTAGGGTCCGGCAGTGTACAACAGTATCCAGCTAGGCCGGATCCCTGCTGGATTCCGTTATAATCACTGGGGTCCAGGAATGTACGACAGTACCTGGTTAGGCCGGATCCCCTTCTGGATTACATTATAGTCAGTTGAGTCCAGCAGTGAACGACAGTTCCAAATTATGCCTGCATGGACACACCCTGAGAGTACATGCAGAAGTGTCGTTTATTCTGCTTTACCGCATGCTTTTCACTGCATTTCCGCACCGTGTGTTGATTGCGGACTTGCCCCATATCTCACCCTTTGTTTTTCAAATGGTAAAATCTGCACAAACACCTGACAGGCTGCAGGTCAATTTCTACACCATGTACATGAGATTTTGAAAATCTCATCTACTTAGCTGGTACCATATTACTCTGCGGATATTTTGCACAAAAAACTGCGCTCTAAGTCCCCATCATACACACACACAGCGTGGATATACCCTAAGGGTGCAAAGGGTGCATCCACACGGGGCAGACATACTGCAGAAATCCACAGCATTTACAGCAGCAGCAAAGTGGATGACGGTTGAGAAAATCTCATCCATACGATGCATAAAAAATCTGCACAGAATCCACAGCAGAAACTGACGTGCGGTGAGGATTTTAAATCAACAACGTATCAATTCATGGTGCGGATTTTCAGGAGCAGATTTCGGAAGCTGTCAGTACGATTCAGTTACAGAAAGGTCAGGCAGAGGTGCGCAGCGTTATCAATCATGATAGGCCAGAACGCACGATCCCTCTCTCACACGGAGCGTGATTCCTGCAAGGGACACGCTCCTGGGAAAAAGCCCTAACAAATCACTTCATAGCTCTTAGGATCCGTAAGGGCTCATGCACACGACCATTTGTATTTTGCGGTCTGCAAAACACGGAACCGCAAAAAAAAAAAAAAATAGGTGACTTCAGTGTTGCATCCGTTTTTTTTGTGTGGATACATTGTAACAAAAATCGGCTTGCACGTCCTGCGTTTCATATTTCACATAGACCTTTAGCTAACTTCTGGAACTTGTGTTATTATCACCAAAAAATTTAAAAAAAAAACATAAAAGAGCAGAAAAATGCTGCTAAAGACCTTTTTTTTTTTTAGTAGTGCCACACTAGTCTGTGGGTTATGTCTGGTATTGCAGCTCGGCTCGGTGCACTCCAATCTTGGAAAGTTGATATCTATAGATAACCTGCCGAACAGATGCCTCTCATTAATATTTATATCAGTGCACACACGGGAGGAGAGGGAAGCGTTACTCTTTGAAATCTTGTAAAATCTCTTCTGTGGAAATTAAAAATGTAAGGTATAGTGTAAACAATGTATATCCACAAAAAAAGAGGTACAAAGCCGAAATGAAATTCCTTTGAGTGAATGTGGAATGCTAACGCCCCAGTGAATAATAGCGCTTCCCGCTGTCATGTTTAAATAAAGGTTATTAGATTCAAGGACAACTTTGTTTCTTTTTTAAGTGTCAGAACACGTACATTTTCCGAGACAATGCTCCTTTAATTTAAATATGTATAAATATTCAGGTGCTTGCAAAACCAGCGCGGCTCCATTGTAATTTTCGCTTATATAATGAGCATGACAACACAAGTTTGCAAAGCGAGGAGATCTCAAAACTTCACACTTTTCATAGAGAAGCTTGACGTCTAATCTCTCAAATTATTTAAATACAGTGTATAGACAATACGCCGGGAAATGTAGCACTCGAATACTGAGCCGGAGTTCTGGGGTAGTCAAGGCAACCATAGCCGGGCCAATGCTAACACATCAATATTTGTATTGTATGTATCCTGTAAAATCAATGTTGATATTGGGTGATTGGTGATGTCATCGCTGAGGTTTGGAGGAAGGCTCTCCAATCGTTGGCTTTTGTCATGTGACTTTGAGGTCCATGCAGTCCATTACAGAGACTTCTGTAGTGTCATACAGCTCTCTAGGCAACTTGGACCCGAAAATGGAATATCGGTCTTTCAAGAGAACCCGTCAGCAGGATCAACTCTATTAAACCACGCATACTGCCTGGTAGAGTTAATCCTGCCAATTAAAATGACACCTTTCTTGTGAAAATCAGTTGCAGCGTTTCTGAGAAAAAACACTTTTAATCCTTATACAAAGCAGGGCTTCTGTACGGAGGGGCGGGGCCTAGACCACTCTGTGTATATCAGCTTTCCAGTGCTGGCCACACCCCTCGGTGCACTGAAGCCTTCATTTGTAAAAAGAATAAAAGTCTTTTTTCTCGAGAACGCAGAAACTGATTTTTACAAGACCGGTATCATTTTAATTAGAAAGATCAACCCTAGAAGACAGTGTGCTTGGTTTAACACAATTGATCCTGTTAGCAGGTGCTCTTTAAAGGGGATGTATAGGATTAAAAAAGCATGGCTGCCTTTTTTATTTTTAATTTTTTACAGAAACAGCTCTGCCCCTGTCCACCAACTGTTTCTGGTATTGCAGCTCCGCTCTATTGAAGTGATTAGGGCTGAGCTGCAATACCACATACAACCTGTGGACAGGTGTGGTGCTGGAATGTGGCCATGTTCTTTCGACTCTTGTACAACCCTTTTAAGAATATGTCAGAAAGGGCCCATAAAACATCTACTCTATCTATGGCTTGACGTAACGGCTCAAAAACTACTCTTATGTCCCTGTGACAACCCTTCCTGCCAGTGCACTGCTGGTTTGGCCTTGATAAAAGGATCACCAACTGCATCAATGTCGGCTTGTTCTCCCATAGATCTGTATGGAGTGGGTGCTACATGTGGAGCTCACCCAACATTCAGTTTGCAGCGGTGGCTGCCACAGTGTTCATAGCGTAGTCAAGGGACCACCATATATTCCCAATACTGGAGGGGCCCTGACCTGTCAGACATATAAATAGATTCATAGAAATTTCCTCTATTGTCTCGCATTAGCATTAGCATGGACCTAGATATCCCTGGCGGGTGCAAATTGTTATATTTGCTCTTGAAACTTGGGACAACTTTTCAGACTTTTTAGGGGCAAACCCAATGTGGGGCATTAAAAGACATCTCATAGTACAAAATCTGACTGAGAGCTCCTACTTCATTCAAGGTGGGCTAAACGTCAGTGGAAACAAGAGTTAATGGAGAGAAGAGAGTTATCGTGACGTCAAGGCCAAAGATTTTCAATGACAACTGAGTCTTTATTTGCAGATTTTTATGAGTCAACCCCAGCTCTTATCAATCCATTGTTATCCCAGGAATGTGAAGCCGAATACAGGATCATGAATAAACTGCAGCACAATAAACAAGCCGTGGATTTTTAGTATCACGCAGGACATTGTGTCAGTCCACATTCCCCGAATATATTGATGGCCCATCTCTTATAGGTATCAGCCCCACAATAAAAGCTTTAAGAAGGCCTGACCTGATGGTGATAACGGGATGGTAAAGCTTTCCAGTATCCAGTTATACAAAGGGATATATAACATGTATGTGATTCCACGCCCTTTACCCATCATGCTTGGACCCTTTGTTCCTTCCTTGCAGGTCAGCATGAACTTAAATCATGGTGTTGGCTTTGGCATTTTCTATGCACTATATGCTACTACCCATGCAAAGCATGGCAGCATTATATGGACAGTATATGAAACTATTTTCCACCTTACACATTTCGGTTTCCATGTTCTGGCTCTGCCATATGAAGACTTTGATTTACCTAAACTTTGCTTACCATCTGCTGAATTTTTGCCTGTTTTTGGACCTTTTGTGCCTGCCGATGATACATTTAGTCAGGGATACATTTAGAAGTTACGGTTAGGGTCAACCTAGGTGCTGTACCAGAGGCAACCCAGGACTAGGACCAGGACCATGAAAGGAACAGCGGATGCCTTGCTGCCATCATGAGTCTTTGTGGATAACTGTATGGTATGGGGTTGTTCCCATATTCTTTTTCATTTCTGGTTGACATTTTTGAAATGTTTTGAAATGTCATGTTTTTTTTTATGCAGTGATTTAGTTTTTTTTTTTGTCTTGATTACCTTGTGTTATTCAGTAATGACCTCTTTACAACCTTATAGCGGTATTATTTCCTTTACTGTATATCTGTATGAATCTATTACTATGACAAGTTGTCCTGCCTCCCATATGTTCTCTCAGATTCCTCTGCTGTCCTTCGAGCGGATATAGGTAGCTTCAGTATACTTTGAACGGTGCCGTGACTTTAGGTCCATGCAGTGTGCGTTGTTCCTCCACCGTAGACTAATGGGTCACCTTAACTAAACGAAGGAGAAAGTCAAAGTGATTTGCACCAAATATATTAAAATTTTCGCTCTCCTTAATAAATTTGGAGCATTTGGGACTAAGTTAGAAATTAAAATTCATGCCAATTTTCTAGTCACTTTCTAAATCTGGCAAGTGACAAGAAAATTTACAAATTTTAGCACAAATTCGTCAATTGCAACTTTTTTTTTGGGCACGGTTTATGCCAAATGCTTGGTTAAGGTGGACCAATGCTTAGGCTGCATTCACATCATCGGTAAGACTCCGATGGTATTGATAGTACAACCATCTCCTTCCTCTAGATCCGAAACTAGACTGTGATTGGAGTAGGTCATCACCAACCGATCCCATTCTAACCTGCTAATGTACTATGCTATTCCATACCTTTTCTGCGGCATACTGACCAGACAGAAGCCAAAAGGACACTCTTTTGGCTTCTCTTCGACTAATGGAGCCATATGCACATATTTAATGCATATGTCAAGGGCCTTCCTGACATATGTACTTGACACGGCAAAAAAGTGATGCAACCTTAGGGTAGTTTCGCGCACAGATTTCTTTGGAAAAATGGCACAGTTTTTGCGCTGATTTTTTATTCAGTTTTTTATTAGCCAAATCCAGAAGTGGATTCAATAGGACTGAGAGATATAAAGTAAGGACTTATTGTATACGTCTCGTTCCTGCTGGATCCACTTTGAACTCAAAAAGTTGTGTCCAAAAACTGCAATGGTGAGTTTAAAAAAATAAATGGATTAAATGGATGCCACCTTGTGCATTAAGGGGTTTTGCCGTGGCTTAATATTGCTGACCTATCCTCAGCATTGGCCATCAATATCAGATCTGTGGGAGTCTGACTCCTGACACCCTGCCGGTCAGCTGTTTGAAGGGGTTACGGCACTTTAGCGAGCGCTGCTTCCTCTTCAAAACAGTCTGTGCGTCGTCTCTTTGTAGCGGCAGAACAGTGTAATTACAACTACTCATTCTATCCAAGTGAATGGGACAACCAGTTGTAATTACACTACACCACTTCCACAAAGAAGATGACACGCATGTAAACTTTGATGAGGAAGCATCTGACCCCTTCAAATAGCTGATCATGGGTGTGTCGGGAGTCGGACCCCCACCGATCTGACCTATCCTGAGGATAGGTCATCAATATTATGCCGCTGCACAACCCCTTTAAGTCTCATTGTTGTACTAACATATTCATAGGTTCTTCAACCCAACGGCATAGCTCTCGGGTGGGAATGAGTTGTACCTGGACCCTATTTCTTAGTGGTCTCCTAGAACCAAGATGGTACTTATGGTCAGTACTATGTGTAGGCAATGTGACAGCACAATGGTGTTATCTTTGTACCTAGAGTTACCACGCTAAGTATAGAACAAATTTCTATTTCCATCTAGAGATGAACAAATTGATTCTAAAAATTTTAAATTCTAATTTTTAGAGCGTGAGGATGAGAACCTTTCCAGGCAATTGGGGCCCCATTCGATTTGAGTTGAAATGATTGGGAATCATCTCCTAATTCTAGCCTATACGATTTCCTATACCTGTGCCCTGTTATTTGGGAAGCCCTGATATAGTGTCTGAAGACCTTCAAACTACATCTCTACCAACCCAAAAATGATGAACCCTTCAATGAAAATCTTGACAATTCCACCTTGATAGATTTTTGAAACACTGTCAGCCGTATCTTCCTTCCATCATTTCTGGCAGAAATGTCTGTCAGAAGGAAGGAACAAATTCCGATTTAATTTCAAAATGAAAAAACGAGCATTAAAAGTCCCTGTTGGTGGCGGGGACCCAGAGGAGGCTCCAATCACGGGCGATCCGTGAGATTTGTCTGTGAGGAATGTGTCAAAATGAACATATGCCTGACAGAAGTATTTGTTTTACCACTGAGAGAGGAGTACAGATTTCTTTTTACATAATTAGAAGTTGGTACATAAGAAAGATTATGTCTCCTCCGTTGGATACCCAAGATGCACAAATTGTTTCCCGCACTCCACGCAAGGCAGAGAGTAAATACACAGATGAAATTGGGAGTTCTCGTTCAGAAATTGTAGACTACAGGCAGGGAAATTCTTGGCACGGGGCGCGCTGTATTACAGTGCAGTCGATATGAAACTAGTGGGCGTCTGTCAGATGAGGCTGGAGTGAAAAAGATCTTACAAACTCTGCAAGAGCTTCACACAATTTACAGGAAGATTTTGAGTAAAATTGAAGATATGCATTTGAGTGAGATGTAACCTACACCTATATGTGCATAATCCACGTATGCCTAAATGAACATAGCATTAAAGAGGACCTGTCACAGACTGCATGCGTTATTAAATAGACCTGATGAGGTCGATGAACTTGCTTTGAAAACCCATGTCACAAAGACTCTCTAGTCATTTTTGAAAATTTTCCTGATATTAAAATGAACATTTTTAGAGCCTGACACAGCCAATGAGTCATGTATAATCAGGAGCTAAGCTCAATCTCTGTCCAAATAGCGTGATTGACTGAGTAGTGTGGAATTTCAGCAGCAGCAGGAGAGGAGGTACACTGAAAGGAGATAATCAATTTGGTAATGAAATATTAGGATTTTCATGGGATATTGCGCAGAACTAATTGTACTAAAAATTAACACAACCCATTAGTGTTGAGCATTGGGAGAGATGTGACGAGCACTAATGTGCTAGGGACAGTGTTGCAGAAAGCTTTTAAATTGTAGAATATCGGATAGGGAGAGTGCAGGGACAGTGTAGGGAGAGTTTGAAGACACTGTAGGGAGCAGGGAGACTGCAGAGACGGTTCATACTAAGTGTAATTGCTGTGTGCATCTTGTTCACCTGCTGCCACAATCCCAGTTAATCTCTCAGTTTTTATATAGAATTACTGTGCCTCAGTATTAAAGGGCAGTCTAATATATTACAGCGTTCATCCTCTTGAACTGCTGTGACATTCATTGTTGATCCGTTAAGTTGCTGGTACAGTTACGGTACACTATGACCAACAGACAGTTGCCTGGGACCTCCAAAGGAACCGCTGCATCTCCCCCTGGCCTGCATTCTATCCCCAGCAGTCAGGGCTAAGCAGAAGGAAGCTGCTGTTTCTTGACCATTCTTCTCTCCTCTTTTAACAGTTCATTGGGATCCAACTGCCGGTCACCTGCTGCACCACGAGGTACTCTTCATATGTAGTTTCAGGATGCGAATTTTAAAGGTACTGTAACTTTAATTTTTCAGTAAAATGAATATAGTTGTCAACTATTGGTCCCATGTGGCCCCTTTATGTCATTCTCATACAAAGGGGCATTTTCAGCAGATTGCAGGCCACAGCAGCAATAATTTGCATATTGTGCAGCGCCACCTAACCAACAAAACTCCATGCCAGCTCCTCTTTGGCCAACACATTGTATGGCAGCTACTAGTTTTCAGGCTCCTCTCCATTATGGCAACAATCCTGCAGCCATGTTTAAACCGTAAATCATGTTTAAAGCGACATACCATCCGGCTCATAGTATATATTTGTATAGTTTTCGATTTTACACTTGGTATATGGAAATCATTCTTTTTTTTTTTTAAGGGATTCGTGTCTACAGTGTTCAAAAATAATGTCTGTTCTTTCAGTAGATTTCCATTTAAAGGAACAGAGTTATTCACTATTTTAATGTGTATATTTTTATATTTATTTTTAGTCTGTTTTGAACGTTCTTCATTGTTTGTATTGTTTTCAGAGCATATAGTACCGGGCCCATTTTTGCTTTTGCAATTTCCTTTTTTCCTCCAATCGTTCCAATAGCCATAACTTTTATTTAATTTTCCATTCATATAGGGTTTTTTTTTTTTTGGGGGGGGGGGGGGGGGACAAGTTGTACTATTTAAGAGCAGCGTTCAATTTACCATGATGTCTGTTATTGGAGAATGGGAAAATAAAATCTTTGTTGGGTTAAATTGAAATTTAAAAAAACTACAATTCCGCCAAGATTTTGACATCACGCTAAAAAATTTCATAACGTCCCTATTCTGCAGCTCAATATAAATACAGCGATACCAAACTTGAATATGTTTTTATCTACTACTTAAAAATAAATAATTTTCTTTCCATCACCATTTTCTGACCATCATAACTTTTTTTTATATTTCGTTCTACAGAGATGTATGTAGGGCTTGTTTTTTTGCGGGAGGAACTTTAGATTCTATTGGTACCACTTTTTTATCAAAAATTTTTTTGGGGAAAAATGTGATAAAAAAGGCAAATAATGTGTTTTTATTTTTTTTTTCCATTATGGCCATCAGCACAAATTATATTTTAGTAGTTTAGACATTTTTGATCAAGACTAATTTTTTTTGTTTATATATTTTTATTTGTAAAATTGGGAAAGGGGTTGATTTAAACTTTTTTTTTTTTTTTGTTTTATAGTGACAACTTTTAACCCCCTAGAACCTGGGATCTTGTGATCCCTTGTCCTATTCACCCTAATCCCTATTCCCCACCATTGTGGCCAGGTGTCTGCTGTATGGAGCAAAAAACAAACACAAAAACTGCCATGATTACCACATATGGTATGTAAAAAAAAAAGAACTATTTAAGTGACAAAAAAGCAAATGAATGTGAGGGGCTATATAGGTGGCTCTACCTTGCCCCCCCCCCCCCCACCGCTTCTCTACATCTCCATCTATGTATCCTGCACCTTCTCCAATCACACACAAAGCTATAAATGACTGGTTGTAACCTAAAGAGTCTGTGAACTTTAAGTTCGAGGCTTTTAAGAAGGAAACATAAAAAGTTTTTTTTTTTCCTATCTACTCTACAAATCCCAGGCCTTGGAGGGCTGCGGCTCAACCCTTGAACCCCCGAACAACAATTTTATTTAGAAAGTTGATTTATTCATAAGCAAATAGGATACAGTGTGGATAAAGGAGAAGGATCGGGAGGCAGTTATTAGATTAGACCAGTACAAAGGCCTCACTGTTGCAGCCGGCGGAGTCTCAGCAGTTACTGTACCTTTCAAAACTAATATGTAACCATATCGCTTCTAAAAGACTGATTCATATTACTCCCAAACCATGAGAAGTTCTGTCTCATCCCCACCACAGGAAACTCGAGTCTGATTTTAATGAGCCTCATTTGGAATGTGGCCTTTGAAAAGTAGTACATTGGAAAAGATGGAACATTAAATTTTGTAATGATGTAAAACATCTTCAGTTTTTGACAGGACAATGGCGCTTATTGTGCTTTATGGCCCCAGTGGTGATTCAAAGGTCACTTTGTATATGACTCCATAGACAGGGGCAGCAGTGAATGAAAATTAGGTTACATGTGATCAACTTTATTATTAATCAGATGAAAATGGATTTTTAACATTTTTCTAATGAGCAAAAAGGCAAAGAAAAAAAAAAACAGAAAGTGGAAAATATCAGGATTCGAGGCGGGCAGGAGGGGACGGTAAAGACCAGACGTGTTTAGTGAATTGGCGGGGAGGGGGACCCAGCTCTAATGTGAATTTACTGGCTAAAATTGAGCTGGAGATACACACTGCGCGACATTAAAAATGTGCGGGGAAAGGCTGGAGGTTTTACGCGGCAATTTGCTATCTGCTCTCTCTCTCTTTTTTTTTTTCCCTTTTTTTTTAGTTTGCAATTATACTATGTCATGTTCAACAAGTACAACGATTGCACATGTCCAATTACAAGGAAATATACAGCCGGGATCTGGCCCAGGTCCCCTGTTTCTTCTTGTAATGTCTGGTCTGGAGTTCTCTCCGGTGCAGAGAACGTTAGGATCCTTGGGGAAAGATGTAACTGGTGTTAAAGGGACAAGGCTTTTTATATTCGGTCTTGTGTATGACGAACTGGAGGATCCTGGGGGAATTGCGAGGACGTGGTAGTGGCATTGCAACATGACGTATATACTGTATGGGTACCCAACACCAATTGGCTCAGGTGCATATCCCTATATGACGGCACACCGACTCTCTGCTGGTTTGTATTAAGGCCATAAGACGTAACTAGGATTTCTGTAAGGTTGTGTTTACATCTGCATCGTAGATTGCACCACAATTGATGGACAGTATCACTGCATGCAGAACTATGTATTCTAGCAAATAATAGACACCATCGAACCAGATTTACCGCAATATAAGAGAATGGAGTCTGCCGTGTGACATATCGTAGTTCCCATTCACGATGCCAACCACCACACGTGTGTGAACAGAGGCTAAGGTGGGCCATACATGTAAGGTAGCTGAGTGCTAGTTCACTCAACAGATATCTCTCCAACCCCACCATATACATGGAGAGGGTAGTAAGCCACTGCCTCTCTTCTGGCGGGGTCTTATCTGTTGAAATTGAACATGCCCAATCCTTATCTTCTCCAACATCTTCCATCGAGGGATAGTAGAGAGCCTCCCCACCCAAACATATTAGAGGGATGATGAGTGGGCACGGCCAAAGCTAATCTAATTATTAAATGGAGTCTTTCACCTGTTTTTCACCAATATAACTAAGAGCAGTGCCCCACAGAAGATTGAAGACACATCCCAGACATACCTGTGTGCACTGTGTCTGTATTACATGTCACATCCCAGACATACCTGTGTGCACTGTGTGTGTATTACATGTCACATCCCAGACATACCTGTGTGCACTGTGTGTGTATTACATGTCACATCAGACATACCTGTGTGCCACCAACCTGGTGTGTGTCTGTATTACATGTCACATCCCCAGACATACCTGTGTGCACTGTGTGTCTGTATTACATGTCACATCCCAGACATACCTGTGTGACTGTGTCTGTATTACATGTCCATCCAATACCCAGACATTACCTGTGTGTGCACTGTGTCTGTATTACATGTCACATCCCAGACATACCTGTGTGCACTGTGTGCTGTATTACATGTCACATCCCAGACATACCTGTGTGCACTGTGTGTCTGTATTACATGTCACATCCCAGACATACCTGTGTGCACTGTGTGTCTGTATTACATGTCCAGGAAAAGCACTTTTATTCTGCTGGAAAACAACACCCAAGTGCTCAGCTATGCTGCTGCAAGTCCAGATTGAAGAGGGGAGGGCTGCTTTCAAATGATACCAAAATCACAGCATTATATCCAGGGTATCAGAAGATATAGCTGTTAGAATTCGAGTCAGGAGAGAAAGCTGTTTTTAGTTTCACTTTCAGCCGGGCACTTGGGAGCTGTTTTCCAGCAGAATAAAAGTGTTTTTCCTGGACATGGAATACACACGCACAGTGCACACAGGTATGTCTGGGATGTGACATGTAATACACACACACAGTGCACACAGGTATGTCTGGGATGTGACATGTAATACACACACACAGTGCACACAGGTATGTCTGGGATGTGACATGTAATACAGACACACAGTGCACACGGGTATGTCTGGGATGTGACATGTAATACAGACACACAGTGCACACAGGTATGTCTGGGATGTGACATGTAATACAGACACACAGTGCACACAGGTATGTCTGGGATGTGACATGTAATACAGACACACAGTGCACACGGGTATGTCTGGGATGTGACATGTAATACAGACACACAGTGCACACAGGTATGTCTGGGATGTGACATGTAATACAGACACACAGTGCACACAGGTATGTCTGGGATGTGACATGTAATACAGACACACAGTGCACACAGGTATGTCTGGGATGTGACATGTAATACAGACACACAGTGCACACAGGTATGTCTGGGATGTGACATGTAATAGACACACAGTGCACACAGGTATGTCTGGGATGTGACATGTAATACAGACACACAGTGCACACAGGTATGTCTGGGATGTGACATGTAATACACACACAGTACACACAGGTATGTCTGGGATGTGACATGCTAATACAACACACAGTGCACACAGGTTATGTCTGGGATGTGACATGTAATAGACACACAGTGCACACAGGTATGTCTTGGGATGTGACATGTAATACAGACACACAGTGCACACAGGTATGTCTGGGATGTGACATGTAATACACACATCAGTACACACAGGTATGTCTGGGATGTGACATGTAATACAGCACACACAGTGCACACAGGTATGTCTGGGATGTGACATGTAATACACACACACAGTGCACACAGGTATGTCTGGGATGTGAACATGTAATACACACACAGTGCACACAGATATGTCTGGGATGTGACATGTAATAAAGACACACAGTGCACACAGGTATGTCTGGATGTGACATGTAATACAGACACAGAGCACACAGGTATGTCTGGGATGTGACAATGTAATACAGACACACAGTGCACACAGTATGTCTGGGATGTGACATGTAATACAGACACAGTGCACACAGGTATGTCTGGGATATGACATGTAATACACACACACAGTGCACACAGAGTATGTCTGGGATGTGACATGTAATACACCACACAGTGCACACAGGTATGTCTGGGATGTGACATGTATACACACACAGTGCACACAGGTATGTCTGGGATGTGACAATGTATACAGACACACAGTGCACACAGGTATGTCTGGGATGTGACATGTAATACAGACACACAGTACACACAGGTATGTCTGGGATGTGACATGTAATACAGACACACAGTACACACAGGTATTGTCTGGGATGTGACATTAATACAGCACACAGTGCACACAGGTTGTCTGGAGATGTGACATGTAATACAGACACACAGTGCACACAGGTATGTCTGGGATGTGACATGTAATACAGACACACAGTGCACACAGGTATGTCTGGGATGTGACATGTAATACAGACACACAGTGCACACAGGTATGTCTGGGATGTGACATGTAATACACACACAGTGCACACAGGTATGTCTGGGATGTGACATGTAATATCGACACACAGCACACACAGGTATGTCTGGGATGTGACATGTAATACCGACACACAGCGCACACAGGTATGTCTGGGATGTGACATGTAATACACACAGACCACTCTTACCAGGGCAATAACCTGTCGTATGCCTTTTACATTATACCACACCCCTGCTTTAAATGAAGTTTATTAAAAAAAACAAAAAGCCAGAAGAAAAAAATTTGCGGCACCCTACTATATTCTGAATGTATATAAGAGGCACCAAAGAGAAGAAAAACATAATGCCTTGAAGATTACTACAGTATTGTACTTAGTATGGGCCATCCCTTTAAGAAGAGAAGAATCTTTCAAATGTTAAACCTGAAGAGATATTTGTTCTTTACAACATTCAGGGATGGAGGGAAATTCCCAGTAGATCTGCAAGCGATTTGGAGCTGATTAAAACTCACTAATATACCACTAAACCTTCCAGTGCTCGAGGAACCAAAAACGCAATCAAACAAAATACTTCACTTATCTCAAAACATTGGAAATTGTAACCTAATTCATTTAGAAATAAGTGTTCGCTATTTGTCTCCTCCGAGCCTGGAACAGTCAGAACAGAATCAGCACTTTAAGTGTTGTCTTCATCAGGTTATTGAGTGAGGTTTGATTGGAAGCTTTTATGACTAATTGGCAGCCCTTATACAAGTTCTGAGCCCCCCCCCCCCCATGATGAGATGTGAGCACAAAGAACAAAGACCAGAAGCTATAGAAAACTTTTCCTCATAAATTTACTTTCCTTCTTAGCTGCCTTGCCTTTATTAAAGCTGTTATGTTCTTGTACATTGGAGCAGTATTATAGTAGTTATATTCTTGTACATAGGAGCAGTATTATAGTAGTTATATTCTTGTACATAGGAGGCAGCAGTATTATAGTAGTTATATTCTTGTACATAGGAGCAGTATTATAGTAGTTATATTCTTGTACATAGGAGGCAGTATTATAGTAGTTATATTCTTGTACATAGGAGCAGTATTATAGTAGTTATATTCTTGTACATAGGAGGCAGTATTATAGTAGTTATATTCTATTCTTGTAGCATAGGAGCAGTATTATAGTAGTTATATTCTTGTATACATAGGAGCAGTAGTATTATAGTAGTTATATTCTTGTACATAGGAGCAGTATTATAGTAGTTATATTCTTGTATTATATTCTTGTACATAGGAGCAGTTATATTTTTGTATTATAGTAGTTATATTCTTGTACAGTATTATAGTAAGAGCAGTATTATAGTAGTTATATTCTTGTACATAGGAGCAGTATTATAGTAGTTATATTCTTGTACATCGGAGCAGTATTATAGTAGTTATATTCTTGTACATCGGAGCAGTATTATAGTAGTTATATTCTTGTACATAGGAGCAGTATTATAGTAGTTATATTCTTGTACATAGGAGCAGTATTATACCAGTTATATTGTCTATAGGAGGCAGTATTATAGTAGTTATATTGTCTATAGGAGCAGTATTACTTACCACTTCACAAAAGACTTCTCATATATTTACTTCATCCTTGGGGCTCTCCTTTTCTTTTACCGTCGCCCTGCCTGTTTTCCTCTCCGAGGGGGAGCTTCATGTCAATCATTAATAGATATGTACTTCCCCTTTTCCTCTGCAATAACTGGTTCGGATACAGTGTGTATATTGTTAGACATCTTTTTATTCCTACACAACCTCATAATGTACGGTATTGTATACATAAGCAGTGTCAGAGCCCCCTAAGGAAAGAATGATCCTCCTGTCAATCAGCCTCCACAGAGAAGTTCTGAGGTGTGTAACATAGTAAAATGTGCTGCTGACTGTAAATTACAAGAAAGTGAGAAGTCTCCAAGGAACACTGGCACCTTATTCAGATAGTTATAATTTACAGTAGTAGCAGTGGCAGCACTTGTAGAAGCATCTTATGACTTCTTATGGCTTCTGTTTTATAAAGAGGTTCTGCAGTAGTTCAAAGTGTGTATAATAGGTCATATAACCTATTTGGTAAATTACAAGAATGTGAGACGTCTCTTTGAAGCTTTGTAATATCCTGTATGGTTCTGGTGCAGCTATAATTTACAGTAGGGCTCACATTGTCCATTATAGACACTATGGTCTTAATAAGGCTCTGTGCTGGCGGTGGATCTGCTGAAGTTACGAAGAGGCTCTGGCCCCTACATAACTTTGGCAGATCCACCGCCACTTCTTAATGTAAGACAGGCCCACTTTTTTAGACCTGGGGTGTCTTGCAGATTGCAAGGGAAAGGACCTTTGGCGCAATCTGCGCCAGAAATACGCCTAATATAGGCGTATTTCTGTATAATAAATGACCCTCCCCCCCATGTCACTACGGACTCACATGCGGTATATCTATAGAGCATGCAGAAGTCACTATTCTATATAATCTCTTAGAAGAGGAGACAGTGAAATGTCACCCGGAGTCTGCATCAATCAAATTTTAATACAATTCATTACTTAATAAATATAATCCTCTTATCCTACGCAAGAAAACATCATGAAAAATTCAGAGGCCTTCATAGGCGCGTACAATGTGGCTGGATGTATTTCCTCCATGAATACTACATTACTATGTGTCACTTCTTTATTCCTCCTGAGGTAATGGCGATGCTCCCCTCTTTTCATTATTATGTTAATCAATCCCCCCCCATCATCTGGAAACTTCTTATTTTACAGATTTTCGTCTTTAAATCTTATCTTTCTGTGTCTGGTGTAAGCATCATATGTTTTTAAGTGAAATACCAGTCATAGAAAACCAGTTCTGGGGATGAGACTCATCCTTTATTACTAATCAGCAGAAGGGTTTGTAAAACATGGCTGCTTCCCTCCAAAGACAGCGCCACCCCTGTCCACTGGTTGTGTGTGGTATTGAAATTCACAAGCTTTACTGCAATACAATATGCAACCCATAGACAGGTGTAGCACTGATTTTGGAAGAAAGCGGCCATTTCTTCTAAGACCTCTAGCACATGGCCGTTGTGTGCATTGGGGACTGCAATTTGCGGTCCCCAATACACGGGCAACTACAGAGTGCTTCTGTGTGGTTCCGTGCCTCCGTTCCACACCGCAGCTCCAGATTGCAGACCCATTCAAGTGAATGGGTCTGCATCTGTGATGGGGAAGGGGGGGGGCACAAGGCCGGTGTCCGCTGTTTGCGGGCCGCAATATGGGCTACGACCGACAACGGCTGCGTGCGTAAGGCCTAACTCTAGGTAACCCTTGGGATCTTGGTTCGAATCCAAACAAGTTTAACATCTGCATGAAGTTTGTACGTTTTCCCCGTGTTGGCGTGGGTGTCCTCTGGTTAGTCCGGTTTACTCCCACAGTCCAAAGACATAGGGACAGGTTAATTTGGAATTTAGAGTGTGAGCCCCAGTGGGGAGAGTGACAACCTTTGTACAGCGTCAGCCCCACAGACATTGAGGCAGGAGTCCTAGCAGACAGCTGCAATACCAGACACCACCCATGGTTAAGTGTACTGCTGTTTGCAATGTAACTATGTGAAGACAGAGGTATATACATCATACATGGACTACTGGTGATCTCAAGACGTAGGCTTCATCTATGTGATCTGTGAGTTGCTGGTACATTTTGGATGGGGAGAACATCTCATAGCTTATGGGATAACTGAATGGTCCTAAACATTTTTGGACTCCAGTCTCCTCCTCTTATGTGTTCCTTACCTGCACGGTGTAAGGTCTGTGCGCTGTTACAGTATGGTTTCTACATTGTAGCAACACATGGCTGTTACTTATTTTTCCAAACCGACAAAATAATCATACCCCAAACCTCTTATGTAATTCTACTTTTTCCTAAACATGCTCTCATGTGACTCCTAAGCTCCTCCCAGAGTGGGGAAATACTTTGGAAAGGTCAATAAGAAATAATGCATCCTGGAGCCTTAGGGAAATACAGAATTATGCCTCATTCACATGTCAGTGATCGGTCAGTGATTTCCATCAGTGATTTTAAGCCCAAACCAGGTGTGGCTCTAAACACAGAACAGGTGCAGATCTTTCCCTTACACCTTATGTCTGTGGAGGCTCCAATCCTGGTTTTGGCTCACAATCACTGATGGAGATCACTGACCAAAACTCTGACGTGTGAATGAAGCTTTAAGGTTTTACTATTTCAAGATTGATTGCCATGGATCTCCCACTGGAAGAGGTTCTTAAAGGGGCTGTCTTCTGAAACAACCCCTTTCACTATGCTCTATTAGGGCATATGGATTTCATAGAGGAAGGGTCCCTTCCCTGTAGCCAGTGCAAAGAACCAATGACTCAAGCTGAATTGACACTTCCCAATTATCAGGCAGATTATCAGGAATTAAAGCTTTCCGATGACCTCCCTGTGCTTAGGTTCTGCAGATCACCCGATGAACAAGACAGTAATGTGCGGATGTCTCAATCATTGTTTCTGGGCAGCAGATGGTACTGTGTGAAGAGCAATCAGCTGCCAGAAACAATGAACTTGTATGAGGACAGGTGACTGCAGTGGCCATGGCTGCTCCCCATACAGTGGAGGTGATCGTTTCCTGGAAATGAGCAGGCAATTGTCGGGGAGGAACGCTTCCGTCCCAAAAATCGCCTGCTCCATCGGGCTGTGTAAATCTATTAATAAGACATTAGATCGCCTCCCCGGCAATCAGCTGCCATGGTTTCTGAAGCCGGAAGATCAAGAAGGTTGAGGGTGATGCTTGACTTACGTGGTCATGTCACGGTTAGCTTCTCTACTGCAAGGAACCAACGTTTGGGTGTTAAAAGAATGAGAAGAGCAACGAGGCTGAATATCAAAGCACTTTATACAACAAAAACACAAACAGGTAGTAGCTTACACATGAAAATGTACAAATGTGCTCCTCCATGTGGATGGAGGAAGCAAAGACCGTTAGAAGTCAGCATGCACGAGTCAGAAAGTCCCAGTGTGCCAATATCCTCGATGGGGGGGGGGACACGGAAGCTTCAAGTCACATTGCTATGATGGCATTTGCCGGAAATCGTTGACCTCAAGGACTTATGCTCCACCCGATCTTCCAGCTCATTACTGCTTGTCTGTGCAGAGTATCATACAGGATGACATCATTGATAGGAACCCCATCTCAGTCTTAATGTGTTTCATGCTATTGCCCCTCCTCAGATGACCAGGATTGTTCACGTCCCTTCTGACTATACATACCCTTCTAGGATAGCTCTATGTATCGCCACCGTTAAACTTTATAATACATAATAATATACAATAAAAATACAAATACATCATAATATACAAACAGCAACACATTGATCTAAAAAAGGTGTCATATCAAAATCACCTCTCAGACCTCCAGGAAACTTAGCCAGGGTATAAGACTCCACTACTGTCCAAATGGAGATGTTTCCACCATCAGTCTTTACGCTAGTATTGATGGGCGTGGCCTATGAGGGCGCAGCCCACAATCGTTATACTCAAGGCTTCTGGTTGGTGCACACGTCGTCTTTTCCGTTAGCTAGTACTTAAATAATATGATACTCTGGTTCCAGTTTCCTTTTGGTTATTCTGATGTAATATAGATTACAAGTACAGCAACCAAGGTAAACAACAGCAAATTTATTATTACCACTACAGGAACCATGTATTGTATATTCTCTAAATGGACCATCAAATTTTATTTTTTTATGCATTAGTGTAATAAATTGATATTTTTTTCACAACTAGTTACATTGTTAGTAGGTCGTACTGGATTATCTGAATGTGCAATTTTTTTTAGCTAATTTGAAATATTTTAATAATTTTTATTTAATTTTTTTTAAACTACAAGACAGGCAATAAAATCTGGAGAATTTGATTCTTTAAAACAGAGAAATATAACCAAAAATATCCATCTCCATGTACTAATAATACCCTATTTTAGCATCTATACAATGTCCCTAAATGATCATATTTGCCATTTTCTAAGAAAGAAAGATGTACAAGTGTAAACACTGTATTATCAGTGATATCCTTCAGCAGTGTATCGAGAGGTGGAAAAAAAGGCTAATAATTTAAGAAAGTCTGCCTGCTTCAAGACGTCTCGAATGTTCGTTACCGTATTTATTGAAGAATAGCAGCTGATTACGTTTATGTGAAGGTTCAGAGTAACGGGCTCCGATGAGAGAGTTAACATTAACGAATATTAAAAGTCGTCACAAGTGATTCTTCTCTGTCTAAAATGTACGGGTTGAGAATGGTAATAATCAGAGATTATAGGACAAGGAGCCTTACACCCCCCGGTTGTTATTTTTATTTTTTTGCTTTGCCACAGCAGAAGAATATCATCGATGTACCTCTGCCACAGAACCCTATGAGACGGAGGTACATCAAAGAGACAAGCCATCTCTCAGTCCAACATACAGAATAGCAAAACTAGGTGCAATCAGGGTCCCCATGGCCGTCCTGGTTGTCTGTAAAAAGAAAAAAGAATCAAAAAAATAATTATGCTGTAAAATAAAATTTAAAAAAAGATAACAATGTAACAAAATGCCTAAAATAACGTTTACGATTTGCATGAAACACATCGAAACTGGGGTCATTTGATGTCGTCCTTTGTGACAAAGATACACAGATAAGCAATAAGAAGTCAACACACAGGTTAGAGCATAGGTGATCTGCATCTAAAGTACGTCCAGAAGGTATGGTGAGGTTTCCTTATTACTTTCCTCCGTACCTTAGCATATCTTCTAACTATTTATCAGGATACATAAACTGAAATACCATTTTCATGTATTTGGATACAATGGGGCAGAATCTTCATCCTTAGTAGCCTAGACCAGGCATTCCCAACCTGCTGCCCTCCAGATGTTGCAAAACTACAACTCCCAGCATGCCCGGACAGCCTACAGCTATCAGCCTGGAGGGCCGCAGGTTGAGCATCCCTGGCCTAGACAGTCTAAAGATGCATCTGGTTTATCATGGTGGCTTGGTGGATAGCTAGGGCACCTTTGTCTAACTTTTTTTTTATCACTTATTGGTTTGCTTGCTTTGCAAGAAAATTCTGTGCAAAAATTTTGGAGCAGTTTTGGCACAAAAATGTTGCATCTTAGACCACACCCACTTTCCCACTGGACATGTCCCTCATGGAGCTGGATTTTCTGTAAGGTTAGATGTACTAAATTGCTCCAAAAATGAACTAAGTTGCACCCAACTACGCCAAATGGTGCCAAATCTTGGCAGATTTTACAACATTAATAAATGTGGACCAATGTAAAAGCCATGAAAGCAGAAGTCCAGGTTGATTATGTGAGTATCTACAGTATCGCTTCATGAGGGCACATCCATGATAAGTGACGCTAGGTGAGTGGCATTGTCTAATGGAGTCTGAAGTAGTCCGAGATGTACTCTGAGTCTGATGCTCCATCCTCCATGCTTTACAGGAGGGGTAAGGCCAAGTACTTGTTGTGAGCCACATGACTGGGTATCAGAAACTGCTGAGTCTAACCACTTGACACAAAGATCTGGGGAGCTAAACACTGGGCACAAGGCGTTAGGGCAAAAGACAATTGTATATAAATCACTTAAGGGGTGCCCTTAGCCTTAGACGCAAGAACTTTACAAAATGGAAAACCTAAACTTACAAAACACCACAAAATGAATCAAATGCGTCTCCTAGACCAAGAATAACGACCTGATATAGACATGTAAAGCAAATGCATATCTCACACACTTATGCTACAAAACTGAACCCCATAGTGGGCAGACTCGGATCTGTCCTCATCTGAAGAACCTTGGAGGAAGAAATATATGTATATATTTGCAAGTGTAAGACAAAGAGCCGGAGTCTTCTTTATAAATTGTGTCACTCGGGTGAGATAAAAGAGGCTGGTGATATGATCGCGCTGCGTACACTGAGGAGGAGGATGAGGAGGCTCCACTTTCAGTCTGATGATAAGTTTGTCCTGACTTTTCAATCAGCACATTGTCTATTTCCTGAAGACAGTAAATACATAAATAATGACTGCTAATAAGCTGCTATTATTATCTCCTGCCGCAGAGAGAAATCTAACACTCACCGCTCCTCCGCGCCATTGTTACTATATGAAATAACTGACAGCTGACCTCTATTCATCAAACCACGATTGCTTCCTTTATTCTATCACTTAGATACCATGAATCTATCTATCATCTCTCTCAGATATATCTATCTCATATCTATCTATCTATCTATCTATCTATCTCATATCTATATCTATCTATCATCTATCTCATAGCTATCTATCTATCTCATATCTATCTATCTCATATCTATATAATATCTATATCTCCTATCTAATATCTATCTATCTATCTCCTATCTATCTCATATCTATCTAATCTATCTATCTCATATCTATCTATCTCATATCTATCTATCTAATCTCTCTCTCTCTCTCTCTCTATCTATCAATTCAATTAAGCTTTATTGGCACGTCCAAGTAAAACATTTAGCATTGCCAAAGCAAAAAGAAATAATAGGTATTGTGGAGGGGGGATTTGATGTGGGAATTAGGGGGTGGATGTTGGGTTAAAGGGCAGTATAGGGGTATAATAGTCCATGGTGTAGGGGCAGTATAGGGGTATAATAGTTCATGGTTGTAGGGGCAGTATAGGGGTATAATAGTCCATGGTGTAGGGGCAGTATAGGGTATAATAGTCCATGGTGTAGGGGCAGTATAGGGGTATAATAGTCCATGGTGTAGGGGCAGTATAGGGGTATAATAGTTCATGGTGTAGGGCAGTATAGGGGTATAATAGTCCATGGTGTAGGGGCAGTATAGGGGTATAATAGTCCATGGTGTAGGTCTATCTATCTATCTTTCTTATGTGGCAGATGGGTCGCCTCAGGCACAATATTCCAGGTGTGATGACAACCTTTGCCCTCCTGTAGATCCCGAATCTCTTTTATCTATGTATCCGTGAAATCTGTTCTTCTCGGACCCCTATCCTCTGCTCCAGGTTTGATAAACGTCCTCTGTAGTTGATAAAAAATGTCGGGTCGTAACAAAGACTGCACTTTCCATTTAAAAACCACTTCACCAGGGGAACAAATGTTCCTTTGGAAAATGTTAATCATAGATTTGTTTTAATTATTTAGTGGCCTATTTCAGCATATCTAGGGCAAAATTACCAGTGGTGTCGTTAAGGTAGTGAGCCCAGTGTGTCTGACACCTCATACCTGCTCGTCCTGCGCACTCACCTGTGAACGTATGTACAGCTCCCCCCTCTCCCCCCATCGCTGCTCAGTTTATCATTTTTACTATAATTTTCCTACTAATCCTCTATTAGATTTTAACCCTTAGTGGACATGCAATTGCAGCAATTTGCCATAACCTTTTACATGAAATATGGGATGGTCTCAGCTGGGTCCTGGAGTTTCCTATGTTACTCTTCATATAGGTGATTGATTGTAAGGTCATGCACAACATATATCACCATACTGGCTCAGGGTTGGCTGGAGATGCAGAAGTCTACAGGACCATACTGTATCCTCATAAGACTAAAAATCGTGGCAGATACTGGTTTGAAATCTGTAGAATATTTTTAATGGGACAACCCCTTTAAAAAGGCAGATATGGAGGCATACAGGTAGTGCTAATACTCTACGTCACTTTAAAGAGCCGTGTCTACGGGTCTCCGTCCCAAAAACAACACAGCATAGGGATTGGCTGCATTTGTAACAGGCACTGCACTGTGTATATATACCCTGATTTAGCTACTATACCCACATAGACCCCAAGACACTTTATAGGCAATTATATTATGTGGGAAATGTACATATTAGGCCTCATTCACATCTTTGTCGCATATTCCGTCCTTCTGTTCTCAAATTGGAAAAGAAAAACATAATGCCAGTCAAAGACGGAGCCATCACTTGACGGACAGCGATGGTGCCCGGTGGACCGGGCTGACTATAATGAGGTCTGAGAATTTTTGATGGCTCCTAATAGAATCTCGAATGAAGCCTAATAAAGATAAAATAGCAAAAAAGTTAAATATATTATTTAAAAAAAAAAACCTAATGTATACGTGGCTATTGATTGCCTCAGGTGACACAGCCCAGCCTTGAATAGTCTTGTGAAGCTCATGTCATTATTTTATCGATTTAAGGTTTCCATGTCTTCAAAGCCTGCTCCGCATGCGAATAATCACCGATATACAGGTAATTGCTTTTTATTATGCAAGCAGACCTTTCCTGTGCAAGCGGCTCCCTGAGATGGGACGCACATTAAATGACTAACAAACCCCACCTTCAAGATTGCATAAACAGCAAAAAAAACAAAACATAAAACATAGATACTAAAGACAAATATAACAAAAAAAAGAAACAAAGTTTAAAGGGGTTTTCCAGGATTTTACTACCTCAGGATAGGTCATCAGTATCTGATCGGTGGAGGTCCGACACCCGGGACCCCCACCAATCAGCTGTTTGAGGAGATACCAGTACTCCTGTGAGCGCCCATACCTTCTCTCAGCACAGCGCCGTACCTTGTATAGTGGCTGTGCTTGGTATGGCATTCACTTGATTGGGGCTGAGCCGCTCCTAGGCCATGTGACCGATGAACGTGACGTCACTGGCCTAGGAAAAGCAAAGAGAAGGCCGCGGTGCTCACGGGAGCGCCGATGCCTTCTCAAACAGCTGATCAGCGGGGGTCCCAGGTGTCAGACCCTCACTAATCAGATATTGATGACCTGTCCTGAGGATGGGTTATCAATTGTAAAATTTAAGGCGTTGTCTCACGTCAGCAAACGTCAATCAGTACGTAGAGAAAGTTAACAGAAGCCACTTACTAATGTATTGTTATTATCCATATTGCCTCCTTTGCTGGCTGGATTCATTACTCCATCCCATTATACACTGCTTGTATCCAGGGGTTACGGCCACCGCTGCAGTGCAGATATGAGGTGGCTGGGACAGGAGCTGCTGCACATGCGTGCATATACTCTCTTCGAGGGTCCCGGGCACCAGAGAAGTTGGTGCCTTTTCCCAAGGTACACGCACGTCCACTGCCGCTGGACTGTAGGGTGGTCGTAACCCCTGGCAATAAACATTGTACAATGTGATGGAAAAATGAATGAAATCAGCACAGGAAGCAATATGGACAATCACAATACATTAGTAAGTGCCTTGTATTAACTTTCTCTACATGATAAATACAATTTCCAAGCGAGACGGCCCCTTTAAAGCCAAGCGCTGTTTCCAATTAATATTTCTATATCTCCTTTCATATCGCATGATCTGCCTCTGTCATGCTAATGAGAAAAATATAATTTTATGACCTTTTTATGATGCAATCAACATAATAGGGTCTTTTTTTTTTTTTTTTTTACAAAATAAATTTAGGAAAAAATGAAACAATACTTGCCATGAAGCCATTTGGAAAAAAAAAAAAAAAGTGAAACTATAAATCACATTTAATTTTTTTTTTTAATACATATATATAGTCAAAGTTTCATCTTAATGGTGAGAGCGTTCCTTAAATGAATATTAATGCCACCGCTCGGCAACATCTGTTTCTATTGATGAATGAAGGCCATAAGGTCCGTACAGTATAGACTAATCTGCAATATAATAAAATGGTGCAGGATCCATTTATCAAGAATTTCACATGACCAGATTGTTGGTTCATCGATGTACCATTTGACAGATGTGTCTCTTACAGTCAATGTATTTAGAGTCAATACTTCCACGTAACAGCTGCTCGCATCAGTAAGTGATTTTACTGGTGTCAATAGTGGGAGTTGGGAGGGAATTAGCCGCTACAGATAATCTAGTTAGATGTTATCAGGATCTCTCTGGGCCATTAAGTGTCTCTGATTTTTTGTAGATGCTTAGAATCAGCCAGGAGGTTTTTGTTACAATGTAAATCTCTAGGTTTAAGACAGCCATTGTCTGTATGGATCCATAATACAATAAGCATCCATAGTCTACAATGGGCCTATAGTGTGACTTTGATTTTACCATGGCATGTTCCATCACATGAGGCACCCATATGGGTTGTAATATTGGTCTGCCACGTGCATGAGCATTTAACATGGTTTTCCCATAAACATTATTCACCTATTCATAGTATCGGTGATAAATGTATGGTGTTTTGGGGGTCTGACCACTGGAACCTCCATGAGAGAAGAGATCTCCTGTGTGAACGATGCACATGTGTGACCACTCCATTCAGTGTCTATGGGACCATCAAGTACAGTTCTCAGCTCAGTCAGTGGTCACACATGTGCATTACTCCTCCATTCACATAAAAGACTCGGGATCCCTCATTCTAGCGGTGCTCCCAGTGGTCGAACCTCCACTGATCATCCATGTATCGCCTATCTACAGTTAGTTTATGGAAAACATGTTAAAGGCCCCATGCAAAACAACTGTATTCAACGTCACGATGAGCATTTGTGGCTCCCATTGGTTTTATGGTCAGGCTAGTCCTAATATATTTTCTAGGACCATAAAGATACTTTAGTGAAAGTCAAAAGTCAAATTTGATAAAAAAAAACAAAAAGATTCAATACAGCTCACTACGGTAGACTCCAGTCCAAGGGTCCACGGTGCCTGGACTTCTAGGTTTAGTAGGCTTGCGTGACTGAACTTCATACATTACACATTTTTACTTGTCCTTAAAATAAAAACATAGTTAAATCCATCCATAGTACATTCTGCTTCGAACCCTCTTGGTTCTTACTCATAGTAAATAAGAACTAAGAGGGTTCAAAACGTGTAAGCTGAATGTACTTTTGGTGTCCATTTTTATGTTTTTCACGTAAAGACAAAAAAATGTGGATTTTATTAAGTTCTAACCATTGCTGGAATTTTTGGTAATAAGTTTTCTTCAAATTAGCGACTTTAAAGAAGGTGGGGGTATCGGTAAGATGCCTTGGGTACACACCATATGGACAAAAACATGAGTGTATTAATGAACTCAATCTAATATTGTGATAATGATTGTTGGTTGGTTTCAAGGTTAACATCTGATATCGTACAATGGACTTTGTTAGACAAGAAGATCCATAATAAACAAATTTGGTAATTTAACGATTGGACAGGACTTGGTTCTCTGGTGTAGTACAAAAAAATTGGGGACCCTGTCCATCATCTACATTTTGCTCTATTATATCAACTTACCGCAGAGGTCAGGTCTCTTCATACATCCGCTGTTTGCTGTGTTGCTTCCAAGTCCATTAAAAGCAGCCATGCCCTCGGAGCTGTATGCTCGGAGAACGGAGAGCATATTCACCTGCTTCTCCAAAGCATCAGGAACTGGTGCTTGATCAAGTTTTGCAGAGCTTTGTGGAGCATCGTGGGGTAATGGAAGATTTGGATGCCACGGCTTCTCCATCAGTTGAGATGTTGGGGACCCCATATTTTCTGAAGACCTTAGAGGGGTTGAATTTGAGTCGGCATCTTCCATGTCATTCTCTTCTTTGTTCTGTTCGTCGTTCATGTTTTCAGGTTCTGTTTCAACTTCCTCCTCTTCATTTTCATCTTCTTTGCATGTTTCCATGTCCTCAGAGGAGGATTCATCAGAGAGATCATCAGTAGCAACTGTATTCACAGAATCGCACTGCAATACATGGGAGTCATCGTCAGGCGGAGACTGAGAGTCAATGTCCATGTGTTGCACGTTGGCCCCTACTGAACCTGGGTAGACACCAAACTGCTTATAGAATTCGGTTGGAAAATTATTGAACATGGCATCCATATGACTGGGCCATGAACTACCTTTATGATCAGGTAATGTCTCCTTAGTGTTGCCTTGTAGAGCTTTTTCAGAAGTTTGCAATGGGCTCATTTTTGAGGTCATCATTTCCTTGCTACATAGGACTGAAGAAGACGAGGCCATAACCTTATTGGCTTGTCCACCAATTGTACAATCTTTACGTTTTGCTTTTCCGAGATGGTTGGCTTGGAGATGAAGGGCCATCAGTTCCATGGAGGATGTTGTAAACGAACAAAACAAACAACCATGCCAAGCAATGTTATCTTGGACTGTGATCGATGAACCTGGAAGAGACTGGGCATCTGGCCTCACAGACAAGTCCAAAGGTTCATACTGAGATTTCTCCATTTTTCTCAGAGGTGTTTTGTTTTCTGATTTATCTTCACCGTTGTCTGATCTGGGGGCCTTTAACGGAAGTGAGTCAAGTAAAGCCTTCTCCTTCATTTCTTTTTCTTTCTTAAGAGAATTTAGAACAAAGCTGTCCATAAAGGCTTGCAGAGAACCTTGAAAGTTCACACCATTGCCTACAATGTTAGGGTATGTTCTTGCAAACTCTGCAATGCTAGATGCTTTCGAAGACATCTCAGCTTTTTTCAAAGCTTCCGATGAACACTCAGAACTAAGGCCGCTTGACTGGCCCTGACGGTCTCCGGAAGACATCAACCCAGTCTGCCACTGTTGGGACATCATTCCACTTCTGAAGTCTATTCCGGGAAGGCCTTTAAATGCTCCTCGTAATATGTCTGGTCTCATAAAGAGGGAGCTCTTACTTGCTGTTTCATCCTTGTGGTCCTGGTTTGGTGGATGCCCATGGACAGGAAGTGGACCAGAGCCATTCTGCCTTTCCCTGTGGTGGCGCTCCAGGTGGTACTTCAAGGATGCTGACTGGGTGCCAGCATAGTCACAGTGGGGACATTTATAAGGCTTCTCACCTAAATATGAGCAAAAATAAATAATGGTCAAAAGAACTCTGCACAGTCACAGGTTTATAAAACAACATAGCCTTGATGGTAACACATTAAAGAGCACCTGTCAGTAGAATTACTGGAGGGTTGATCCTGCTGTTTATAAATATACCTGTCTTGAGAAAATCAGTTGTGATGAAGGCCTTTCAGTGCATGAAGGTGCAGAGCCAGCACTGGAAAGCTGAGGAGGACAAAGGGCCTTGGCCCCATCCTTTAGTGGACTAAAGCTCTATTTGCATGAAGAATAAAAGTCATGCCACAACCAATTTTTACAAGACGGGTATCATTTTAATCAGCAGGATCAACTCTACCAGGCAGCATACCCGGTTTGATAGTGTTGATCTTGCTGATAGGTGCTCTTTAATATATTTCAACGAAATTGGATATGTCCTCATGCATTTAAAGGGACTGTCCAGGATAAGAAAATAAGGTTCCTTACTTCCAAAAACAGCACTATAGGATGCGTGCGGTATTACAGCTCAGCCCCTTTCATTTTAATACAGTTTAGCAGCAATATCGGACACAACCCATGGACATGCGGTGCTGTTTCTGGAAGAAAGAAGCCGTTTTTCTAATCCTTTACAACCCCTTTAAATTTTGTCCCCTTCTTTTCCGTTACTCTGGGATAACACACAGCAAACAGCTGAATTTTTTTCTGTTTTTTAAAAAAAAATAATAAATATATATATATATACAAAACATTTTGCTATTCTTTCCCTTTAAGTTGTTGAAGGATATATCTATTAACCTTAGAATATCATTAAACATTTCTGTTCTTCATGTCGCCCTTTTATTTAAATATTATAATGGAAATATTTTCATTTTCTGGTTAGGAATTAAAAAAAAATCCTTTTTTCAGCTGGATTTTTTAATGTCTATATTAATGTATTTTCATTTTTTCCAGGATTAAAAAAAATCACATTCAGACAAATTCACTTTGCTTCCTTGTAAAATGAGAAAGTTTTTAAGATTCTAAACCTGTGGGTTAAACATAGGTGAAATAAATGTTAATGAGATGATCGGCTGAGGCTTTCCACATCCGTAATTGTTGTGAAATTTGTTTCATTTATGCACATGGCAACCATTTTTAAAACCTAAAAATTTTATGGCACTGTTACGCAAGGCTGAAATGAATGATTTAAGTCGTGCTCTGCAGTAAATCATGGATATAATTAGCAAATGGCATACTGCACGAGTAATTTATCATTATTTAGAGGGCAGCATTCCAGAAGAATTCTGAGATCTGCAGCCCCTCTGCATTGTTACTAAATACAGATCTATAAATACAGATTCTCTGCAATATTAAAGCTATCGCCGTCGCCGCGCAGAAGTGCATATAGGTGAGATTACACGTAGCCAATAAAAATTATATAAAAACCTCGCTAATGAAGGAATGCAAAATATATTAAGATCCTCGCTGTTATATTGTAATTATCTGCAGCGCCTTTGCAGTCATTTCCATATGTGCTGATAGTTTTTCTGGCCCACAAATATAATCTGTAACGTGCCTGCAGTATATGTGTAATTACTGGGGGGGAGGCAAGCTTAGATTCTGATTCAGGAGTAAGATATGAGCATCGAGTGCAGATATATTTTTATTTTGAATGATTACAATAATCCTTGTATTCTTATATTTGTATGGATCGGAATTCAGTAGTCAGCAGCCTATTTATTTTTAGATATTTTTCATTTAATTTAATTTTCTTTTTCGTTTAATTCTCTTCCTTTCTTTTAATGTGGAGCCATTCCGGAAATTCTTATAGTTAAGCATATGTTTTTGCAAGAAAATCTAAAATGTTACAGGACTGTATGATGACCTGGATTAGATTGTCCGATAGTCCAGAATATTTGGTGGTATGTATGCTTAGATATGTGTATAATGCATATAAAATGGCATACACAGAATGAAAGAATATTTAAGATGTCCGCTACTACTAATACGTTAATTTAAAAGATGGCACTCACAGAAATTGTGCTTTACTAACGTTGATAGTGAATGTAGATCAGTAGTATACGGGAATTCAACAGACTTACATGAACATGATAATCATAGGACAAATATAAGATAACTGAGACGTTGGTTGACAGAAAAGTTGAATGCAGGTAGAAGGGAAGTTTGTACAAGCTGGAATTGAATCGGTCAGGCTCCAAAGGTGTGTAACTCTCCAAATATTTGCTCAAGTACATTCTTCATCACATATATTGTATTGAATGAAATAGGTACCATGTAATTCTTAGTTTTTCCTGCTTTTTCTATTTTAAAAATTGAAAGATGACGCTCAGAGAAATTGTGCATTAGTAACCTAGATGATAGCTGCACTCCAAGGCCACCACATTTGGAATTTAGAAGCACAGTACATCCGCACTATGGGGGGTCATTTACGAACTGATATATGCCACTTTTTGGTGAAAAGGTTATTTGCATTGCAATCTGTGACTTTTTCTCCTTTTCTGCTGCTCACACCAGGTCTTAAAAAGGCAGCTTGGGGTGGGCAGTGGAAAAGGGCAGACCGGTAGGCCCATCTCATTCATAATTTTCTATGACTGTTTAAGCCATGGAAAATGGTCTAAATCTACGCCAGCAAGGTAGTTGATGTAGATGTAGACAAGTTTAAAGTTCACCTAAGTTATGTAGAGGCCGGCGCATCTACATAACTTAGGCGGATGAACCACCAGTACAGGAGGGATGTTGTCCATACTAACGGCAGAATAAAATAGAGACAGGAGAGTTGATTTCAGCGGTCTGTCATTTATAAGTTAAAAGTTAGTGGTTGCCAAGAACCAACATCACAATCATTGCAGACTGGGCCTGGAAAAGAGTCCCGGCCACCTGAGAAGAGTCCTGGTTATTCATGAATTCCTGCTCTCCCCGCCCACCTGCTGATGACTGACAGTCTTCTACCTAGTTTTCTCCCTTTGTGTCTAGGAGAAAACTGCTAATCATCAGCAGATGGGCGGAGAACAGGAGATTAGGAATAACCAGGACTCTTCTCAGGTAGATTTGACTCTTTTTAAGGCCTGGGCTGCAATGATTATGATGCTGGTTCTCCGCAACTACTTACTTTTAGCTCAGGAGTGACACATCGCAGAAATCAGCATTTCTGTCACTAATTTATGTGGTCCTAAGTGAGGTCAGCATAAAGTTGATGACAGTTTTCCTTTAAAGATGACCTAATGACAGGTTCAGGATATTGGAATCTGCATAAGACCCTAAAAGAGGGGCTGACTCTGATCCGTTTATTGTTGGAGAAACATACTAATTAAAAAAACGTAAAATGCAGAAAACCCCTTTAAGCATGCATTCACACGACCGTATAAATGAATCGGCGTCATTTCCCCAATTTTGCGGACCCATTCATTTCAATGGGGCTGCAGCACACTGTGTGCACTCCGCGTCCGTTGTTCCGCTCCGCGGCCCCGCAAAAAATATAGCGCATGTCCTGTTCTTGTCTGCAACAGAATACGCATTCTCTATATAGAGCCAGCCATGTACGGTCTGCAAATTGAGGACCGCAAAACACTTATGGTCGTGTGAATGCACCCTAAAAGAAAATGTGTAACCTACTGTGGACAAGACAGTGACAGCTATTCTGGACAGCACTGGAAGCTACAGTCGTTCCTATCGTCCACTGCAACGGAAAGTAACTGGGATCTTGTAGCCCACGTGGAAGACCCATCCAGGCCCCTTCAGAGTCACCTTTCAGACACTAAGGACACTGTTCTTGTCACTGAGGGTACGTATAAGTTTAAAGTGCACTCAGAAATGATAATTAGGCTCCTCAAATACCTTCTGTCCACTGTACAGCACCTGTGCGGGTAATTATATCACCTCACATGAAAACCATATATTTTTCAGGGACTATATTTAGACAGATGCCAAGCGGTTTCAAACTGATCAGTTCAAGTGGTTTGAGAATTTAGCCTAAATGTATATTTTTAGAATCTGCTAATCTCCTGGAATTAACTGCGCGTAAAGACTGGAGAACCAGTCGCCGTGTGATTTTATGATTTATTCGTATTGTAGAGAACCCTTGTCAACCAACTGGATATAATTCTACTCTTCAAAGAGTTGAATTGCGCCCAGAATGTTACATACACAGCAAAAACAAAACCTGTCCTGCTTCACCGGGGCCTCCAAAGCTCATTGCCATCTGTGGCAAGGGAAGTGACAGCCCTTCTTGACACTACTATTTAGATGTTTGAGCACTCTCTCCTCCTGCCCTTCTCCCATCTGATGTTCCATCTAGTTCATCACATAGGGTAACACTGGTGTGGTCAAAAATATATTCACCTAGCTTTTGTTTTGTTGCCACTCTCCGTCTGTCCGCTGCTTCAGAATGGAGTGAACGTGCAGATGCTGGTCAGTGATGTCATTAGCTCCTAGACTGAGCTAGCACTACTGGCTATGACTACCACCAGGATCGGACTCTTGGCCAAAGAAAGAATGTTACCCCATGAGTGAGCCTTCTCCGCTATGTTCTTCATTTTTCAAGCTCATCCCCATAGGACATAGCTTTGAAAAATGACTCCTGCTTAGCTGCATTGTCTATTGGCATCTGTGGTAGTCTATACTCCACCTCATCCTGTCTCATAAGAGGCTCAGGCTTCTGCTTTGTCCTTCACCATGTACAGTGCCTTGCGAAAGTATTCGGCCGCCTGGAACTTTTCAACCTTTTGCCACATTTCAGGCTTCAAACAAAAAGATATAACATTTTAAATTTTTGGTGAAGAATCAACAACAAGTGGGTCACAATTGTGAAGTGGAACGAAATTTATTGGATCATTTAAACTTTTTTTGTAATAATAAAACTGAAAAGTTGGGCGTGCAAAATTATTCGGCCTCCTTGCATTAATACTTTGTTGCTCCACCTTTTGCTGAGATTACAGTTTTGCACAGCTAGAGACTGAAATTCTTGCCCATTCTTCCTTGCAAAACAGGTTGAAAAGTTCCAGGGGGCCGAATACTTTCGCAAGACACTGCTGTACTACGTATTCTAAGGATGGGCCATCAATGTAACAATCCTGGAATGGCCCTTTGAGGAACTGTAAATACCCAAATTGCAGCTTCCGCAGTATTTCGAAAATAGCTTTTAAAAAAATAAATAAAAAATAATCAAAACTTTCTTTCTTTTATCAAAAATTTCTATACAGTCACAGATTTCCATCCATCCCTTACTATTTATTACAATATCTGTTCTCATTTGTATCATATTTATTTCACACTGAATTTAGAGGGAAAAAAACACAAAATTCTTCTACTATTAAATGACAGAACTCGCCAACTGCTCCACATTCAATGTGTCTCAACTTTTTGGGGATTTACAAGTAATTTTTGGCATCACTTGTTTTACTTATGTAGATTTTTCAAACGTCTTTACTTAAGGGTGGCCAGATGAGAGATGGACGGCGGCATTGCACTGAAGTTTTGGTACATTAATATAAATTGCACATTAATTTCCCCCCAAAGCATATATACATATATACATTGTAAACCTGCAGATCTTTAACGCAGCTGCTTACTGCTAAACAGTGCCTTGTCCAGAAGGGGACAATCTGTGCCTCTAATTGCTGTCACTGAAGCCGAGATTCATTATGTGACTTTCCCATTAAAATGTGAGCATTAATTTGTATAATGAAATATCACCCGCTGCAGTGTTCATTAGCCATGCCCTACTGTATACTGAACATTGTTAGCTACCTAGAAACTGTAGTTAATTTTGCTAATGGATATTTCTCTACTTAGTGTTTGCTATGAAATTTATACTGTAACATTACCTCTTAAACTTTTAAAGAAATTTAAATTCAATCAATTATTCCCAACAAAAGTTTGGGATGTCATTAAGCCAGAAATCGCTAGCACTGCAGTGTTACAAAAAGAGAAATTAACAAAAAAAAAACCTGAAAAGGACAAAAAAAAACTATTTTGAAGCCAAAGCAGAAAGTAGAGGAAGATTGAGTTTGATGATTTTATTCTAGCCAAGGATGAAGGGAATTTAACTCCAAATAATAAAGCTAAGTCAAGAGCATTACTTACAGTGGTTCCGGTTGTTGTTTTTGTATTGCTTTTTTATTACAAATCCCAAAATCTAGATATAGTATTCTAAATTAAAATATACAATAGGAATGTATTTTAAGGGTATTTTAAGTGACTGATTGGTTCTCCCCTTTAATTCTGTTTAAATCCTCTGTGTAATAGTTTATAAATTTCTCTTGTAATGAAGTGGGTTAAAGATAGTTACCATCCTGCATTGTGCTGATAAGACCACATTCCCGAGTGATCTCACAGACATGTATGATGCACACTGGAGTAGGGGCTAACAGGTTAAAACTCAGCTACACACCTTGTATCAGGAGACTCCACAGGCCCTCCATTCTAGGTAGGATGCGAGTATGACTTACCTATTTCTCTTGTACAGCCTGGTGTGTTGGTCATGTGTTATAACGGGGTAGACAGTGATGGGTTATAGCATGATCAACGAAGTCTCCACCCTATTTAGGCAACCGGTGTTTATTTACTTTTTATTCTGTATGTGATTTATTTGTATTATCGTATATTTAATCACTTAGTAAATATATTTATTCACTTAGCCTGCGTAAGCTTATTCATTCTCAAATCTTTTGAATTCACTTTACGTTACAAGGAGATAAAAAAGACAACCAATGAAGGAGTGGTCCCAACTGGCAAACCTCTTCATAAAATGATGATCGGCTGATCATTGCGGGTCAGGCTTCTCTAACTTTCAGCCATCAGCTGTTCTCAGCAGGGAAAGGTTGAAGGAATATGTGACCATGCACTATATGATTGCTCTAAGCCCACTAGAGTAGGAGCCATTTTTAAGGTCATGCCCTAATAGAATTTATGGATAATGGTTCTCTAGATGGGGCTAACCCTTTACATAATAACAACCAAGATCTGACATCATAAAGTAGTGTCCTTGTTAAGGAACCTATGACTTCATACATGAAATTTCCTTGATCATGTTGTATTTGTAGGAAAAAAGCTCCTTCCTTTTGAATCACAGTGAAACCCTTGAGATGATCTCCCTAAATTGTATTCAAAAGTGGTTGGCTTCTCAAAGAAGATGGAAAGTATGTATATTATATGGTGGAATTGAAAATCTGTCACAGTAAACCTGGTCTGGATAAGGTGGTGTTCTTAAAGTGGCACACTTTTGGATAGGTTTCATTGTATATGTATTGACAACCAATTAAGAGGTCTCCACTGGCCTCCTCTTAGGAGAAAATCACTTTGAAGATTTGGTGGGCAGGGTGGGACTGGCACACCCACTCTGGTGTGCAAGTCTGACCATGCAGAGGATGCTCGGGTGGGCCCTGGCTCTGATACCATAATCGGTCCCAAAAAAACAGGTGAACAAAATCCCATTTGACTGCCTTTGGAGCCAATTACTTGGAGCCTACGAATTCATACATGAGCCTTGTTTGATTATGTTGTACTTGTGAAAAAGCTCCTTTCTTTGAAGCACAGCGAAACCTATTTGAGATGACTCCCAAAATTGCACTCAAAAGTGGTCTTTTGGAGTGCTGGGCTTTTCAAAGACTATGGCAAGTATGCATAATATGTGGTGGAACTGTAAATCAGTAACAGAAAATCTGGTCTTGATGAGGTGGGAGGTCTTATTAAAGAAGTGGTCCATGTAGTCTGTAGGTGAACACTATCACCATGCAATCCATACATGATCTTGAATATACAATCTCAATGACTGGGCAAGAGAATCGCATTGGCTACAGGAGAGACAATGGTTAGTTACAATGACCAAATGTGGACAATGAAGCACAAGGAAAGGTTTCTTTCTATGTGCACAATTCTTCTGGATGGTGTTTGGGGTCAAAAGTATTGGAAAATGTCTCTCCAAACCCTTAGTGTTGGTAAGACATCTACTTAACCAATGTCATCTGTGCCCAGATCCTCAGAATTGGTTGGTAAGACCACCTTATGAATAGCCTCATGAAAAAATGGGCATGGACATGTTCTACACATAGACCTCAGGTAAGTGGACTGATGATGAATTTCAATGACAGTGACTGGTAGACCCCCCTACTTCTTGTGTGGACATCAGATCTCACGTAAAAACCAGATTCAAAGTAATGCTACGTTCTCGTCCTGGGTTTAGGTCTTACCTGTGTGTATCCTCAAATGCACCTTTAGGTGATGTGAAGTCCTAAAGGTTTTCCCACAGTAAGGACAGTCCTTCATAGCTGAGCCAAGGTTTCTGTCCCTCATCATAGCTTGTTGTTGTGCTCCTGTACATCTTCCAGTGTCGTCCCCCATATCTGTAACACAGAGACGATCACTTCTAACATCACTTCAGCCAGACGCTGTGTAATTATAGCAGGGACAGTATCAGTACTCTGCCTGTCTGTTTCATTTGTTCTGTCAATTCTTGTGATTGTGATTCTTGGGGATAATTTCATCTTTTTAATCATTATTTTAAGCAGCATATGGTATCTTAATAGTGAACGGAGTTATAGAAGAAAAGAACCAGCTGTGGAGGCAGATGCCTGGAATTATTTTTTTTTCTAGGCACCAAAAAATCCAAAAGTTGGAAATTAGAAGAACTCCAGCATAATCACGTAACATTATTTTTAGTATTTACCTTACATGATTTTGATCAATTACTCCCTTGGATCTAATCAACGTTAGGGGGTGGGGAGTGTTAAATGGCAAAATCTAAATATGTGCATCTAGAGCAAAACTAGATCACCCCCTAATGCTACAGTGATTTTTGCCCAATTTTGGCAAATCCCAAAACAGAATACTGAAAATAGAACTCGCACTATAAACACTCAGTATCTAGCCCCCACAATTATATTTTTTTAGTTCTTTTTCATGTAACTTTTTTGTTTGATTTTTTTAGGCCTTTTTCGTCAGATGAGATTCTCCTGATCCCTGAGGCCAAACCTCTGTCGCTACAACAGAATGACTAACATACATAAATGAGTACAATATCATAGTGAGCAAGACTGTAAAATTGCTCGCCCTCCCCTCTAATGTGCAAAACAGGAGGCGCTAGAAAGGAAAAACTTCCTGGCTGTAAGGAGTCACCTGATCCCTCTAAGCCAATCAGCAGCTATGATAACAATCATGTGATCAGTTTCTGAGTCTTTCTTTCTAAGGCAATTACTTCCCTTACATTATTGTACTGTGTGATATCTGACTGTTCCTACTGAAAATTTTCAAAAAATTGTCTTATCACATTGGTGGATTGGAGCTTTTACAAAACTGTAGTTGTGTAGTGTGGATAGCTATTCACCAACAGTTTCTCTATTGACTTTAATGTAAAAAAATTCTACCGTGTGCAAACTTTTTAGCCCTTTTGAGTAGCTGATTTGAAAAATACTTCAGCAGTGACGCTTTACTTCTTTGAAGCAGATTTGATTATGGATCCCATAAACATCAATGGGGAAGCAGGAAAGCCTCAACAAAAGACCTAAATTTTTTTTATTGTATCTTACTTTTCTTCTCGGGTTACGAATGTCCCCCAAAATCGTCCTCAACCATACAAGCAAATTATTCTAGAGGGAAAAGTTCCTGAGGGCATGTCTTAAGCTGCCCATACACATTAGAAGTATGTGGGCCAAACCTGCTGATTTCAGCAGACCATCTAATGGGTATGAGGTCCCCTTGACCACAGAAGAAATCCAGTATGCCCAATCCTACTGTTCTCTGGAAATAAGCAGTGAAGGGTCTGGCAGTGGCCCTCTACCATTCAGAGAACTGCTCGCAGGTGTATATCAAGATCGGATCAATAGCTCTGGTATAGCTTGACATGTCCAAGTCCACCCTGATACAGCTCATCAGCTGGGCCAGCAGAATTCTCTATGAAGCCTTGCTTGCCATGCTGCTAGGTTACATGTCACGTTTAACAAAGCAGAATTGGGGGTTTTGAGTCATTTGCAAACATAATGCAAAGTTTCTAAGGGTGGAGGAATAAAACGTCTTAAGTTATGGCCTAGTCCACCGTGAACCCCAAAGGGCCAATTGCAACAGACTCATATAACCAAGCTTGCCAAACAGCAAGCTTGGACTGCTTCAAGACCCCTATGCGGTTCTGCCATGTTTTTTTTGGGGAGAAAATATTCTAGGAAATGCTGCCCAATGTCTGTGTGAATATTCAAAGAATAAATGGTTAAATATAGGAAGTGAAAAATCAACAAACCAAAAAATGTCTAAATTATCCAATAAAAAAACACCTTTTTATATTTATATTGAAAGAAATTCCATCTTCATTCCACGTCGCCTATTAAAAATGGGATTCGCCATTATTCTCAATTCCTTTTTTTGCGTACATTTTTTAAATAGACCAGCTGCCGTCACTGTGCCGCTCGCCGGCGATTCCTCTATGTAAACAGCATTTGGCACTAAATGCATATAAATGCACACCGGTATACGTCCGCTCTATAGCCGGTATTGATCATTAATGGCTTTCGAATGCTAGCAGTTTAATTAATGCCAGCCCGGGAACATTACTTCATTGAATTGTCTCAGGCATATGTGTCGGGAACAAATTCTATTGTTATCTTATCAATATTTACACAGCTGGAAAATTAACTAGGACCCGTTCAAGAAAAAAAAAAAATCTTTCCTGCGCGTTTAGCGTAAAATATTCCCTTCTCAAGAATCGTTCATAAGCGACAAAGTAACTGTATAGACTGAACAGAATAATGGACGATGGTTCAGACAACGGGGTTTAGTTGGAAATTTAAAGAGCTTTTGGAGAAAAAAAAAAAGTTTATTTAAAAAATACCTTAAAAGTAGCGAAGGATAGAAATGTTGTGATCCGTAGAATATTTGTTAAGAAAAAAAAAAGTAATAAATGAAATTCTAGCACTTGGGCTGATTTCAAAATACCTTGAAATTAGTGAAGGAATCAAATTTCATATTCTGTGAAACATTTCTTTTCACTTTTTCATCTAAAAAATACCGGGGTGATCACAGAAGTTCATTTTTGATGCCACGTTAAAGAAAGTGGTGGTATCGGGGATATTGAATTGGTGATGTATGGAGCTCTATCTTAAAGGGGATGTACGGGACTAGAAAAACATGGCTGCTTTTGTCCAAAAACAGGGCCCCACCAGTCCACAGGTTGTTTGTGGTATTGCGGACCAGCCCCATTCTTCTTGGTGGAGCTGAACTGCAACGACCATCGACTGGTGAGGTGCTGTCCCAAAAGAAAGCGTTTTTTAAATCTATAGGTGTGCATTAGGAAACAATATGAAAATCTAAAGACCATCAGACTCTATAGATGAAATACAGGCCACCATATGCAGCAGCAGTACGCCTGACAGACTTGAAGGGCAATGGTGAATGTGAAATGTATAAAAGGAAGGGTTGTAATGATGAAATAATTGCAGTTACTTACACTGAACAGGGGTGGACTGGCCATAGACCCTACAGGGAAAATTCCCGGTGGGCTGATGCCATGGGGGCCGCCCAAACCCTCCTCACATCTGCCAGCCGGGTACATAACAACCTGATGTCCCAAGTGTTAATTAATGTTGGGAACATCAGGTACTTATGTACCCATAGGTGTTCTCAGAGGGCTTCTTCTAGTAAGTATTTGGTGCAGCACTGTGGTATGTGGTTCTGCTGAGGGTGGTATGATGCACTGTTATTGCTGACCCCGCCTACTTGAGTTGGCCCCACCTACAACATGGAACCACTTTTAGTTTTTATTTTCCAGGGCCACTTTAAGTTCTCAGTCCACCCCTGACATTGAAGGAAAACTCCATGCAAAAATGTTTATGCCCTGTGGTTTGGGGCATGACAAAGGGATTCTCTCTTTTCAAAATATTGTGTCATGCTCCGCCTCCTCGGGTCCTGCACTAGACATGACACAATGTATCGGTTCTGTCTGCAGTGTTCCTTAAAAAAAACAAAAACAAAAAAAACCACTACAATAAAGTGCATTCAAACCGAAATCTTATCATTCCGAATTCCTCACCATCTTACAAACATAGTCCAGCTGTCAGACAGAAAACTGCCCAACTATTTTAGTGGCTGAATCTGGAAGTATAAAGCATGGGGGTGAATTGTGGGAACAGTTTTTAGGGGCACTGGATCTGTCATTTGACGGGCTGATGGAATTTGTTGACTGGTTAAATGGAAACCACGAGGAATCTTTTGGCTCATACATTGGCTCAGATTTACTAAAGTATCTGCGCCAAAAGTGCGAGAAAGAGCATGTTGGTGCACTCAGGGTTTATACACTTTTTTTCCAACATGCTCGACAAAGATGTGGAGCTTCAAGTGAAAGGGGCATTGCCTAAGATGTGCCATTTTGTGCCAAAACTGCTATGCAATTCTGGCATGAAATTCTGTCTCAAGCTGTTCGTTGGTATAGAGTCAGAGAAAAGTGTCCAGCACCAGATTTATCCTCCCATTGTGATAAATCTGGTGCTGGTCTGGCTAAGGTTATGCCATCTACAGGCTTAGTACATCTGGGCCATCAGGTAATGTTACTTATATCGTATATTCTCTGTCCTGAGGGGCAAACATCTAGGGTCAGGGGCCGCGAGTAGGATAATGAGGGTTGTGTGCCTGAGAATACCACCAAACCTCATAGAGATCCCCTCTCTGTAAGGAGAGATGTTTAGATAGATTCAATTTGCAGTAATAAAATTACATAAATACGCCATAAACACTTTAAATCTGCCTTTGACATGGTTTACAAATAGATATGACACAGAAAGCCGTACATCACGGGGTAATTTAAGTGTTTGTAGAACTGTTTATGAAATTGGCTTGTTAAAAGTTTAACTTCTTCAAAGCCGCCAATGAGAAAACCGACTTTAGTTGGTGGAAATTTTTAAGTTTTTTTTTTTTTTCTGGATATTTTTCATTTATAAACACAGAATACATGGAAACGAACCCTGCGTAATTTTTTTTCTTTTCCTTGGCATAAAACTAAAATTTAAGGACAAACAGCTTGAAGATGTAACGTGAAAATTTAATAGGGGAGGACCAAACATGATTTTGATGTTTTGTTTTTTTTTTTAACATGTTTTTATGACTCCATGTAGATATGATAATGACCTAATGAGACAATTGAGAAGAGTTTAAAAGAATCAACAAAGGCTAAAGACACACACAGAGGTACGTGGGTGGCCAGGAGATGTGGCCTTTAAGATATTCCATGTTATAAGCTTCTTAAGAGGAACTCGTTCTTCTGACGCTCATGAATAAAGAACCATTGGTGTCTTCTGCACAATGCGAAGCTGCAGGTCGCCATTTTTATCACTTAAATGAGGTGGAATCGCATCTTCTGTAATGTCTGGGGATGTTTTCAGACTTTAAGTTTGAGCATAGAGTTGTAGACACATTTTATGTACATTTTTGTCACAGTTTTGATAGTATGGACACTGAGCGCACATGGTGCAACCTGACATTGTGGGTATTAATCCTAGGGTTCAACAGGTCACAAAGTATGTGTTGAGGTGGGGGTGTTGCACAGTCTACTGGCATTTATGAACATAACCACCATTACGATAGGGCTACATGGTGATCTTGGACGAGTCAGGTGTCGCCCGGTCAATTATTGCAGTGTAGCAGTGCCGCCATAGAAATGAAAAGGGTTGCAGCGCTGACCTTTTTGTGATTCTGGGGCCGTGGTTGTGTCAAACTTGCAAATTGTGCTGCGACCCCTTTCATTTCTATGGCGGCACTGCGACATTGCGCTACCTGTCAGGTGACACCTGTCTTGTCCAAGATCACTGGGTAATCTAGACTTAGAACAATGTCCAATGTTAAAGGGCATCTGTCAGCAGTTTTGTACCTATGACACTGGCTGACCTGTTACATGGGCACTCGGCAGCTGAAGACATCTGTGTTGGTGCCATGTTCATATGTGTCCACATTGCTGAGAAACATGATGTTTTAATATATGCAAATGAGTCTCTTGAAGCAACGGGGGCGTTACCATTACACCTGGAGGCTCTGCTCTCTCTGCAACTGCTGCGTCCTCTGCACTTTGATTGACAGGACCAGGCGTGATGACGGTTTCACTGCCTGTCAATCAAAGTGCAGGGAGCTCGGCAGTTGCAGAGAGAGCAGAGCCTCTAGGTGTAATGACAACGCCCCCGTTGCTCCTAGAGACTCATTTGCATACATTAAAACTTCACTTTTCTCAGCAATGTGGATGCAGATGAACATGGTGGCCATTGGGCAAAAACTAACTACAGAAAACAAAAGAATATAGTAAAAATGGTCTCAATGTTCCACATTTTTTCAATGGTTTAGCCTTAGTCCTTGAGGCAAAATTTGGGAGGCTACTGAGCATAAAATCTGTAGGGTGGAGCAAAGTGACCAATATCTGGCAGCTATTTTTTTGCCATTTTTCATGATCTAATTTTTTTTTAACTTTTTGTATTTTCTTCTTGCATTTGGGCTGCGTTTTATGCTCCTCCAGCTAAAACTATCAAAACCCTAGAAAAACTTTTCTGATCATCCGCCATGTCAGTGGTCCCCAAGTTCCAGATTATTGGTATTTTACTGGATACTAATATATTTCCTTTCTTTTTTTTTCCCTGCAAGACCAAGACTGTAATTCCAAGAGCACTGAATCTATAACAACAAATTACTTGCATTATACCGGTGGAAAAGTCAATGATTAATTTCAAGTATTGAATTTATTTCAATATATTTCATTAACTTTATTAACTTTTCCAGAAAGAGAGAGAGAAAAAAAAATTAAAATCTCCGGCAGCATTTATTGCTAAAAAGCAAATATTAAATGAGTGGCTCGTGAAAGAGAAATAAATATCCGAATCCTCAACATCTCCCCGGCCTGTTAGTGTCTGAATTAACCATGTGAAATGACGGCATTTTGTAATAGATGTATTCTGAAGGCTACAAATTGGGGCCTGGTCGCTGGGAGGCAGGAAATCTGCACTTAGTGGGACTGGAGAAATCCTAATCCTTTCTTTATTTCTTGACCTGCATTTTTTAAGCATTCAAAGTAAATGGTGGATACAATCCACAGTGTGACATTTTCTCATTCTTCCTGTTCTTCACCAGGAGAAGAAAAGGGCTTTGAAACCGGTGAGTTACTGAACATGGGGCTTGTAAAAAAAAAAAAAGAGAGAAAAACAATTAAAAATGAGATCAAAAGGTTAAAAACTGATGTGTCCCCTGCAGTATATTACAATTTTTTTTGTATTAATTGTTTTATTCTTTAGTAATAGAGTTGGGGCTCAATGAAGCCCTCGTCCCTCAAAACCTGGTTGTCTATTATGGATTACCTGATTCATTTGTTAATCTGGTGATCCACAGGTTTAGGATACTTCTAGAGATCCAACGAAATCTCTAGTGATCTGGTGGTCTTTACTTCTGATCCTCTTGTGATCAGAAACCTTTCTCAAGGCCCAAGTGTTGAAGTGTACTAATGAAGTTCCTTCATCTGAGCCACAAATTTACCCCTCCCCATTTCAAATTTAGGAATTAATTAAACCAGTTTACAATGAGGAAAGTTACTTGTTGCCTTTCACTGGGACCCATCATCCAGGGTGCATACTCTTCAAGAACCTCCTAACTATACCCCTGCTTGACGTTAGGACCCATCATCTAGGGTGCATACCCTTTATGAACCTTCTAACTATGCCCCATCATCTAGGGAGCATACCCTTCAAGAACCTCCTAGCTATGCCCCATCATCTAGGGAGCATAACCTTCAAGAACCTCCTAGCTATGCCCCATCATCTAGGGAGCATACCCTTCAAGAACCTCCTAGCTATGCCACATCATCTAGGGAGCACACCCTTCAAGAACCTTCTAGCTATACCCCTGATTGATGTTAGGACCCATCATCTACGGTGCATACCCTTCATGAACCTTCTAGCTATGCCCCATCATCTAGTAAGCATCTCTTAAGAACCTCCTAGCTATGCCACATCATCTAGTAAGCATCTCTTAAGAACCTCCTAGCTATACCCCTGCTTCACATTAGGACCCATCATCTAGGGCTCATACCTTTCAAGAACC
This sequence comes from Rhinella marina, assembly GCA_900303285.1. NCBI lineage: Eukaryota > Metazoa > Chordata > Amphibia > Anura > Bufonidae > Rhinella > Rhinella marina. Next base: position 962,386 of record ONZH01003517.1, on the reverse strand, counting down.
TTCTAGCTATGCCCCATGATCTAGGAAGCATATCTTTCAAGAACCTCCCAGCTATGCCCCTGGTTGACATTAAGACTCAGCAGCAGCCAGGGTGCATACCCTTCAGGCACCCCCTCTAGCCATGTCCTTTGTTGGCACAACTCCCTGCACCAAGCTCAGTGGTCAATAAAACTGGTAAGAGATGATGGGGGAGAAGCTGTCACATGGCAGACACTATATACTGACCAGACAGAGGGAGAGCCAGACATATATGATGGAAAACACTAAAAACTATAGTGAAACCTCTTTGGGATGACCGTAAAAAAATTGCATCGACAAACAGTCTTTTGGACGGTGGGTGGTCCTCTCAAAGAGCATGACCAGTATAAACTGAATAATGGGGGAACTAAAGCCTTCACAGAAAATGTGGTCTAGATGGGGGGTGGTCTTCTTAAAGAAGCAGTCTGTGGAGAGCTATAGGCATACATTTTAACCTCTCCAAAAGACCACCTCTTTGAGGACACAACCTTAAATGTTTATTTCCACCAAATTTTATGCAAAATGGCCTTCTCCTTTCAGAAGACCAACCCTTAGAAGACCACTTTTCAGTGCCGGTTTGGGTGGTTGACTCAGGTTTCACTGAACGACTTTGGGTTGGGAAAAAAAAAATCATGGTTGCACAAGAAAGGCCTCATGCACACAAACTTATTTTTGGTCAGCATCCGATCCGCATTTATTTTTTTGTTTTTGCAACTAATGTATGAACCAACCCACCAAATGTCAAGAAGCACTACAACTCCCAGCAGTCACAATCAGCAATTGTTTCACACGCTTCCACATAACCCACATTGTAACATTTACTACTTCACTGTATCATCAGTTGCGTTTTGTGTTTTTTTTTTGTGCCCATATAAGGTCATATTAAACACTGCCGTTCCTATGAATTGGCAACAAATGTGTTTAAGGGAGGGACGGACTACAAAAAAACTGAAGGAAATCGCTAATCAACATCAAACAGCACGGCTTTCTCGCTGCTTGGTGTAAAGGAAAGCAAAAAAGCTGTGAGGCAGCAAAATAATAATAATTATACAAAAAATACAAAAAAAAACGTAACAGACTTGTGACAACGCTGTCCGGGCCTGCGAGCCGCTGACACTGAGCAGGCAGGGAATGCAGGCCTTCAATGTCAACTAATAGGCTGAACAGGGGGGCCAGGTCCGCAGATTAAGTTAGAGGGCAGGTGCCTGTCTTGTGTAAGATGCCGACATTGAGTAATGACGAATGTGGAGGAACCCTCGAAAACATCAGGTGTAGAAGGCTATGTCTGCCTTGTGGTGCTGCAGGGGTTAATAGGGAGTCAACACTGTTTTTTTTTAGCTCCTAAATACATGAAAACATTCAGCAACCTATTTGTAGGTTAACCCCTTCAGGACAAGGCTAGGGTTAACTGCTGGCGGGAGCGGCGAGGGAACGGCTGCGTACGAGGGACATCCTCCTACCGGTGATTACGTGGGCACAGTGGCAGTGCCCATGCCATCGCCATGAAGTAATAATATATCAAGGTACGCTCAACTACCTGAGAGTCTTCATGTCCCATGAGGTTAAGATGTGGGGAGGGGGGAATGGGACTAATTCAGTCCTGTGTCTGTGGAGGTGGGACTGAATTCTCCCTGTAATTGCGGATTTATGAAACGTTTCACTCTGATTGACACATTTGGCGCATCCTTACCAGTGTCCAGAGATGTCGCTGATTTTTATCTGCTTAGAGTTTATATATCTGGCGTGCGCCTAATTTACTTAGCTAACGGCGCCCACCTACATGTCAAAAGTGGCGCGAGCAGCTCAATGCCTCATTGACACAGTGTTCGGTCATCAGTATCTGAACGGTGGGGGTCCAACAATGGGGATCCCCACCGATCAGCTGTTTGAAAAGGCGCCACAGTCTTCTCCGTACTCACCTAGCACAGCGCCATACATAGTATAGTGGCCGTGCTTGGTATCGCACTCATCTCCAATCACTTCTATGGGGCTGAGCTGCTCCTAGGCCACATGACCAATGAACGTGACGTCACTGACCTAGGAAAAGATCTTCTCCCCTCTTCAATGGGAGGAAACAATGGGAGCCAGCAGGGGCGGATTGGCCATAGACCTTACAGGGAAACTTCTCTGCGGGCTGATGCCCAGGGGGCCACCTGAGCCCTGCTTACGGCCGGCCAGTGGAAGTTTTTGGGGATGTATTCTGTGATGGACTGTGGTATTTGGCTCTGTTGGGGCGGTATAATGTGCCGCAATATGGTATTGCTGGCCCTGCCTTCCATCAGTTTGGACCCAACTACAAAACGGGGCCACCACCTACCACGTGCCATTTATGATGCTGTGGTCTTTTTATGTGGCAGAGAAGCCTTTGGGCCCCTTTAGGCACTAGAGCCTGGTTATAACTGCTGCTGCTGGACCACTTTAACTTGTGTACAGTAGTAGCATAGGGTATGCCTTATATATGGATATGACAAACACAGCTCTGCTACCTCTGTACTTGTCAGTTTATGTGTAATGGAGGGAGATTGTCTGTAAAGCAGCCTGTCCCTTTAAAGGGAATGAGCCGGCCGCCCTGAAGCGCCTCCGCAGGTGAAGACGGACGGCTTAAGAGGGATCGCGTTTCCTGCACCCTGTAATATCCTTCATTTAAAAATTGGCAGCCATGGATTCCCAGAAGCAGCTTGGCCTGTGTGTGTCTCTTTAACAAGCTGAGTGATCCCGGCTTTTAATATAGCTGTACCAATTATTGTAAAAGTCATGGAGACCCTTCTAACCACAAATATTGACAGTTTATTGCTCGACGCTTTCATGACATTTGAAGGTCACATCATACATAATACATAGTCTTTTATAAAAGTGTCTGGGACACAGATACATGATCAGCAATTACTTCTGCTATTTGTGCCGTATTGATTGGGATCTTATTCAAAGCCAAGCAGAAGACGGGATCAAGGAAAAACAGATGATTAACATAGAAAGAGAGTGCGGCTCTAACACCCCCAGCCATATTTATTCCATCACACCCTTAGGATGGGGCCGAGCAGGGTCAGGAAGGAAGACTGGCTCGTTCTCCAGGAAGGGCGCCACCCCGGGCCATAGGTTGTGTCTGGTATTGCAGCAATGCTTTATTCAATTAAATGCTGAGGCAATACCAGATACAACCAATAGAAAAATGTGGTATCTATCTATCTATCTATCTATCTATCTATCTATCTATCTATCTATCTATCTATCTATCTCATATCTATTTCATATCTTTCTATCTCATATCTATCAATATCTATTATCTCCTATTCTATCTTATATTTATCTATCTATCTCATATATATCTATCTAATATCCATCTATTATCTATCTGTTTCATATCTTTCTATCTTATATGTATCTATTTATCCATCAATCAATCCACTTTCTTTCTTTCCTTCTTTTTCTTTCGTTCTTTTTCTTTCTTTCGTTCTTATATCTATCTCTCTATCTATCTCATATATATATAATATCCATCTATTATCTATCTCATATCTATTTATCTATCTCATATCGATCTAATATCCATCTATTATCTATCTACATATCTCTCTCTCAATCAATCAATCAATCAATCAATCAATCCATTTTCTCTTTTCTTTCTTTCTTTCTCATATCTATCTATCTCTCCATCCATCTATCTATCAATCAATCCATTTCTTTCTTTCTTTCTTTCTTTCTTTCTTTCTTTCTTTCTTTCTTTCTCTCTTTCTTTCTCTCTTTCTTTCTTTCTCTTTCTTTCTCTCTTTCTTTCTCTTTCTTTCTCTTTCTTTCTCTCTTTCTTTCTCTTTCTTTCTCTTTCTTTCTCTCTTTCTTTCTCTCTCTCTCTTTCTTTCTCATATCTATCTCTCTCTATATATATACAGTATATATGCTGTATATCTCTCTATATATTGTATACTATTGTAGTGTTTTTTCGTTCAGCACACCGTCAGCGCACACACAACATAAATTTTTGCCTGAAGTTTATTACTTGACTCGTCTACTTCCCAACAACACATATGTGGTCCATAAAATAAATATTCTGATGAATTTATTATTGGATGTTGAGGTTTTTATCTTTTCGAGAGCATAAAATACACAATCTGTTAAAAAGAAAGCTTTTTTGCTTGCCTCTCACTGTATTTTTTAACTGGTAATTGTACGTACATATTTCTGTTTTATTGTTTAAATCCTTTTTCTCCAAATTGAGTCGTTAACACACCAGCGGAGAAAAAAACACAGAAGCAAAACAGAAAATTACCTTTTTATGTACATTGCAAATAGTATTTATTATGCTTAACACTCGGGCTCGGCTGCTGCTTCTGTTTTCTCAGGATTTTGCTAGCCCTTTGTTATGGGGTCTATAGGCTCTGGAGACGGTATATAATGGTATAAGGGTGTCCGGGGTAATCATTCTGCTTACAGTGCCATATGTGCACACCCGGACTAGTACTGAACCCATCCTGTAGTGTTGGTTACCTCTCCGCACAATAGTCTTTTACCAGATGGGCTCTGGAATCATAGGGACCCTCCATGTACTTGGTCTCCAACTGGTGTTCAATATGGTACAGAGACGTGTCCACTTGATATCATCAGAAAGGAGTCCTCAAGGTTATAACACAAGTTCCTTTTAAAGGGGTTGTCTAAGTACCTTGACCAAGGCAGACTGACTTGTTGGGGCCCTCTCTGACACCCATAGCACATGCCTAGGTATCCCACACACACACACACACACAGTTAACCCCTGCACAATATATACCCATGCATTGACCATTAACCACTTCATTATCGGGCAATTTTCCATTTTTACGTTTTCTTTTTTTACTCCCTGCCTTTCCAGGGCCATACTTTTTTTATTTTTTGGTCACATAGGCGTATGAAGACTTTTTTGCAGTAAAAGTTTTACTTTGTAGTGGTGCCATTTAATATTGTATACAATGTAGTGTGAAGCTGGAAAAAATATCAAATGGGTTAAAATTGAAAAAAAAAAAAAGTTTTATGGGTTTTGTTTTTACTGTATCACCAATGCAGTAACTGTGACCTGTTGTCTTCAGTCTCCAGGTCAGTATGATTACAGCGATACCACATTTACGTTGTTTTTCTTGTGTTTTAAAATGCTGGTAAAAAATTATTTTATATTCTGTCCCTCCCAACTTTTTAAATTCAGAGCTGTGGGGTTGGGGGGGGGGGGAGACTGATTTTTGTGGGGGAAATCTCTTGTCTTTTATACCATTTTGAAGTGCGTATAACTTTTTGATCACTTTATTTTTTGGGGAAGTGAACTGGAAAAAAAACACTGAATTGACCATTTTAATTTTTTTCCATTATGATTTTCATTGTACGGGATAAATATTTTTATATTTTAATGTGGATATGGATGGTATGGATATTTTGGGATGTAGTGGTGCCTACAATCATTATTTCTATTGTTTACTTTTATTTTTAAAAAGCCAACTGGGGTAATTTAAATATATATAATTTTGTTTGAATATTTTTAAAAAAATTTTCTTTTTTTTACTTTTTTCAAGTCCCCAAGTGGACATGAACATGTGATCATCTGATCACATATCCCATAGACTTCAGTGAGTTACCATTGCAGTCTAAAGGAGACTCGCTATGTTCTTATGGAGCCCTGTCACAGGCAGAGCTCCATAGGAACATTGTTGTAGTAGGCATGGTAGCCTCTAGCAGCGAACAAATGGCTCCCCCCACCTCCCAGGGAATTGCTCACAATTGATCATGTCATCTGAGGGGTTAAATATCTGCTACGGCATTATTGCTGTTCAAAGACCTTGTCTTTGGGTGTCTGCTGCTTAAAACTGCAGAAACCCAGTGGCTATGGTGCCCGCTCTGCTCTACAGTAGGCTCTATCTTTAAAGACCCTACCACCAACATATATATAGTCATGCGGTGGTAGGGAAGTGGTAAATAGTGAAGTAAAGAGGACTAGGGCTCCATGGATTCAAGCTGGCAAAAATTCACATTTGAACATTTCCTAACTTGGGTGGGAGGTCTACCGGGTCTAGGAATGTTCTTACCGTAACTTTCAATAGAGATGGCAGAAAGATCAATTGGCTTGGGTAATTGTCCTACATGATCTGCATCAAGTCAAAGTACACATCATGATGGTAAACCTCATTCTGGGGTGTTTGAAATGTCGAAACCACAGAAGTTTTGGAATCTTCTACTCAAAATCAAAGACGACCTTTCTAATCAAGGGATTTGTATATATTCAGGCAATTTACTCTTGATTTCTAACCAAGGAATACATGATGTCATATAGACACCTTACTGCCTGCAGAGAGCTGTACTTAGTACTCTATCAGGGACTGACTTGAGCAGAAAATGGACAATATCTTGGTCTTTCGACATGGGTGCAACATTGAACGATTCCTTTGTTCCTCAACCACATGTATGTCAATCAGCACAGGTGTTGATACAGTATATAGCCATTAGATACTTCCTTGAATGGTTCATTTGATAAAATGTGGACAAAAGGGACCTTTTGTGATTTTAGTCAAGTTGATTGTTGCCCAAACTAGGCTTCCATGTTGTCCCTGGTTCTTGGCATTTAGTTAATTCAGTGCAATGAATTGGTAATTTCGACTGACTCTTGGCATTGCCATCAATCCCAGATGATGGACCTTCGTGCTGACGAAACACGGAGGCCCACCTTGAAGTGCCAACTTGACAAATCACTGCTCTTGCCAACCAGTTGTGTAGCCCGCCCTCCACCATAAATCGGTCCTGTAAATTAAGACACCATTGGTATAAAAAGCCAACTCATCTGTATATAGGGTATTGTGTGTAAATGCTTCATTTTGTCCTTCAACTGACAAGAAGCCAATGCAGATGCTTCAACAAACAAACAAAAAAAATCGCCTAATTCTTGTTATCGCCGAGGACGCTTTTGTGTTAACAGCTGTTGGATCTTCAGAATTACTTTTAAAGAGAGTTTTGCAGAATTACAGTAGTATAATGATCAGACCCGCACTATTGTTGTAAGACATCTTGAGGAAAAATAGTTGTCTTTAGAGTATATTGTGATTAACCCATTCAAATTTACTTTTCCCTGAAGGATTTAGTCGTAGAGAATCCAGCCCTATTTTCATTTCATTGCCTTTGATATACATTATGTTGATGCGGAAGTGGTTCAGAGACATCCCAGGCCTCATATGCAAGAGCAGAAAATGATGGAGAGAATGGGGCTTCTTACCTCATCCTCTAGTCAGATGAGAGTTTTTGTTTTAGCGGAGAACCAGATGTTGAAAGACTCTGATGAAATGTGGGCCATGATCATGACTTTTAATTGGTTAACTTTAGCGAAATGTAAGAGTAACATAAGGTATATAAGGATATGAAAGAACAGAAAACAACTTAAGGCCCCAGTATGTTCTCAGCCTAAGTTCAAGATGTAATATGTGAGGGATGGGAGAGGTTAGGGTGGAAGAAGCTACTCCACTAGAAGGAGGAACATAGTCCGCTGCAAGGTGGACGATTAAAGGGGTTGTCCCACAAAAAAATATTCAACAGTTTTCAAACCAGCACCTGGCTCTGAATACTTTTGTAATTGCATGTACTTAAACATTTTGTATAGCTACTGAGTTATTCAGTAAAATGTATCTGTATAGTGCCACTTAATTTCTTATTTCTTTGACCTGCTCACTGAGAAGGCCACACATGCTCAGTTTCATCTTTCAACTGCCTCCTGAGCTGTGATAGGGAGAGATGAGACACGCCTCCTGAACTGTAATAGGGAGACCATAGACACGCCCCCTTAGCTGCAGTGGAAAAGACACTCCCCTTGAGCAGTCCGCTTGATATAAATCTAGCAGAGCAATGAATGAGGAGATCTCTGGATCCATGTGAGGTACAGGGCTGGTTCTAGCTTTGTTAGAAAGAGATGGTCATGTACTATATAGTGTCTGATTTTCATTTTCTACATTATTCATGGGATAACCCCTTTAAGTATATTTGTGTCTCATGAAACGCACATGTTTTTGGGCTCCAGGGCCCCTTTCTCAAGTTACAAAAAAAGGAGCTTCCCCTCTTCGCTGCACCCAATCAATGCCTATATGTCCCAGTCTATTTAATGGTGCTCTAGGCCTAGCTGATTTATCTGCTAAGGTGTTAGTTCTGCTATCCCTTGCTTGCTGCCCATCCTATACATTGCTTGTCCTCTATATATGATCATACTCTACCAGGACCTGGGCATCATGTTATTACATCTCCTGTCTGCCATCTTGCTATCAGATACTGGTGTCTGTCACCAACATGCCACCTGGGAATTTTGCCCCATCCTCCGTTATCCTGAAAGACATGCTCCTGCATTAGGGGTCACCATTTTCCCAAGTTTGCTTATTTTGGGGTGCAAAGGGTGAAGGTAATTTGTCCAGATGAGTATTGTGCATGTCCCATAATATGTGGCATGGGTAGGAAGTATTTTGTGCCGGTACTCTCAATACTGGTATGGGAAATAGTTCCAGGTTAATTAATCTCTCCTTACCACTGAACCAGTTTACCGTAAAATGGATGAATCCAGTTATAATCTTAGACTTTGTGTTTGCAGGGGTTCATGTAATGATTTTTGTTTTGTAAGGTGTCCCGCAGGTGTAGTCTACTTCAGTGCACCTTTGTTATATATTTAGAACAGTAATTTTTCTGCCGTGGCGAGCGACCGCTCCTCATTGTACTGCGCTGGTTCGAGATGAAACCTCTGCTGCCTATCCCTCTATGTGTAAAATGATGAAAGGTGGTCTCCTGAGTGGTAACATTGTCTCGCTCTGTGCCATACATCGCACAGATGACCCAGTCCTAATTATGTTCTTTAAAAAACAGGGAGCGCTTTACCGCCACGATATAAAGCCACCCTCTGCTAGCCTCAGGCTGCCCCTCTGTCTGAAAGGGAACCACTATGAACACACCATGAAACAAGCTAAGTACAAAATCTCCTGTGAACGAAACACATTACGGTAAGGGGGGGGGGACCGGGGTCTGCACAAACTGGAAATCTACCGATTACGCCTTTCGTTGGTTAAAACAGACATTAACTCTTTACAGGATATGTTAAAGGTGACATATGGCGTTTGAAAAACATGGCCATTGTCTTTCAGAGACAGCACCACACCTGGCAGGTCTGGTATTGCAGCTCTGCTCCATTGCTGTCAATGGGGCCGAGCTGTGATACCGCACACAACCTATAGACAAGTGTGGTTCTGTCTTTGGCGATAGCAGCCACGGTTTTCTAGAAATGGACACCCCCTTTAAAGCCATGTGACTGCTCTTAACAACCCAATATCCCTCCTTCCCCTTAGCATACATACAGGAAGCTGCGATAATAGTTGCTGTTTGATACTGTCCTCACTCTGCTTTATCAGTGCCTTCCTGTCAATCACCAAGGGTCCAGAAAGCTGAGATATGCAGAGCTGTTTGAAGGGGGTCTATTTAGCTTTCTTGGTGCCACGGAGACAGAACATGGTGGTCACCGGTAGTTTTTTTACGGCTTGCAAACAGACCCGTTTTTCACTCCTTAACCTGGTAGAGCTGCTACTTTATAACCAGGGAAAGCAAATCACCAAGGGCCAAGGTTCCTTCCTCGTCACATAGAAGTCTAAAGAAACCCTATCAAACAGCTCCGCATATCTCAGATTCCTGGTCTCGTGGGATTTACAATGGGATTAAGTTATGGGTTTAACTGCAGTCCATTAGGTTGGATTACCCTACTTCAACGTAGGTCTCACTCACTACTCTATAGTCCATATTATTGACTCAACACCGGAATGAACATGGCCTCCTGCTGTACCCATCACTGGAGAGAGAGGACTAATAGGCTGACATTAGTTTAAGGGATTTATAAAATAAGAAAAAAGGGTCTAATGACGAATCCGATACATGGCTTCAGGGATTACCTTAGTCTGAACGGAGTTGCCCCCACCACGACCATGAGTACATAGCTTTCCCAAGATGGCGGTTGAGTCTTCTACGGTGCCGATTGGTGTTGAGAGTGTTCACCATAGACATAGACAGGATGTCCTCCACTTCCTTGTATATCCTGTGTCTGCGATGAACCATTTCAGAACATGCCCAGTAGAAGACTCAGCCACCATCATGGGCCAGCTATGTGGTATTTTAAATTCTATATTCCACTAATGCAAGTTTTGTAAAATGAGAAGTTGTTCAGAAAAAAAGAGTACCAGTGGGGACACACCAGGGCTGTAACCATACAGCACATGCATTTTTTCCTTAATTTTATTCCAGGAAGACAATCCAAATCTGAGACATTATTCTAGCGGGCGCAGGATGCAATTATAAATTATGGCTACACATTAAAGCATATATTTCACATCAATCGCCTGCTCTAAAATATAATGCAATAACCGTCAAATGTGATTTATATTTTTTGGTCAAAACAGCTACAAAAATTATTTAGTAAAAAGTACATTATGTGCAGCAGATGATCACATTCCAGCTTTACATTGTCACGGCTGGGAAAGGTCAAATAGGAAAGCAGTTTACTAATGGCGGAAATTAGCACCTAGCCAAAAATGTGGAGGGCTGGGGCGTTCTCAAATCTTCGCCTGTTGACTATCATTGGTGCACTCCACTCTACTGCAGGCATTACATAATAGACTTGACGTAAACTCATGACCTCCAAGTCAATGGTATACTATAAATTTACATCAAATGTTTCACTATGTCCATCTAAAATCATGAAATCAGACCCCATTTCTGGCACTCAACCCTAAACTGAAGCTTCTGCTCATTGGCCCAAAAGAGTTTTCATCCAGAAAGCAAATAGAATGCCCTTAAAGGGATTGATTGGCAGGATAAAGCATTTAAGATAAGAGGTAGAATTGGTAAAAAATATTTAAAAAATTACTTCTCTGATCCCGATGATCCAATGCTTACCAAGTCCCTACAGGTCTCCACTTCTCGACACACTGGAAATGCCCACAGAGCCGATCACTGGCCACAATAGAGATCTGCCTGAAAGTGATAGAGAGGGCATTTCCTGTGTGTCCAGACTGGAGGTGGAGACCCCCACACCAGTCACCGGTTTGTCTTCACACCGATTAAGGACTGATGAAGAGTCCTTTTTCAGGCAGCTTCTTAAAGGGAATCTATCACAAAAACCTGTTCTATATTTTATTTATGCTAAAAAAATCTATTATATATTTGTAAGAAATAATAAATAAATAAATAAAAATTCCAATGTGTGAAATATTATAAATAAATATTAGATTTTACCATATTTACCATCTTTGGTCACCAGGGGGAGCTCTGCTGGCCAATTGAGGCTTTGAGCAACCTGTAAGTAGGCATGCTGCAAAAAAGTGGGTGGTACCAATGACATCACCAATTCACACCTTCAGCGGTGACATCACTGCTTCAGCAAGATAAGATGAGACAATCGCTTCGTTACAAAACACAGATCTCTGCTCCTCAGGCTCCTCCCCCACTGGTCACATGGCCGATTACATCACTAAGGTCCTACAGCCCCAAGAATCTCCATCTACTCTGTTTCTGAGTCCTGGGCCGCTCACCCCAGCAGTATACTCAGCAAAAATTGTCTGCACTGCTGGGGTGAGCTGCCATAGAATTTAAAACAGGCAGCCTAATGAAGACAAGGACACTGCTGCAGGAGTGAGGAGCAGGCACCGTGGGCTTCCCCCAGCAGCAAGGAGGGAGGACCTGGCTGTGTGTTACTGGTGTCATCACAGGGGCGGGCTCACGTCTTCCATTCATTCTCTATAGGGTTGGCAGCGACTGAGGAAACCTATGTACATGCCTGCCGTAAGTGAGGTGCCATTGTGTTGTAAACCCAGACTGTCACACTTTACTTCCAACATGGCAGTCCCCATATAAGGCAAGAAAACTGAATAAAAAAAAAAAACATTTACACAATTTGAAAAATACATTATGTTAAAACCTGCTTTTGTTATGTTGTAAAACATATCAAAATTTTTTTCTTCGCGATAGTGTCCCTTTAAAAACTGGGTTTGCGGTACCAGTTTTGACTATTCTTGGACAAGTCAGGATCATGGGAAGAAACCTCTGGGGGCTATTTTATTTTTAGTTTATTGCCCTGACAATATAAACACATTTTGTGGGGAAATACTATACTATCCACGGGTTGTGTGTGGTTTTGAAGCTCCTGTGGAAGTGAATGGGGCTGAGCTCCTATGGAACCCGTGAACAGGTTTTGAGCTGTTTTTGAGAAGACACAGCCATGATTTTTTTAATCCTTTGCAACCCATTTAAGTATCTGGCCTTGATGTTACATTTTAAGCACCCCTCCCCCCAAATAACTGTGCTGTCTCACTAAGACAATACTATAAAAATGCCCCCCTCACAGTGAATATACT